>JAPZDZ010000024.1:10422390-10437514 GCA_029783805.1 Acanthurus tennentii | reverse complement strand
ATGTGACATCAACTTAGCATCAAATAACTGATGCTCCTGTGTTGCATTGTGGGAAATGTAGGTTCTGAAGGTGCCATAGTTGCTGAAGAAAAAGGTAGATTTGAAGAAAACTCTTTTTCTTGGCCCACAGAAGCCAACCTCCTGGAGATGAATTGTGGCTCATAGTAGATGGTTTGGCCTGTTCTTCCGTCCACCTCAAAACTATGAAACACTGATTGGCGACGTTTAACTTGATGGATGACTTTGGAGGAGAATTTGGATCAGCAGAGTTTGCTCTGGTTGCTGAAGCCCTTATGAATAACAATCCTGGCTGTTGTTGTGGACCGTGGCCACGTGGACTGCCAGGATCGTTCGGATCAGTTAATGAAATATAGTTTTAAATAACAGAATAAAGAACTCGTAGAGTGAAATGATGGATGAGGAACGACAGCAGCACCTGCACGTGGCCTGCTTTGAGTCAGGAATGACGGGTTCTTCTAGAGCCGAAGACGCCTGGCAGCTTATCCAGAACGTACTTGTGTTTGTTATCATCTGTGTTGTTGTTTTCTTTCACTATGGCATCGGTCCATATTATTCTCACTTGAGCTGTCCTCTGTTGCCATAGCAACACCTGATGTCTTGCTGCATTTTTGTCTCACGCTCAGGCAAGAAGAGGGATGTAAAAGAGATAGACGGAGATGTGGGGGTGAGGAAATACAGGTCACACCACCAGTGGCAAGCTGGTTTTATATTGGAAATCAAAAGTGTTTTGGACCCAAAGTGTGTGTGTGTGTGTGTGTTTGTTTGAGTGTGTATGTTTCCATCATGCTGCCTCTCTGTTTTTCTCCCCCTCTGCCCGTCTTTCTTTCTGCGTCCGTTTCCCTCCTGCCTCTCACTGACCACATGCCTCAATCAGTTTCAGGGGCCCTTCCTCCCCCAGGCAGTGGCCATGTTAGTTCAACGACAGATTGCACAATATGTAGTGGTCTGGAGACACACACACACACACATACTTGCACACACACACCGTCAGGTTAAGCATGCATACACACACGCTCACTCAACAAAATGCTTCCTTTCTGACCATCTCCAGAGCTACAAAACATGTTTTTTTCACTGTCAGCAGCTCTTTCTTTAGCCATGGTTTCCACTTTTGACACTTTAATGTGTGTGACAGTGACAAACAGGGTTGAGCACATAAAAAGATGTGGACCTGACAGTGCAGAAATAGCTCACTGAGGTCAGTCACGGTGAGAACCAGCCCCTGTCTTTGCATCTTTTCCTCGTGACTTTATTTGTTTCTACGTCTGTCCGTCCATCTGTCTTTGTCTGACTGAGGTTGCTGGCTGACCACAGCTATGTTGTTGAGACTGTGGCTGCAGCAGCAAAAGAAATCCATGAGCAGACTGGCACAAAATTCCCATGATTCCCCTGACAGGTTGTTTCAAACAGCACACATTTCCCACTTGTTAACAAATAGCTTTTGGCTCACTGGGTTGGCTTTTTTTATATTTGATGACCGGGCATAATTTCATGTTTTGTGGAAGTTATCATTTCTCAAGATCCTGCATTTGACAGGGAAATTTATATTTCCCATTGGTCAAAATGTATCATCTCAGCCGTGTGATTTAAGGTTTTGTTCTCTAGCTTTTATTTGTCCTTTCCACAGTACACTGCCATAGATTTTTACTCTCATGCCTCTTATATCTGTTAGGAGGGATGTTCAGATCTTTATTTGCGAAATTAGTATTAAGACTGTACACATGTAGCATTTAGCACAGAGTTGTATAGTGGTGTGTGAGTGTCATTACAAAGCCTATTTGTGTAATATTGTTTTTTATGTGACATATATGGCCAAAATTTATCTGTAAAATATTACATATTACAATACTGAAGAAGTAACAGTTCTGATGTTCTCTCATAGATGTTCGTCTGTTGTATTGCTGAAGTTAGCATGCTAACTAGCTAGCCCCAGCCTGTTCTGTTTCAAGCTAAATAGCCTTGTATTAAAACTTCTGCTTCATTCAAACAATAAATAAAATTCAACAAAACCATTAATTTTTTTGTCCCTCTGTTTAAACGATCACTACCTGTAGTTGGTCAAAATTATCCATTAACTAACGAATTAGATGTGAACCTTTCGACTTTACCCCTGCTTGTCCTCTGCCACATGCCTCTTCTGAAGCCACTCTCTGGGTCTTTGTATTCTCTGGAGTCACAGTCCTGTTCAGAGCTGTTGTAAATCACTTCAGTTGCCAAACTGACCTTAGTTGGTCTTGGAGGCTGCTTTCTGTAATCACCAAAACTCCCCCACTGCAGACTGGTCAGCTAACAGGTCCACTAGCTGTGGCGCTAACTAAGCTAACCATGGCTAGGTATAGCCAAAGAGAGCTCCAGCAGAGAGTGTAGTGAACAGAAGTTACCGCCCCCCATCATTTTTACACTTGGCCCCTTAAACCTCCCCAATCCAGGGATGGGGTTGAGGATGTCAGTGCTGTTATAGATTTGCCTGTGATGGATAAGTGAATGAGCAGATGACAGATTTTTGTAAGTAGACTCCTTCATGTTGGATATCGTACACCATTTTTAGTAGGTGAATAATTGAACACTTTTATTGGCCATGTACTTGACAGTGGGCTTTGTTTTTTCTCATTAGCAGGTCTTTTTTTTTTTTTTTGCCCTGGCTCTGTGTGGACTACATGAGATGTTGCTGTGGGTTCATTGTTTCCGTCACAGAGTTGTTGATGTTTTTACTGCCTGCCTGAGGTTGCCACCCCTAGGCTCTGATTTTTGGGTATTTTAAAACCCACTTCATCCTGCAGAAGTAACCCGCCAATCATCACATCCAATCTTTTGCTCACTTCCTCCTACATGCTCTAGTTCTTCAACCACGGTTGCGTAGGGACATCCAACAGTCCACTCTGGGTCGAACCCATTCAGACATTTCCTCTCGTAAACTGTCCTGGGATCAGAGGGGGAGGCTGTAAATGGACAATCTAGAAAGTCACTCTCCTTCCTTACCATGCAAGAAACCGGTTTGTTGCATTCTTCCTTTGGCTTTTGCCTGCCATCAAAGGCTGTGTGAACCTTGTCTTCCTTCTCTGCCTGAACCACAACATGGTACTTAATTAAAGTTACAGAAAGAAGGATGTTATTGTGTGTGTAAATAGTGTTTGTGGTACAACACTGATTCTAAAGTTGGGATGCCGTGTAAAACATAAATAAAACAGAATGTGATCATTTGATTATCCTTTTTTACATATACTGAAATAAAAGCAGTGTGAAGACAGTGTATTTAAATGGTAGCATGTGACCAGTGTAAGAGCTAGCTGCTGCTCAGTGTACTCTTTACTGTAGCGAGAAGCTGCTGTTAGCTCAGTTAGCTGTGCAGCTCGTGGCCATATAAGCTGATCAGTCTGCCTGGACTGTATCTTATTTAGTAAAAACAAGGGTTTACTTTTACAAAAATAAAGCTGATGATAGCTGGAACACTGCAAAGACAAGCCAAGAATCTTTTGTGAGTTTTAATATCTTTTCTTTCTGATGAGTTTGAATGAAGTGTATTTTAAGATGATTTAACAAAGCATTAAGCTAGCACTCGGGATGGGCCAGGCCTAGCTTGTTAGCATGCTAACCTCAGTGCATTTGTTAATATGTGCTTATTCTGAGTTTGATAAACATTATTAACAGGAAGGGACAGGGACATCAAGGACTGGGGAAGTTGTTTGATGCTGAAAAAACACCTGTTTGCAACACAAAAACCACAGGTTGGCAGGTTTCTTGGTAACAGGTGATCGTATCATGATAGGGTATGAAAGGGGAGTCCCAGAAAGGCTCAGTCTTTCACAAGAGAGGAACAGGCCAGGTTCATCACTTTGTTTAACACACAAGTGAATAAAGGATATGACTACATGGGCTTAGAGGCATAACAGTTGTTGGTAAACACAGTGTCTTTGCAAACGATTGCAGTCTGTGTTTATTTACATTTATTTGTGACTCAACTTCTTTTGTGATGAGGTTGTAAAGACATTGTTTGAAGAGAGATGGATTTTCTGGAAACAAATTCATAAACAGGTCATTTGATGTGTAACTCCAGCGCATTGGCTGTTAAGTCACTGGCAAATGGCACAACAGGAGAAAACAGTGACTCATCCATTTACACAGTATTTTGATGTGGGATGTGGTAAAGCTGGTTTGATGTCTGTTGTTTTTAAAGCAAAATATTTTGCTCCTGCCTTAAAATTATCCTGTGGCGTTTTTGGCCACAAGTAGCACAATTGGAAGAAATTTTACGACTTCGTCCCCATGTGGTTATTGTCTTGTGCAGACGCTGAAGGCTCATGAGCTCACGGGTGACAGGATACACATTCCTGCCAATGTTTCCTACTATTCCACTGATCAGCAGGTGGCCCTTAAATGTGGTGGGGACCAGCAAAAGGCAGAGGGGAAGACTGCTGGCAAACGTAAATGTAAATGCAGATGCCAAGATAAAAAAATGGTTTTGCAAATGCTTTCCTATACACACAATTAATTTTAATGGGTAAGAGTAATTTTAAACACAACAGTGTTTGATTTAGTTATTCAGTTGTATGTTTTTCTTAATGGAAAGTTTGTTAACATTGTTACAAATCATGAACATCTGGCTTGTTTTTTTAAAGCTAACTGTCTCGGTTGACTTCCTGACCATGCAGACCAATCATGAGTAGGGGCGACGCTGTTGTTCTAACTCTGCCTGTTGACTTGGTCTGCTGATTCTTGTTTTGAAAGTAAAAAGATAAGATGCAGAAGATATGACCTAATTAACAGTAAAGACCATCTTTCTTGCCCTTGGCCTGCACCCGATAGACCTGCAACATCTGGTACAGAAGTCTACACACCCTTTCATCTTCAGTCCTGTTACATGTGTGTCAGGGGTGGGTGCATCCAGATGTGTCTGAGACAGGTTAATGTTGTTGACAAACTGTTTTGGTGTTTAGGGTTGTGTTAAGCTCATAAGTTTTGATTATGGATCAATTTTTTCATTTTCAGGATAAACCATTAGCCTTTTCTGCATCCAAGGGGTGTATTTTTTTTCAGATTATCACGCTTTTTAGACACAGAACATCTTTTTATATAACCTCTGCTGGTTTCTTAACATTATTTCCAGCTGTTTTCTACTTATTTGTTATGATCATATCCCTATAAACCCTATTTTGTGTGTTAGGAGGCGTGGCAGTGGTCTGTTTTTACCCTGTTATGCAGTGTCTTACCATGAGATTGACCTGAGAACCTCTTTCCTGTAAGAATGCTGCCTCAGGGGGCCAAAAAGTTTAACTTACCATCTGTGACCTGTTAAGCTCATCACTGCAGGAGGCAAACTGCACCAGGACACTCTCCAAAGTCTGTCTGCTAGATGGACATGATTGTTCATAGTTATTTACTGGGGTTTACACATTTTTAAAAGCAGAAGTCACACTTATTTAACATTAGAGACGTTGTAAAAGATTAGCATGTATACTTGTCTCGATGCCACTTGTGATTTCCAGCAGTAATCGCAGGCATACTTGGTTAGCAGCCATTCAGAATTAGCTGGCAGGGCTGGGTCTGTTGGATGTGTGACCTCGGTTTTCCACCCTTTTGTAAAATATTAGTGCTTCGCCGAGAAAAAAAAACTTTTGGCTTGTATAAAATAATGTGGGACAAAGTTTATTACAAGTGCAGATTTTTAAGCAAAATATATATTAAATGGACCTTGAGATCCATAAAATATAAATGGCTACATTGTTGCTAAAGTCACAGAGAGTTAGAGTTCTGGTCATGTTTCATCCAAGTTCCCTTTTTTTTTTATAATTTCTTTGCACTATGAATACGCATTAATCACATGGGTTCAGGCAGCAATGAGTCAGTGTTGATGCTTTTAGCATTACAGTCATACTTCTTAAAATGAAGACTTTAAATGTTATGACAGTGAATGTCATAACCCGCTTAAAAACGACCAAATACTTTGATTGGATTTACAGCAGTGTCCAAATATATAAAGAGCTGAAGTAAGAAAACTAAGTAAGTATAAAAATATTAAATGATAGTTTGTAATTAATAATCACAGTAATAGTAAACGTGTAATAAAAATCCAAGTAAATTGAGAAAAGATGTAGATTGTAGCTTTTTCATCACAATAAGAACAAACCATGGAATAACATGAAAGATTTTTGTAGTCTTATAATCAAAATACATTAGAGAAGGTTTGTCTTATGTAATGCAATGATTTAAAGCTGCACTGAGGAAATTTATCTTAGTGATAGTTTGGAAATGATCCTCCCAAATCCATCAAAACAAGAAGAACCTGGACTGAAAGAGAAGTCAATCTGCTTCACTGACTTGAGTATAAAATACAGATCGACACTGATGAGGGAGTTCTTGGCGATTATTGTTAATGTGGGTTTCCTTTCAGAAACATGCCACATTAAATATAATCTGATCATCCACAGAGGACCCAAAAGCCGCATTTCCACCAAGCTGTCCAGTCATTTCATTACACATTAGAACATTTTATTTTGCTTTTCTATTAGCAGGTTGTGGATGAGGCCAATAGCAGAACTCCATTACCTTCTGTTTTATTTCGTTACCCATCTGTTGAGGTCCCAAGCTGGCTGAGCCAATATAGAGTAGGTGGAGTGTAAACACTGAAAAAAGTCGTCATTAGAGTCGTCATTTACGCAACACAAAGCAACCAGAGTCATCTCTTCCCTGAGCTCTGAGGTAGCAGTTAGCATTTCCCAAACTCTTGTTTTTTTCATGTATTTTTCCTTGCAGTCTGCAGCTTTTTCCCAAGCAAAGCTTACCTTCTTGGTGCAACAAACAGCCACATACAGAGAAAAAAACAACACAAAGGCTTCAATGAGTCTCCACTGTGCTCTTGTTTTCCTTTACTGTGCGGCATTAGATATGATGTCATGCTATTTAGAAAACAGTAAACATCTGGATTCAACCCTGCTTACATTTAAGAGTACTGTCTGAAGTGTTAACTCAAAGCAGCTCGAGGGTTTGAGTACATGTAGGTACAGTTTCAGTGTAGTATATGATTAAGGGTCTGGTGGAAACACAGCTGTAGGTTATCGAGTGTGTGGTGTTTAGAATCATGGTATCGTGCTGACAGAGTTATGAAAGATCCCATCATTAGAATTTCTTGTATATGTGAACTTTGATGACCACTTTCATAGCTCAGTGACTCGCCACAGTTGCTGCAAAGATTAACCTGCTGTTAAACTTAATACAAATGTTCCACATGCAGAGGCGTCAACTGAAATCAAACATTTACATAATATGTACCAAGATCAGGCCTCTGACGGATTACTTAAGTGTCGATCTTAAAACAAGGTTGTTTTTCATAGCCCTGACAGAGGACCATTATTTTGGAGTCTTGAGGTTTTCTTCTGACAGCAGCCATTGTTCAGCGTTTAGATCTGAAGTGCAGACAAGACCCTTGACTTGAAACCAGCTCAAAACCCACCCAACCCACATCGCCCTGACGGTGGAGACAGAAAACCTGCCAGGGTCCGAGTTTTGAGCCAGAAATAGAATCACTAACAGCAGTAACTTGATGAGGAGACTGTTGGGACTTGAAAAATAAAAAAAAAATTAAAAAAACATTAAAATTCAGTGAAAATATTATGAATAGAATTCCAGCGTTACTCCGCAGGCGGCCCCCTCTGCTAAGACCTTTTGCTCCTGGTGGGGGGTGGCGGAGTCGGGGAGTCCGCCACAGCCGCCACCCCCCCCCCCCCCTCCTTGTCCGTATGGGGGGACAACCGCAGGAATGTGAGCCGCTGTCAGGAAGCTGTAAAGTGCTGACGCGGAGGTCAGCGAGCGTTTACACACATGTGGCTTTACTTTCACAACTCCATCTTGCTTTTCTCCTTTTTCTCCTTCATCTGCTCCTTGTATTTTTTCTTGCCTTATCTTCCTCTTTCCTGACAGCCTCCCCCCCCCTTCTTTTCTATATTATTCTTTTCTCAACATGAAGGTTCACTTGTGTAGGTGTGGTTTCAGTGGTCTCGTTGCTGCTCCAAGAGGTTCTGTGTTGTACTGTAAGGCATCATTATGGGATTAGACCTGTTAGCCAGGCGAGACTAAATTAGCCTCAAATGTGAAATAACCTTTTTTTTTTAGTTACACTGAATGCAACAGTCATTCATGTGTGTGTTATTTCACAAATCTTAGGAACTCTGCTTGAAAAACAGAACCCCAAGATCTTATTTTTAACACTAAGAGTGAGGAACTTAGGACCTGAAATTGATTACATTTGCAAAGACAACCCATATTATTATAATGGATGAGTAGTGGAAATATGATGCAGATTGAATATTATCATTTTGTAGCCAAATGACAGGCATTAGCAGTCAAATTAATAAAATTGTGTCTCAGGCACTGATGAGGCAAACTACAAATCATGAATTCTAGCCAATACACACCAAATTAAAGTGAACTGGATATGTGTCATGTATTTGTACAGAAACTGGACACCAAACCTATAGATTGAAGTTGATTGAGGATTTTCTACTTAGCTTTACTAAACAAACCAGCACTGAAGATTGATGAGAGCCTGTGTTGGCGGGATTGAATGTTTTCATCACCTGAAAATGTTGACCATCTGTTGTATAAAAAATGGAAATTGTGCAGGTCCAACTTGGAAAACAGCTTTGAATTTCCAAAGAGGAAAGTGAAAAAAAGAATGAATGGAAGCATTTGTAAAAGTAATCTGTGCTTAACAGAGCAGTGGTCATAATAAAGCCTCTTTCACACATAGCTCCCAGTAAATTAATGGGATAAGCTTTAAAGCACCACGAGGGTTTTCTTTCTCCTCTCACATGCAGCTGCATTCAGGGATATGTCCTTCATGCACCTTTTTGCACGTCATGGCATTGCCAGGAGAGATAGGTAGAAAAACAGTCCTGCAACATTAATTGTTGCCAATCGCTATAAAACTAAACAGAAAAAGAAGAAGAAGTAGATAGAACAATACTGGATGTGCATGTAACTTTCCATAAAGCTGCATAATAAATTCACCCTTGGCTCTCAGAGAAGAGCTCTCTCTAAATTTGTCCAGTTTCCAGTCATTTTTTTTAAAAAAAGAGCTTGTTTGTAGTCAAGATAACTTGTTTTTTGCGTGAAATATTTTTCCTCTGGCTGTACTAAACCAAAGTGATGCTTCAAGCTGATGCTAACATCAACACATGTTAAGCAGGTACAATATTCTCCTTGTTCATCTCAGCTTGTTAGCTTGTTGACATTTTATCGGCACTAAATGAGCAGTAATTTTGTAGGTATTCAGTTTAAAGGATTTTGTAATGTAGACCTGATGATGCCACTGGATGACCGGTCAGGGCAGGCAGATTTTCTAGTTCTGAATGGATGTGTGTACAAATTTCCATAGCTGTACAGATCAGAGTTGCTGGAGAACTTCAGTTTGGCAAACTAGCAGACTGATAGTTAGACACTGATGTAAGGTCATGCAGCTGACATGATCAAAAAACAAATTGACGCAGTTCCCTAACATGGCATCTCTTCAGTCTCCTGATGTTACTTTGGCCAGTAAATGTTCCCCTAGACAAAAGAAAGTAACTTTGTTGCAAGAGAAAACTGCAAAAAAACAGATGAGTGACACATTGATGCTAAAAACACCTGAATCAAAACACCTGTAGGTGCAGCTTTCATCACAAAGGTTTTTGCCCTTGTCCATATAAGAAAAGATTTTCGCTGACTTGCTGCCAGTGCTATATGATCTTTGAAAAATGGAGGGTGGCCGCAGCCAAGGAGACATGCCGTTTCATTTGCCGCTCAGTTTAGTCTGGACTGATTCAAGGAAGCCCAGAATTCCACAGGGCCATATCCGCCATGTGGTTCTGCTCGGCTTCAGGAAACACTGGATCGTGGACTGTAGTATGAGAGCAGGCGGGTCTCCTCCTGTTTTGACGGATGCAGCGAGGGCACAGCTCCCTTCATCTGCTCCTCACATTTCACTATGAGCAGAACAAACCTCTCACAGCGTCTCTCCGCCAGTCTTCATCTCCAGCTTTCACCACTGAGATTTGTTTTCAGAGTGTGTGTGAGTCCAACAAAAGCTAAAAACATAATGTCCTGAAAACTCGTGACAGTTTTATAATACACCAAGCAACTACTTGTTACTATCACATTTGCACCTGTAAAAGTTGTTTATTTCATGACTTCTAATCTCTTAATCTCTATCACACACCTATAAATGACAAAAACACTAAAATGCCGATGTTGCAGAGGCTGCACTTTCGGAGCCTCCAGCAGTGTTTAACAAGGAAACTACAAATGTTAACCTTCAGCCATGCAGTTTTGTCTGGTACTGATTGTAACTTTGCCTAAAGCAGGGTGTGTGTCTCTCTCTTTTCTCCCATCAGCACTTCCAGACCATGCTCAAGACCAAGCTAAATGTGCTGACGCTGAGGAAGGAGCCGCTGCCCACGGTGATCTTTCATGAGCCTGAGGCCATCGAGCTCTGCTCCACCACACCGCTCACAAAGAGCAGGACTCAAGCTGGATACAAGGTAGGATCACATGAACCTAATAATCCCCAAGACCACGTCTGAATCTGAACAGTAATGCTATTATGGCATTAATAGAACTATAATCCAACTGTTTTTCCTTTTCCTTTTTGGACACACACGTGTAATTCATTCCCACTGAGCTCTCCTCCAACACACAGAAGTTTTTTGTGTTTATCTCACATCTTTGAATAAAAGATATTAAATCCGTTTATGCGTACACATGCGTTCGTGTGTGTGTGTGTTGATTTGCCTTTTGCGTGGGCCTGTTTGTTTTTCTCCTCTCCCTGGTTCTGCTTATTGTCAGATGTCGGGTTTGATCCAATGAGCTGTTTGACTCGCAGCCCATTCTCTTTTCTCTGTCCTCCACACGGAAAACAAACAGGAGGGCTGCAGATTAAAATAGCAGCCCCGCTCTGTTATTACACATAACACTTCCAACCAAGTAACTGAGTGTGTCTGCGTGTATTTGCCTGCCCTGTGCCACACCATTGCAAGCATAACAAATAAACTCAGATGACTGTGGGCACTCGTGAGACAAGTGACTGTGTGGCCGTGAGGGTTTTGTTTTGTACGTTAAATATTGTTTTTGGTCACTTGTGCAGTGTCACTAACAAGCGTGTCAGAAAGGAATTGAAGGTCTTCCAACTTGACCTAACTAAAATAACCTTTTTGTATCTGGCAGAGGCTTAAAAATTTGAGGGGAAAAATTGGTCCCTCTTGAAATTATTGCCAAGAAACACACATGTGGAACACACTGTCTCCATTCTTGTTGTTGATATGTGTTTGTTGGATCACTGTGCAGAAGAGCTAACAGAGACACACACTATCATGTACAAGCAGTCAAATACAGATGAATTCCTCATAGACACCTTCTAGGTAGTTCAGGTGAAACTGTCTGTTTACTGTTCTAAATTAATGTGCTGGCTCAGCCTCTATCTGTATCCAGTTATCTCGGCATGAGATATGAATTAATTTAATCAAAAAATATAAAAGTAATTACATATAATAATTAGTTATTACATTACATATAATTTACAATAGTGTACTTCTTCAGTGCCTCATTCTCTTCATATGTTATCACATAAAAAATCAACTCACTCGTTTAGGTTTCTTCGGACAGTACACATGGCCTCTAATTTGTTCGAGACAGATTCAGTATTGATTTGATTACAATGACGTGGCTGGAAAGCAAGCTAGTCATGTTGTAAACATACTGTTGAATTACATTTACTGCTTTTTGAACTGTACACAGTGTTATTGAGTTTTTATTGTGCTAGCATAACATTAACTTTAGCTTTCTGGCTCATAACTGAGCCAAACAGTTCAATGAGTGAAGTTTACTATGTAATATCTATGGTTGCTAAGTGGCATCTGAGGTTTGTCCTATAAACTGAAGTATTGAACATTGTAGAATAGCAGCTATGTTCCAGCTTTTAGTCAAACCCTCATGTGTTACCAGGGAAACCAAGTTACAAGTTATGAAAAACTTCAGATTTTGATTGAAAAGTTTATGAAAATATAAATTAAATGTCATCATTAGTTTTTCTTTGTCAAGCGACCACGCATATAAGTGAAGTAATGCCTTTGAAAGTGTCCATAATAAGGGTTAAACTTGACGTCAGACAGTTCTGGCCATCACTTCGTCCAGTAATTTCCCATAATTGACGCCTTGCAGGACATTAAAGCAGCTAGGAAGCCAAAAGTGCTGAGTCCTCATCAGCACTTCCCAAAAGCTCCTGGAATTCAAATGTGAACATGAAGTGAAAGTCGGTCTGGTGACTTTTTCTGGCAGGGCAGAGAAGTTGGGTCTGACTGAGAAAAATATACAAATGTAGACATGGAGACAAGCTAGTCAACCAGCAAGGTTTTCATTGGCTCAAAATCAAGTAATTTTTACCCTCCTGTGTCCTCTTTTGGCCATGTTAGTGTATAAATTTTATAGTTGTAGGTGTTAAATCTTAAATAACAACAACTCAACTATACCATCAGACCAGTAAGATAACACTTCAACTCCTTAAGAACACAACATGCGTGAATGAGTAAAATATCTGTATGCAACACCGTTGTAACCTACAAAATGTAATATAGAAAACTTTTTAAAGAATTTGTAATACTTTGTTGTGTGGCAGTTGCAAACTTGTTCCAAGGTAACACAATATTAGGCCTCTGAAATTCCCAAAATGCACAATGGAAACTGGCGAGTATCTACAGTCATTATCCTGACTGGATGTGAAGCCAACGTCCTTCTCTTCACAGTACTCCTCCATTATATGTACAAAGGTGGAGGATGACTGACTGAGGTGAAATTACAAACGCTACAAAATGGCCCAACTATGCAACAGTTTGCACGTTCTATTCATTGTTATTAACGACGCAGTGAAATTGCAGTTAGATCATCTTTTGCAGATGTTCCAGCCATATGCCAATAAAATAAATAGTAAAAGTTGTCCGTATAATATCTCTATGCAACACTTCAAAACCCATAATATTGCTACTACAACCCATGAGATGATGGATGTTGGTCGTAGTAGGAGGTTTAGCAGCTTAACTCAAGTTACATTTGATTGGATTCATTTTAGTTTATTACTCAAATGCAGGACGAGTCAGAAGTAAAAAAATTTTACAGACAAATACTTCATGAATTGGAAAACAGATGCAGGGACTCTTGAGTTAATATTGTGTCACAGGTTATTGACTCATCAGCATCCCGGATTTCAGTGCATCATGCCTATTTATTTTCAATTACCAGTCATGCACCAGCAACGTTTTGTGAGGTAACAAACAAAGACCCCCTTCAGCTCGCAAAACGTTATGATTTTCAGATGGGAATGAGAAGCATCCAAATCTAACCAGACTTAAGACAGCAGTGACACACAGCAGTCTCTTTATTGCCCCATTTGAAATTTGCTGCCATGAAAGAGGATAAATATTGATATCTCACCTAGGTGCACGCTGCACTGAGCTGGACTTGGTATCCCTCTCTCTCGAGTGTGAATCCCAGCATACAGTCGATGCCCAGTCTTTTTTCTGCACTCGTTGCTCTTTCCAGCATTACCAAGAATGCCATGGATACCACTACAGCTATTCAGCAGAATACCACACGAAAAAATTCATTTCCCTCATCTGTCTGCGACCTCCTTATTTGCAAGTCTGTCTGCCTCGCCGCCTGCATCTGTTGGCTTGTGTAACTTCCTGTCTGAGTCACTACCTGACTGTCTGCATATTTGTCTGCCCACCTGCTCCAGCACCTCTGCTTTGACTTAAAAGAGATATTATTTTCTTTTCAGATGAGAAAGAGAGAACAAAGGTCTCTTTGCACGCCCTGCCGCTCTTCCTGCTTGGATTTTATATGCTACAATACAATATAATAACATTTATTATCCTCATGGAATGTTTCATATTACCTCTCTTTCATTTCCACCCCTTTCTCCATCACTCTTCTCCCTCCCAGCCCCCCTTTGTGCTCCCAGTTTGCAGGCAGGCAGGAAGACTGGCTGAGGCCACCTCTCAGTGCCCCTGCCAAAGCTAACAGCTAGCAAGGATGAAAGGCCACCTCTCAGTGCCCTGCCTGGCCTGCTGCTGTCAAAGCCATCCACTTCACATCCATTGATAAAATGTGTTCAGTGCACTTTACAGCCCTGCCAGCTACACAGTTGTACTCAATGACAATGGTGAAATGACTTTAGAGTTTGTTAGAAATATTACTCAGCCCCTCATTTATGATTTTGTGTTTGAACTGAACCTTTTCTCTACCTTACAAAAGTGTTTAGTCAACCTTTCTTTCATTTTTTTCTCATCAAGAAATGGACGGTTCATTATGACTAAATAGGTCCAGTATGTAGGATTTAGTGGCACCAAGTGGTGAGATTGCAGATTGCAACCAGCTAAATATTTTTACTCTTAGATGAACTTACTGTGGTTGCTACAAGAGTGAAAAACTCCCAAATCTCCCTTTTGATAGAAAGTCTAGTTTGTCTGTTCTAAGCTACAGTAGAAACATGGTGGAGTAACATGCCAGACACCAAAGAAGAGGACCAGCTTCCTCTGTAGTTATTAAAGGGTTATTCCAAAAGGGAAAGCACTACAAATTTTATATTCAGGTAATTTTAAACTGTTGAAAACATGATTATGAACACTGGATTCACTTTTTGGCCAATAGATTCCCAAATCTTACACTTTAGACCTTTAAGTCTCTACTCTTTTCTCCTCTGACTCATTTTGTGGAAGACCAGTGGGAGGGCAGTGTGTAACGTCACCAGAGACGTGGAAGGGAAAATAAAATAGCTATCAGTCAGTAGAATCTTCCTTTGCTAAAAGTTAATATTTGTGTTGAAGTTTTTAAGAGTAGATCTGTCAAAAACAATCAATTAGCCCATCAGCTGAAACTAAGCAGCTGATGTTTTCCATCATCAGTATCATGCCAAACATTTTCAGGTTCCAGCTTCGAAATTATGCAGATTTTCTGCTTTTATTTGTACCACGTTTTTGCTTTAGTATCACTTTGCGAAATACATAATGACTGTCTCACTGAGCATTACATGAGAAGGTTATTACTACGATCATATCCTGTCTTAGAAATACAAGACATGAGC
>JAPZDZ010000024.1:10334498-10354150 GCA_029783805.1 Acanthurus tennentii | reverse complement strand
GAACAAATGAACGCAAAATGGATGTTGCTGAAAGCCCAGGTAGAAAAAAAATCGTGGCAGAAAATCGTGATTTCAATGTAAAGCTAAAAAATCGAGATTCATATTTTTTCCTGAATCGTGCAGGCCTAATGCAAATCCATCTGTTAATTTTTGAGTTATTTTTTTGGATTAAAGTGACTGACCAAAGGATCAAATGAACCACATTAAAGGTAGCTAGGCAAATTGTCAGAATAATGATGGAATTTTAGATACTGTCAAGTTTTTCACTTTAGAAATGAAATTCAAACTACTCTATGAGCAAATATGTAGTGTCTGTTAAAATAAAATGCACTGGGTTTTCCCTGTTGTCACAGGGCACAGTGGTTAAAAAACACTACATACACTTTCAGTGACTCCTAGCCTATCCCTTGCACACGTTGTCTTGTGGTTGTGTATCTCATTTAACATACTGTTGTGCCTCTCATGCTCACTTTGTAATGGCTGCATCTGATGAGGTGTTAGTGCTTTCTTAATTGATTAATCAACAGTTGCTGTATTTATATGTCGGCTAAACAATCAATTAATTAGATTAGCAATTAACATCAAGTATATAGTAAAACTGCCTCCAGTGCCTGTCATGCTCCAATCTAATAGATTATTTTTATTTTTATTTTTTTTAAAGAGGGAGTTCAGCAACACAAAAATATTCTGAATTCCTCTCTTTTTACAGTCAATGCACTTCGTGTAGGCTGCAATGGTCTTAATTATTATGCTTCATGGCTCAGTATCGGGCAGTTGAACCAAGTGACCCGTGGAGTACAGGTAAACTCTCTGAGAAGTATATGCTCTGGTCAGGCAGACCGTGAAGTAATTTTGTCCCTGCTCCTGCCTCAGCCTCCGAGGGAGGAATTGAACAGCAATGTAATCAAAGCATATGCCTCCTTTTACCATTTACTGTAATTGGCTCCTAGTTTCATATTGAGCATCTTGTGGTGGCAAACATTTTTCCGCCAGGAGCAAAGCAGACAGATGCTCTTGGTCTCTCTTTCTCCCTCTACATCTGCTGCTTTCTGCTGTGTGTGACCCCTTTCTGTCTCTATCTCTCTCTCTGTCTGTCTGTTGCTCTCTTTCCCCCCCTCAGGTCTTACTATGCTAATCATTCTTTAGAGCATAATGACTATAAACGGAGCAGATTATAAACTGTGATGGAACCACTCATGAAAATCAAGTCTACAAGGCAAACCATTTGTCAGATTAAAAGATTTTGATTTGAATTTTAACTTGACACAGAATTTGCTGCTTTGTGTCAATTTGTGCATCTGATACATAATGCCCTTAGGTAGGCAACATGTCTGTCTGAATTACTATAAAACCCTCTTGTACTTGTATACAATTCATGTGAAGTAGCAAGCTTGTTTTGTAGGAAGCAAAATGCCACCCAAGTTACCTTTTTAACATCAACCTAACAAGGATATTGATTGTATCCTCAAAACTTTTCACAATGTAAAATGTTTATTCTTGCAGCAATGGGTTATGTTTGAGAAAAGGTTTTGATTTCTGTTAAATCAATTGACTTTAAGCACAAGACAGAATATCTGAACTCTGTATACATATCATCAAACCTCTCTACTTGTAGGGATAGTTCACAAAGTTCAGATAGGTTGGGATATACAATGATTTACTTTTTAATTAGAATTAAATGAAGAGATTGATACTATGGTTGACAAAATGAAGCCAAATAAAGCAGCTGACTGGTGTAGTGTTTCCATTCTTTATGCTAAGCTCAGCTAAACTAGCCATCTGCAGGCTGTAGATTCATACTCACCCTTCATACATGAGAGACGCACTCATTGTCTCATCCAACTCTGTGCAAGAAAAGAAATAAGTGCATTTCTCAAAATGTCAAACAGTTGGTGTAGTAGGGTGATGTGCTGTTCAACATGTATTTGGCAAAGGGAATATGTGCTATAAAAATATGTTTTATTGGAGGCAGAGTTTCAGACAGACATGCTGAGCATCGCTGACATTTTGATACACTCATTATATGCATACTTGCACATACACATCTTCGATAAAAATAGTTAATGGCACTCTTCATTCCCCTGCTTTCTCCTTTTTTACACAGCTTCTTTTTTTTAACAAACATGCTCTTCATTTGCATGAAGAGTCATGTTTTATTCTGTCATCTCCAGCTGTTAGCTGTCACTGCCTCTGTGTGTGTGTGCTGAACAGTGACACAGGGATTCTGGTTTGCAGATCAGACATTAAGGGTGATCACACTGTTTCATGAAATAATAGAACAAAAACCCAGCCCTCTCTCCCTTGTGGAGCACAAACTCACTCGAGGTCTCGCTGACAGTTTTTGCTCCCCAGCTAAATGCTCACACAATTGATGAGTCAGCCACGATACAGAAATAGGGCATTCTTCATGTCTTCTGTTTTTTTTTCAAATCTCTCTTTGTTTCGCACATCTTTGATACATGCTCTGTTCATTGCAAAGGATCTATCATCACAGAGAATGGAGAGGTTTTAATAACCCCAATACACACTTTGCTGTTTAGATGCATTTAATCACGACACCTGGTTTTGTAGCTTCATTGGTATTTTTAATCAGACTTTTGCAATTCTAAATTAAGAAGGGATAAAGTGATTGTCTGTAGAGTCTTAAATTCTCCCGTATGGCTTCCAATAGATTGGCTTCCAAAAAAAATGAAGCACAAAGTTGATGTGTAACTGGCGAGAGCTCCAGTTCACTTAAGATAATTAAAGAAAGGATTTTCTCTCTGAAGAGGGAATCTCAGAGAACATCTTAGCATTTCTAGGAGTGATTTTATCCTACAGTACATATAACGGAAAGACTAAAAATTGTGGAAAAATCAGTTGAGAAGCTGCTAACCGCTAATCTAAAAAGAAGATAATATATGTTTCAATATTAATTAGTCTAGTGATTAATTAAGTATCTAAAAACACTGATGTGAAATGTGAAATATCAACAGGACTCCAAAAACATTTAGCAAATGTGCCTGGAGATGTTCAAGCAATAAACATTTTGATAAAATTTCCAACAGTTAACAGAGTTAAATTGTCTCACAAAGCATGTAATCCTTTTGCATAGCTCTTTCTCAACTTATAAAAAAGTATGTAATTGGGAAAAAAATCAGAGAGCCGCTAAAGAATTTATCAAAGCAATTAAAAATAAAATAAAACTATAAAAAAAACTGACTGTTGTTAAGATTTTAATTTGGCTTACGTATTTGTTTCAAAAGTGATTCAAGAAGGATACAACATACGTTAAAACAGCTGTTTGCAGGGTGCGTAGGAATGATCTGATGCATCTGTTTGCAGCTAAGATTATTTACAGAAATACTGCAAAGGTGAAACAAAGTAGCTTTGTTTTTGCAACATTAACAAAGTACACTTTATTTACATGTAAACCAACTAGAACAGTTTCAGTGGCTAGGCTCAAGTGATTCCATTGAGCTAAAGATAAACATTCCCTCGTGATGTTATGTTCTCAGAATAATAACCCAGCTGCTCGCTATATCTCGGTAGTAAGACTAGTACAAAATGTTACTTTGTAGGGCAGTTATTTTACTCTGTTTTGTCAATACAGAGTCTATAAGGCAGCTTTTTTTCCTCTGAGCATGAGACTCCTCAATTTATCTAAATGCTTACATCAGCAGGCTAACATGCTACAGGAAAAGTATAATGCTCAGGGTAAAGTGATTGTGCATCAAGTTTCATTGAAAACCTTTTAAATTTTGTTGCCATTTTAGCCAAAACCTTGTAGTACAACTAGGAAATCAACGGCTCAGAGTACATTTTCCTGTCAGTTACAAAACCCTGTCATGGCACATACATGCTTTAGCTTTCTTTGCATTGGTGTAATGTATCTATGCAAATTTAATGAAACACAGATATGAATTGAGTGTAATGGGCTGTTACGTGAAACAGGTGCACAGTAATGCATAATAACGCAAGGATAATGGATATGGTGATGATGATGGAGTCTAAGATTAGCAGATAAGGCTCTTAAGAAAGTTCCTGCTTTTATTTTCTCAAAATAATGTTTCTAGTGATGTCTTCTCATCCTCGGTTTTCTTTCTTTCCTCTCCTTTTTTTCATTTTAACTGAGTAATAAAGAGGGGAAAACATAGAGAAATTATTCCAACAAAGTGAGTAATTCTTCTATTTTTAAAAGGGAAAGAAATACACATACATTGCTTCAACCATTATTCATAAGGACCCACTAGAACTATATTCATTCAGGGTTCGGTTTCACTATTTTCCACTGGGTGTGGCATATGTTTTTTTTTCCATTAGGGTCACCTTTCTCACTTCATCTAGATTATATTGATGCTACTCTGGCATCAAATAACAGCTTAAGGGGAGACAGAAAGAGCAGGAGGGTCCTAAGGGGGAGACACCCTTACGCATCAATTTTTCTAAAGTGCCAGTGTTTCTTTTACAAACATGTATAATTCTTTTTCTACAAAATATACATGAGGATTTACCTTTAACAACTGTAGCTTTTCAACAAAAAGGAGCGTTAATGTTGCACCACAGTAAACAGCAGACTTTACTAGTATTTAGATTTCCATCCTCCTTTTTGCATTTCTGTATTCGTTGCTCTCACTCTTTTGTATCCCTCTATATGGTGGTTCTCTTAGTGTTTCTTTCTCCCCTCTCGCCCTCATTGCCCTTCTTCCCTTTCATCTTACAACCTGTCATCTGTGCTATCCCTAATTACGGCAGTTAATTACACAGTATTTACAGAGACTAAATGGATTTGATCTGCACTGACCTCACATTATTTGTGTCAAAAGACATGAGGGAAAAATTCTTTTTCTGCACCGCCTGCTGCAGTTTTCCTCTTCCTCATGCTTTTAAACTCAAACGTACCATCACAAACATGTGAACAGAGACTTACATATACATACATAATGCAGCAAGGGTATAAATATAGCCATAGCTATTTGCCATATTCACTTGCATTCAGGCGTAATGCAGGCTGACATGATTTACTGCTTGTACATGTATCAGAGTGGATCACGTGAGACTCAAGCATCAATATAGATATAATCAGCTAACACAGTTAGACAGAAAAGCTACTGTTGTAATGTCTCTGCATACAGAATATAAACAGCATCTGTGTGCAGAACCCCCATAAGATTCCCATAAATTTAGATGACAAGATATGCATGCACACAGCAAACACACACATCTTATTGTGTGCATACAGCACTTGTGTGTGTGCTGAGTGTTTTCATACACACACCCTCACAGGTGTGTGCAGTGGTCAGTATCCAGAAGAGACTTCACTATCAGCAACATCAGTTTAACAATATCAGACTTCCTCGCAACAGGAGACAGGTGTATTGATTTGTGGATAATGCTTATGTATTGCTTTGACTGGCTCCCCTCTTGTTTACCACATACACATACACAAACCCATTAGCAAGGAGGCAAACCCAAACACACATAGTGTTTCTGTCATTTCATTCAGATTTTTTGAAAACCAGTCTATGTGTTAAAGTAAAAGTCTTTTCACAAATTTAGTTGCCCTGCATTGCAATTGTTGTGCACCTGTTGCAATACTGTGACAAACTCAGCTACAAAACAAACAAGGTAGAAGTGTCAAACAAGTGTATGACTTTTTTTTTGCGATTGATGAGAACTTAGGCCATGCCTTTAATACTACTTTGATTAATATGTAATAAAGCAGATGGAAGAGCTAAAGTCACTACTGGTTCATCATGTGCTCTGGTTTTAGTGCTAAGAAAAAAAAGTGTTGTAGATTGAAAAGCACAAGATTAGATTTGATTCAGTGCAACGTTAATCTACAATGAGAACTTCATGTTTGTGTAATGAAGCAGAGGATGACACCAAATGAGATGACTTCCAAAAAGAAACAATTCCTTACACTTCGATCCCCTAACCTTGTTGTTGACGATAACATTTAATGCTTCAACAAGTCTTCATCAGTCATTAAGCTCCTCCATCATCTGTCTCTTCACATTGACTGGACTGTTTAATTGCTATCTGATTAAAGCTTAAGCAATCTCTGCTCATTACTTTGAAAAGGTACCTCATTAAGCACACTGTCATTATATTGCTGTCACTAAGAGGAGCTCATGTGTTACAAAGACCCAGCATGAAAGGATTTCACTTAAAAAAATTCCTAGTATTGATCTCACAAAGTGACATAAAATGCACCATTTGGTCGTTATGTCTATTCAAAGTGAAATTAATTCAAGTAATTTTAATGCTCATTTCCCACCATTTAAACACTGGTTCCTCAAAAATCTAAAAAATTCTGAGATATTTAAACCAGATGAATAATACCCTGATAATAGCCTTATAAATAAAAAAAGGATCATCAGAGTTGTTGGGGTTGCAAGATTATTTGTGCAAAATGTCCTGACAGACAATAAAATAGTCGTACAATATTTCTGTCAGTACCAAAGTGGTGCACCAACTGATCGATAAGGCCATAATCCATTGCTGCATGGCTAAAATCTAGCTCAGAACAGAAGGGGAACTGTTATACTTGACTCCTGTTATTAAATATTTTGTCAGTCTTAATAATACTTAAATCTTAAAATGTCAATTGCCCAGTGCAATTGGGAGGTTTGTCATTTAAAAAAATATGCCCAGGCTCACTTAGGAAGCATTTTCAGTCTCTCTTTGAACCTAAAACTTTGGTCTACAGCTGACATTCAGAGCCCAAACTTCAATTTGGGGAAAAGAAAGAGGTCGTAGGAAGCTGGATCCTGCAAGAAGGAGTGGTGGGGAACAATTGCTGTGTTGTTGCAGGAGAGAAACTTGCACATTTTCAGTGTGCTGTGAGCTGGAGGGAGGTTGTTTTGTCGGAAATGCCAGCTCGGGCAACACTTTAGCAAGCTTATTCTCTTGCCGCTAGTCCGCTGCCCTCTCTCTGCCTGCTGTTTGTATTAACTGTGTGTTGGTCACGCCATGTCTGCCTTGTCCAAGTGTTTACACTGGCATATGATCTGTGTTCAGTGATACTGTCAGTGTCCCTCTCTGTTCCCTGACACCCATGTAAGAGGCTGTGACTGGCTAATGGGTTTTGACAGGGCAGAAAATTGATCAAGTGGCAGATCAAAAGCTCAGAGCTAGAAGGCTGTTAAGTGACAATATTGGGTGATAGTGAGTGTGCTATATCAAATTAGAGCTCTAGTACCAAGACCAAGGCACAGTTTGGTGCACACTATCAAAAGCGCATTACTGGAGCCATGTCTAAAATATAATTTGGTTCAGATGGCTTGTGTTGTGAGTAGGGGGAACCATGTTTTAAGAGAGTCACACCAGCTTCCAGAGGCAATCCTGTGTAGCTGGCCATATGCTCTGACAAAATAAAGAGGGCAAATCAAGGATTATAAAATAAAGTCTTGTGAATAACGGATGCGCGGTGCAAGTGCAGAAGATGTGGCTATTGGTATTTTTTTTTAATGGCAAGGGAGACGTGGCAAGACAAACAGTTTAAAACCCAAACAGTTTGCTTTGTTCTCTCTCTTTTCAACAAATCTGCCCCTCAGTGCTTGTTGGGTGATACCCTGTCAGGGAAGAGATAGTTGTGATCCCTCCACTGAAAAAGGAACCTTACCTTTACTTATTTGCTGTGATTAAAAATGTTTTTTGTGTCTCTACAGTATAGTCAGCCTCTTCATAATTAACCTCTGTATTTTCAAAACTTCCTACTGTCCTTCAAAATTTATTTTAAATTTTAATAAGTCAATTTATTTTATTAATTTTAAAGTAAGCTTTTTGTTCTTAGGAAATGTAGGTCTAATAAATACAATATATTACTGTATTCCTCTTAGGTTATCTGCTCCTAAGTCACTGCAAAAATGCTTATTGTTTAGAATTTAGTCTCAAGAGTGGGTTTAAACAGTATGCCTAGAGAAACACTGATAAATTCCATCCTGTACTAATTTAGATGTGTATCAGTAAAATAAGTTGCTAAACCATGAAAATATAGCATAACATTATACCTTTCAAGTTGGATATAATCAGTAATGATATTCTCCTTGATAAGCTACTGTATGGTAGTCTCATCACACTCTACATTCTCATTTTTTTACTCATCATCCCTCTGTCAGAGTGGCCATCTCAGGTGTGTTGTCTACCCTGTCTAATCTTTTGTTTTTTAAAGTAACATAATATTAACTTGCAAATCTTTGGATTCTCTTTGGATTTATACTGTTTAGTGAGCTTGTGAGTCTCCTGCTTTGTATACAACAAGGTACATCACATTTCTCTTCCTCTCTGGTGTTGTCTTTGCTTCCTGCAGCACAGGCACGCAAACTGCACTTTGAAAGTGTTTACCCTTTTATTATTTACTGTTTACCTATTTTGTGTACTTTGCAGTAGTTTCCAGTGGGATGCAGTTTTTAAAGCTGAGTTTTATTTTCCTGAGTAACATTAAACTGCATAATCCTGAACATAAAAGGTGTCTGAAGCTTGTGCCTTTCCACACTTCCTTGTATGTTTTTTTTTCTGTCATTCATTGATGCAGCTTTAGGCCTAAATTAGCAGTGCTTGTTTTGATTCGTTAGATCTGCATGCTAATCTAAATGTGGCAGAATCATCATGTACTGTGTAAATGAGACTGCTGAAAAGTATGAATCAAAATCACAACTTAAATGCTATAAATCTTGCAGCCCTAAAGTGATGTGGTACATGGAGGTGGTCCTGAATTAAGCACAACTGTGGCCACAGTCTTGATTTAGGTTGTAGCCTTACACCTTACAATCATGTTTAGCATTTCAAATATTATGTGTTTATGTGAGCATAGTGGTATTTATAGAGTTTCTAGTTGCATGTGTGTGTAAAAGCATATATAAGCCAATGTGTGTGTGAACACAGGCCTGTATAAGCACTACGTGTATATGTGGCTAGTGAATCTGGCTGGAGAGAGAGCTAAAGATACCTGGTTGAGTCAATGAAGCAGCGCGTCACCACAGAAACAGGACACAGCATGATGGAGCAATTAAGCTGGACCTTGACAAACCATAACGAGCTCTTGGCTGAGCCCCCTCTGCTCCAGAGCTTGTTAAACCTCACACGTGTGGGCAAGCAGCCCACTAATGAGCCAAATTTACAGTATGTAATCAATTAATCTCTTTGACGAGTGTTCAGAAAAACAGAAAAGAGTCTTCTGAAAGAGTTGGAAATGGGAAAAAAGAGCAATGACTTGACTAATTTTGTTTTTCATGCAACCTTGTGTTAGACTCATTCTGATGTGACTTTTTCAACCTCAGCAACTGAACAGAACTTTTTGTTATTAAAGCACTTAGTCATTGTACATATATGACAATATCCTGCAACCCCATCTGTAGGATTGTTTTGAGCTGAGTTTAGCTTCATTATGTTAACATCTGTACCTTCATACAATACTTATCTCAGGAAAAAAAAAACAATGTTTATTTAACAGAAAAAAAAAACAGGAGTTCACTTAACAGGTACAGGACAGGTCACTGTAAATACTGTTGCTTTTTTTCTTTTTATCTCCAGCATGATGAAAATATTCAAACCACACAGACTAGACACATGAAACTCTAATTTATTTTCATTGACTGCTCTTTTGAAAAGAGTTATGTAACTTATAGCTCAACTTCAATCATTTCTCTTCTCTATATATGTCCCCTTCTGTGTGTTCTCTGTCCCTTCTCCTCTCTCAGACAAGCTTTTAAGTGATATTAAACATTAGCATGGATTAGTTGAGCTGTTAGTATGAACTGCTTTGCAGCCATCTGAGCGCGGTCTGTCGTTTCACATCTCTTTTCTTCTGTCCCAGCTATTATCACTCATTATGAAAGCACATTTTCGCAGGTCGCTTACACTTTTCATCACTCAACCAATTTAATGCATTATGATTTTATGTGAAGTGTTCATCATACTCACCTCATTTAAGCTCCAGAGACTTGGAATGTGCAGGCTGTTGGCAGATGCAGTGCAAAGAACTGAGGTCAAACTAATTTCACTTCAGCCACATTAAGAAATCCATCGTTCTTTTTTTAAAAAAACTGTTATTTTTTCCCTTCTAATAATAGAAACCAATGAGTGATACAGATG
The DNA here is from genome assembly GCA_029783805.1 of Acanthurus tennentii. Classification (NCBI taxonomy): domain Eukaryota; kingdom Metazoa; phylum Chordata; class Actinopteri; order Acanthuriformes; family Acanthuridae; genus Acanthurus; species Acanthurus tennentii. The sequence goes on along the minus strand of JAPZDZ010000024.1, from coordinate 10,344,073 downwards.
TATATTTCACAGTTGACTCTGTTGTTAAAATCCGTTTTTCAAATTTTACTCAAAGCTTCAAAAAAATTCTATATTAACAAACTTTGTGTGGCTAAAGTCCTTTGTAGAGATTGACTATATAATTTTAACCAATCACTTTATTGCCCCTCAACTCTACGATGTTTTAACATCTGTTAACAAGTTGTTTTAATTTTCTGGTTTGCTACCTAACCGTTTCCATTCACCCTGAAAGTGAAACCTTTTACTTTTATCTGCTAATTGATTTTGCATCTCATTGTATTTGTCATATGTAAGTTAAAAGCCTAAATGCACAGCCAGGGAGAGCATTTAATCAGTGTAAGAGAGGATGCTTGGAAAGGGATAAATGTACAATGATACAAAATGTAAGAGGTGAGGAAGGGGTGACATAGGAGGAGAGACTAAGGGACAAACAGGCAGGCCTGCATTAACTGGATGAGAGCACACACTTTACTGGGCTGCTATAGTACTGGCATCTGCTTCCATCCCAAAGGGTCCAGCCGCTTCACTAATGGACACAGAGACAATTGATCTCTGCAGTGTTACTGGAACGCATGGTATCAGCTGCCAGGCACACACACCCACGCACACCCACGAATACACAGACTTACACACGGATGTTTAGATATTTTGCTTCTCTACATAAAAATACACTCTTTAAGTTATTCTCTATTCATGTATTGAGCCCCACACATCTGTCCAGAAACAGAGCGATAGTAAAACGCACTGTTGTCAGCAAAACTCTGGAACTGAACACACATGCGAAGGATCAGTAAAGCTATCAAACTCTTCCTGGTTACTGGCAGGCTTCATTTAGATGCTGTGTGTACATAATTTAAGTGTCTCAAAATAGCCCTTAGATGTAAATAATGCAGAGGGGCTATTAAGGAAGGCTATAACAAACACACCAAGGGAATAAGGGAGAGAGAGAGCGAATGGTTACAGGTGTACGTGACTGAATGAAAATTAGAGAAAATTATAGTATGAATAGTTTCTCTTATCTGCATGAATGAGACGTTTATTAAAAGTTCAAAACTGCTGCTTATGAAAGTGATCTTTAGTTTTTTTGTTTTCACTTTGTATCACATTTGAAAGAGCAATTTATTCCAAAATACAACATAAGACTCTAGGTCACAGATGTAAAAACTGTTTTCTAATCAATGTTTTCAGTCATGTCAGAAAGCACTGATGACCCATGACTCGCAGGCAGATGTGGAGGCTCAGACCTGTTGATGCTCTTTTTTACATCTGTTGTTTGCTGAGCCCAAAGAGAGGTGAAAGAGCCAATTTTTTATACCAATGTACCCTGTCTCCTTATTTCAGGAAAAAATGGTTACATCTGAAAAATTCATATTCCCTTTTATTCAAAAAAATAGCTCCACACAGAGGCGCTGCTGTTTTTAACTGCTTAATATCAGTTCAATTTTTATAATGACATTTGTGTAGAGTTAGTACTCAGTGGTCAATTATCAAGCCAATGAACCAGAGGAAACTGCAAAGCCTCGACTTTATTTGCTATGGCAGATGGGTCTGCACTTTTTTGGATTCAGACAGATTTCAACCCGTCCTGACCCACAGCAGGTCAATTACAACCGATCATCTCTTATTGGGTGAATTTAATATAATGCCTGACATAAAAGCATCACTGGTCCAGATTTGAAGAGTCACATGTCACACAGTTTCTTCGCTGTGATTGGTTATTGGTCTCTCCAGTTGCGCCCAGAGGCATTTTGGTCAACGCCAGTTCATAATCCCCCTTGAAAATAAACGAGGTTCCAGACTAAGGTTACTAGTTGTCCACATCTGTCAGTCAGAAACTGCTTACTTGATTGCTGTGTTAATGAAAAACTTAATTACCTTTTGTTTGACTTGTTTTGAGCTCTATGCATATGTAAAAACACACAAAATGTCTTTGTTCTCAGAGTAAACCCAGCAGTCTGCTGCAACTCTCATTGGCCTTTTTAAGCTTGATTTAAACCCTCTAGCAGCCAACTTGGTTCTCAAAACAATCAATTAGTTTTGTGCAGTGTGCAGTACGAAGTGATTAAAAACTTCCATTTGTACTTAAAGCAACATTCAGTCTCACTTGTTATACTTTACAGTATTTACCAGATAGAAACATGGCTAAACCATACTAAATATCACACTCAGGATAAATGAGTGGCTGAAGGTCACTTTGACTCAAGCACCATTTAAACTGCAATTTATTTGCATTGATCCATGACACTGTCTCTAAAAAAGGAGGCACTGCGCATAAGGAGAGCAGGAGAGACTTTTTTGTCAGTGTCCAATCTGTATCCATTCGAGTGCAGTACTGTTGCAGTGCACTCAAAAGCATTCGACAGCAATCCAAACTGATACACAATCACATACACTACTTGAATCTGTAAAATTGAAATTGAAATACAAAGAGCCATTGCAAAACTGTTGTAAACAGATACATATGTTTGTTAAAATAAGAGTGTCTGTTCTATCAGGCAGATGGAAGACATTTAACTAATAAATTCAGCTGAAACATGTCCTGGATTCACAAGATGCCTTTGGAGGTGAAATTGAAAGGTAGAAAAATCCCCCTGCATTGTCTCTCTCTTTTCCGATTACTTCCCTGATTGGAGCATTGTGCTGAGGCTATGTTTACTCCTAAGTGCCTCATGGACCTGTGCTGCTTGAGCCTCCTGGCGATAACCAGCAGATAAATACATCATCAGGTTGTGCTATAAATAGACCCAGCACTGCTTTGCAACAGCACACCCAGTGCCACAGAAACACACGAGTGCACATTCAGTAGTGACCCACACAGCTGGGAGACATAAGCTCGCATTTTGCACACAAATGCTGTACGCAAACTGCTGAAGCGAAACACATTCATTACAGTTACACCTCTGTGGGGGAAGGAAGCCATACATGCAAGACACAGGGTAATGTTTCCTTTTTTTTCCTGCTAGCACATACACACAGAAAACAGCTGGGCCACGTCTCAAGTACATTTGTATTAGTGCTACAGCAGCTCAAAGGCCACAGAAATGATTTGAGTGAATGAAGAGATGGAAGCCCTCCGGTTTTACACACACACACACACACACACACCATCTCAATCATGTTTCTCTCGTCCTCACCCTGCCCTTTTCCGGCGGTAGAAACAAGACTAGTGCATCCGTCTGAGTCACCTCAGTACTCTCGCACTGGGCACTGCATGGTCACACCTGACAGGCCACATCAGACAAAGAGACACTCAGCCACCCATCCATCCATCCATCCATCCATCCATCCATCCACACACAAACCAAACCCTTACGCAGAAACAGTACATGAATACACACCTCTGAGGTGACTCAGACACATGCACAAAAAAAACAATTTCCTTGAGTGGGTCACCTGAGTTTTCAGACCCTAGATGAACATTTGAAACATAGTACAGAAATACATCACATATTCTTTTTTTTTTGTTTTGCTTTGCTTCTCACAGTAAATGACTCATATATTAGAGTGAATATTAGAGGGAAGTATAATAACCTTTCTATACACAAAATGATCGTAACTTGTTGTCAGGGTTCAGATTGGTCTTTCAACAATTCACCTAAAGTAAGCAAAGCAGTTTTGCCATGTTTAGATTGTGTTTTGTGTGCTTGTTAACATTTTGCCACTTAAAGAAGCAATTTTTCTTCCATATCGTCCAATCTTTTCTTCATATCTCGAGAAACATAGGAGGAAACATAGCAAAATGAGTAAAGGTGTCAGAGATCCATGCACTTAGATAAGCATGGCTAACCTGAAACACTCAGAGAGACAACTCTTACAAAAAACAGGCTAGTGTAAAGTTACTTTAACGTAAACTAAATCATGTTTTCTCTTTCACTTATTTCAGTGGCAATAGAAAGTTCTTTTGGTTTGCTTGCAGAATTCATGCATAGTGAGAGAGATCCAGTTTTCATAAGCTTGTGTGGGACACATTTGGTACACGTCATGTTGGAGGAAGTGAAGCGAGGAAATTTACCAAAGACAACAGTCAAAAGTTCATTGCCCTTTCATTTTCAAGAACTTTTCTACATTAACATTTCCCTGGAAGAGGCACCTCTGACATTTTTTGTGACAAGTTGAGGGAGACAAAGGGGGTCGGCTGCTGTGCGCCAGTGTGGAGATTAGTACGACAGGCTTTGACTCAAGTCAGAAGATGGTCCATCTTGACTGCAGCTTGGCACGACTCTGCCAAATGGAGTGCAAATGGAGACGCTCTTATAGCAAAGCATGTAAATATATAGCAAATGTTTCTGTCCCTGATTAGGACTAATCTTCATATAAGAACATTTTTCATGAGAGCAACAAATGCTGGAGCCACAACATCCTTTTTGGACCAACTATTTAGTTACAGAGGGTCAAGTTCTTCAGACATTCTGCTATGAGCCGAGAGAATGATGTGCTCAGATCTGGTTACATCTTCAATAATGGCCATTTGTTAGTTGACTTGCAGTTACAAATAAAAATTGACACTAAAACTAACACCGAGCCAGCAGGAACATTAGATAAGCAGCGTCTGTCCCTCCTCCCCACTGAGAGAGTGGGCTGGGAGTGAAACACAAGTGGGAGAGCAGATAAATAAGAAGAGGAGCACAGAAAAACAGACAAAGGTCCACACAAAGGGCTTGTGTGAGTCAGACTGTTGAAAGAATGAATTGTGTTTACATTCAGTAAGCATTTGCTCCTCATACAGAGGATGACTGTGTCAAAGCCAAGCTTTAAGATCACTATCGTTCATAAATGATGCCGTGATGGCATCTGCCTCAAGGGCAAAATGCAACCCCCAATAAGCCTATCAGGAAACCACAGTTTTCAGTCAGAATTTGATGGCATGTAAAAACTGAAGCTTCACTGTGAAAAAGATACATACAGTATTTGGTTACTGTGGCTTAACTTTAGCCCACTATTGCTGGTCAGATTAGTCCTCCAACATGTATCCTGGCAGCTGGTTAAAACATAATGTCTTCTTTCCAGTTTCTATGACTGTTAAATACATAGATTTGGTGTGGTTAAGATGAATTGTAACTCTGGTTCGGCTGTGCTGTGAAAAGTATCAAAACTAATTAGTTTTGCTGTTGAGCAAAAAAGTAATTTGATTTGTCTTTCAACGAGTAATACAAAACTGAATAATTTATGACATTTGTCTGTAATTTGATTGGATTGAGACCCAAAGTTTGCTTGTTACTACAATATGGATAAGGCTATGTTGCGGCTTAGAGCACAAAGAAAAGACTGCAGCCCCTGTTGACATGTAGGCTCAGCATCATTTTTGTTGAACTGTTTTTGTCCTTTATCAAGAAGAAATTTGTAATCAAGTAACGAATATTTTAATGAGAAAATTTACTTAATTGGCCAGTGCTGTACATTGCTGGATGATGTCACAGATCCTTGAAGAGAAGTTGAGCAAAATTATTTTTTAAATCTTTTTTAAATGTATAGCAGAAAATTTAAGTAATTTATTGGTTTATATTATATTATTTTAAAAAAATGTGCACAGATTTTTTTTGAAAAGCAAGTCATTTCATCCTTTCTCTTTTCTCTTTTCATATCCTGAAAATGCACATACTTATTTGCCTGTTTAAACATTCACATGATACATTTTGTTGCTGTAGATAAAGATAAACAAACATTCTAGGTCTAAATTTCATCCTTCAAAACAGCTTAAACTGTACAGAGAACGGCAGACATGAAATCAATAGCTCCATTTAGAAATCTCTGTATTCAATACAGTATTCACCGTGCCAGACAGGCAGGCTGGGCATGTGGAATCAAACACACACCGGGTTATCAAATATACAATACGTATACAGCAGGGGAGGGAGGTAAGAGGGATAGCATGACACTGAAAAAGTGTGGAAAGAGACGAGAAAAAAAATAGCGATGAGAAGAACTTGAGATTTAAATAGAAATTCAAGCACAGAGAGTCTCTCTCTGTGTAGTCTGCCTTCAGCCAACAGTGTTTTATTTACAGACCAGCTGTGCCATTTTACAGCATTAATACTCTCATAGAAAAATCTTGAAACTTTTGCCGGGATGGAGGCACTTTGTTTGCCTGTATCTGGCTCAAGACCTCTGAGTCACACAGTTTTGTCATTGATTGCCTTCATAAATACTTGTTTTAGACTACTGTTATTCCTTGCTCTCTGGCATTAGTAATAAATCCCTTTCCTGTATCCAGTTGATTCATCACAGTTGCCCTTACTTCTTTAGACTGGCTTTCATTATTGATTTTAAGATGTTACTGAATACATACAAAGCACTAAGAGGCCTTGTCCCAAGTTATTTAACAGACCTTTTATTGCTCTGGGTTCCTTTCCTCTCCCTGAGATCCCTAGATGAATCATTTCTGACTATTCCAGGGTCTAGATTGATACACAAAGATGATGGAGCCTTTGCAGTTAGTACTCCTAAACCCTGGAGTAACCACCTGAGGACATCAGGGCTGCAAATTATGTTTCCTCTTTTTAAATCTCTCTTGAAAACACTCTGTGATTTTGTTATGTTTTTTTGACTTTTTTGTTTGCTTACTCTAATTTTATGGCTTTTAGTCTGATTTATTCTTTTGTGTTTTAAGTGTGTTCTGTTTTTAATCGTACAGCAATTTGTCATTGTGTTTTGAAAAGGGCTTTAAAATTATAGCAGTTGTGCAAGCCATTGTAATAAGAGAAAGGACAACTTGTCAAAACAGCCTTATTTTTTAATTACAAAAATAGCTTAGTGCTCTAGAAACCAATACTTAAACTTACTACAAGAGGATTTTTTCTGTCACTAGACCAACATACTTACACTAACTTAGCAGCACTTCTGCTTATGCTGAATGTTTATACACCCTGCTCTTCACTCCTGGCACACTTGTTGCATATACAAGAACTATTTAGCCACCTGCCATGTATATTTTGTAAGAGATTTGTTTATTCATGCATGTTCCATCATCCATTTATGTGGGATGTGGTGCAAGTTACAAATTTCACACTTGGCTGACTTTGCTCCTGTCTTGTTACATTAGGTTGCACTGTAAACGCATGTCTGTCTGTGTTCTCCATTGTTGCACATGCTGGCCAGTAGCCACAGTATCTATGGGCAGAATAAGCAAACACTCTGTGGACTCTGTTGAAATGTCAGTGCATCTTCCTCTCCTTCCCTCCAGCATCGTCCTTCCTCCTCCTCTCCTTTTAAATTTTTTTTAAGGGGGCCGAAGCTGTTCACTCACATCAAGATGAAAATCACTGACCGTGTACAAGCAGCTCAGAAGTCACTTGACATCTCTTGTCACGTAGTTTGCTTTTTCCAACCATAAATAGTTTCTTTTTGATCACTTACGGTTGCCGGAATAAGAAACTGGTGCTCACTCAATTCTTTTGCATCACTCACTCATGTACAGCAGTAATGAAACAACTGTAGTGAATCAAGCATGTCTATAGTCAGCATCTCTCTCTGATAAGACTCCTACAGTCTCTCTGCTGCTTGAAGACAATAATGAGCCTTTTAACAAAACATCAATGAGTGACAGTACCCAGTGCTCCCAAGTCTGAGGAGCAGGGACTCTTCATCTCTCTCTGCCTCTCTCTAACTCACAACAAACTGTGACAAAGCACACACACTAGTATACTCTTCCAGACTGACAGGCTCTGAGGCTCCCTGTGCAGGTTAATCCTCTTGATGACTCATTTGCTCGACAGTGTCTCCCCTCCCCTCCATCCCGGAGCCACTTTGCCACTTGCTGATGAGCTGAGAAGATGCAGAGCTGATTTTAGCATGTTGCCGCCACTAATCCTTCTGAGCAGCTACTTAGAGGAAGCCTTTAAGTTGATGCCGGTACATGAAGTGTGGACAATTATGAGAGATGCTAGTGCCCAGAGGGTTACTAACTTAAACACTCAGTTGAGAAAATTGCTGCTACTCTTTCTCTCTCGAGCAGCTACTGTTGCACTCTCCTTTAAGGCAATTTGGCAAGATGCTGAGTCTTGTTTTTGTTTTAATGGATCTGCTCAGTGGGTAACTATCAAAAGTATGGCTACGAGTCACAGTGTTTCCATTCTTTTTTTTTAAAGTTAAAACAAAACATCGGAAAAAGCTGTGAGTCAATGAATGATTTAAATTTTTTTTTAACATGAAATAATAAAGAGCATAACTAGTTTTTGTTCTGTGTTCAGTAAATACATTTTTTAGGACCTTTGATTTGTTAATGAAAGTTAAAATTACAGTGATTAAAAAACAGTAATCAATATGAAGCACTTATTACAGTAATGACCGTATTTTCTTAGTATTGTGCACATGCAGAGTTTAAAGTATTAATAAAGCAAATATCCCAGCAGATAATTGATGTTCTTGCAGAATGAAGGCTGGTTTTACTGATCGATGTTTTGTTCAGGATATTTAAATAGCAGCTTTTGTTATGTTTGATCGTCATTCAATAAATTCAAGTCTAAGCCAACATGCAGCACGTGAAGTGCACAAGTAAGACAGTGTACCGATGGATGTGCAGATGTAAGTCGGGGAAGACAGGAGGGGAGAAAGAGGGATGAAGGTTATCAAACTTAATCAAGATAAAGCACTTGAGTCAGCAGAGGTTACATAGCGAGAGGGGAGCTCCAGTACTGGACTGTCAGCACTTTAGCACAGGCACAATTTACTTTTCCCCATTTTGTTTCTTTGTTTTCTATTGTTCTAACTGTTTAAAATTAATGGAGGAAAAAAGAGAACCACTTTAATCTTGGACAAGAAGTGAGGAGACACTTTTTGGCAGGTACTGCAGAGAGAGATGGCACCATACTGAAGCCCAACTAGCACATAAATTGCCAGAAGGGTCTTGTGGTTCATTCTGTGACGCTGAGCTGCCATCCTGATTTTTCAGTGCCTAATGAAAAGGCAGAACAAGTGATGCTCACAGAAGTCGCAGTGCCCCCTTGGCATCACTTACCTCAAGCCCTCTTCTTCACACTCTTCAGACCTGACTAAAAAATTACTTTGACATGAATCTTAGTTTAAATTCTCCGGACAGTATCAAATAGATTTTGTTCACTCTACGCGTTAGGATGATTTTGATTGTGTTAATTAAGCCATCAGCTCCCAAGAAAGTCAACTTTAATTGCTTTGAAATGAAAATTTACTGTGAACTCGGACCAACTGCGGACGTCCGATGTGGCATATCTCACCCATGCCGTTTCTTGAAGCAAAAACAAAGTGTTATTGGCAGTTCCCTTACTTCTCAGCAGGGTCTAGATGTCCTTTTTTGTCACCACAGCATAACACCTGAAAGCGTGTCACAGTTGTAATGTGTGAAAACTCATGACATGAATAATGGCAGTGGTCAATGTTGTTTGAAAAGGCTTCAGACGCTTAAATGGCTCAGTAACCTTGTTTTACTTTGACATTTATTTTGGTGTGAATGTATAGACAAAACAAAGCTCTAACAGAGTTTATATTGGACTCACATTCATCAGGTGGACAGAGACACAAGTCCAAATCAGTAATGATGTTCCTCCATAACTGCTGGATATAAAAATAAGCAACTGTTAAACATGTTTGTCTTTTAACTCCAA
>JAPZDZ010000024.1:10322060-10332142 GCA_029783805.1 Acanthurus tennentii | reverse complement strand
TTTAAAAAAATATCAAATATCTTATACAACTATCATTTTGTCCATCAAAATATATTTTCTCTCATTTTTTTAATAGGTGCAAGGTGCCAGTAGTACACAGGATTACATCATATCCATATGTGTGACACATTCTTTTGCAAAAGTGGTCAAATAGTTCACAGTGACTATCAACTAGAATTAACTAAAAAATGCCCATCTACTCGTAGATAGCAGCAGTTTCCCACATTTTGTTTTCCCTCAAATACAATCCTAACAGGCAAACAAGCAGTGCACTGCTAACATTTGCTCATCTTAAGCACCTCTTCTATTGCATTTATTGTAAATACCAGAGCTGATTTTACTCCTGCTGACTTTCCAAACCAGCTCGATTCAAACACCAGCCAGTGTCATTCTAATACACTTTGCTGCTGCATTAAATGCATTAATGAGAATTGGTTTGCGTCCATCTTAAGCAATCATCAAGAGGTTGTGGCCTTAATGTGTTACAGGAAGCAATTAATGTGTGTATGTATATGAGATTAACTTAAGTATCAACAGTGGTCTAATGACTTCATCATTGTGTGCTCTGACCTCATTAAAATGCCAAATAACTTTGTTAATGTGTGCGCCAACCTCATTACAATTTGCCACGACCTCGTCAGAGCAATGTGACAACCATAATGTACAACTATGTGATCTGAAATAACACTGATGCTCAGCAACAGAGAAGTTTTGTAGCTGTGAAGCTGTTCGTCCAAATTTTGCTGTACTTTTAGAACATTGACAGCAAAAATGCAAGTGGTAGAGATGTTTAATTGACAACATGAGCATCTGAAATGTTTTTGATCTGGGTCTGCTTTGATACAGTTGAAACGCTTTCGTTATTCCGTTATAGCTTCAAGATTAGTCACTATTAGTGCTGTTGGGACGATGGTTGAAATGGAAATATTCTTTCATTTTGATTTAAATAAACTTAAATATGAGTTCCAGTTAAGAGTGTCAGAAAGAGACTGAAAGATCTCACAAGATTTCAAGTATGAATGTGTTGATGATTAAATTCTGCAACCAAAGCCATTCTCTCACATCAGTCTGTGTTAAGAACATATCCTGTAAATGGGAACTTGAAACCAAACAGCAAACCTACACATTCACATGAAGTAAATCATTTGATAGTCTTTGCTGTCATACCTCATACCTTGTGCAAATGCGAAATATATATAGTGTTAGAGTCTTATCCCTTTTCATCTGTGTGTAAAACAAAGTGTAAACTCAAAATGCCAAACATTTCACATCCATCTGAATTAATATCAACACAAAAAACAGGATCCGTTTTTTTTATCACCTGAGCTGTTCTTAATCTGTGTGTTCCCTTTGCAAAGCTGTGTGTTTTTGTGCTTGTGCATTGGGCTCACTTTTTGTGCATTCACGTGTGTTTTTGTTTGTATGCATGTGTGTGTGAGTGAATGTACATGTTTTACTGTGTGTGTGCGTGTATGTGTGTGTTAGTGAGTGAGTGTGCGCTTGCATGTGCGTGTGTGTGTGTGTGTGTGGGAGGGGTGAGGACAACCTGCTGTGCTTTAAATTGCTTACATCCACCTGCCAGATGATGCGGAGGAAAACTGCTGGACAGAGACAAGCTCAAAAAAAAAAAGGCAGCCATCTGCTCCCATCTTCAGACACCAAGAACTGTGTATGTGTTTTTAAAAACGCTTTCACCCATTAAGCTGTCTTTGTGTATTTCAGGTAAAAAACCTGGACTGACAGTTAGTAGACGGAGACAGAGAATCAGACTGAAGATGCTGTCGTCCCTGTTCACGGCGCTGCGGACCTTCACTGAGCTGTGAGAACTGCACTTTTTTAAAATATTTTTTTGTAGATATATAATGATCAGATACAGCCTGCTACAGAAAAGAAACTTATCAAACACTTTATTAACACTGCAGTTTGAAAAGTGTTGATGGTGTCTTCTACAGACATGCTGCAGATATCTACCTTTTATTTCTGAATTTTTTGGATTATAAATAATATGGAAACATACTCACAACAAAATACATCGATGACATTTTAGCCTATTTTTCTTTGTTCCTGCTGTCCTAAGCTACAGGTTTATCTTTCTCACATCCATCTCTCCCTGACAAGTGAACAGGCTTAAAGTGAAACTCTGATGAGGTTTAATAATTTTGTCTTAAGTCTGTTATATAGTGTTGCCTTATGTTTTTTGTTTAATTCCTAATAAAATTACTCTGGTAGCTATTATGATACGCAGACTACTAATCCAGTTCTTTATTTTTTTCTTGATTCCTTACATTTTGTGTTGTTAAAATTTACAGTTTAGTAACAAAAAAATTTGCACCTCTTATTTCTTGTTCTTTTTTTTCTTTTTTGTTGCTTTTCTGTATGACTATTTACTCCCAGTCACTTGCTTTATCATTAAATCTCATTAAACCCTTGATAATAAAATAGGCATCCCTGGCATCACTGAGGCATTTCACTCCCCACCACTGGGGCACACTTTTGTTGCTCCACCTTTGTCTCTGGTCCAGGGGTGATTACAACACTTAGATGCTGCGGCATCAGGGCCCAAGCTGATGTCTTTCGGGCTCCTTGAGAGGTTAGAGAGAGGGAGAGGAGGTAAATGTAAATGCAAACACTTGTGTGTTCACTGGTAATGCTGAGGCAGAAATCTGGTCATAAAGCGCCAATGGATGCCATGGCCCCTAGAGACACCTCATCATCAGCAACAACACCGATGTCTCTGCAGCACGGCCTGAATAACCCTTGCCACAACCCCGGACTAGAACAGATTAATATATGAAACTTACAGTAAAGAAAGTTAAAGGAGAGAGTTAGAGAATTGTGTGTTTTTATGCAAAATTAAAGGTGTAGGTGAGGGTAACGGAGAAGAATGTTTCTTTTTGGTGAACTTAACATCAGCACTAGCTTAGGTCTAAATAATGTCTTGTAGAGTGTGCTGCTTTAGGTGATTTGTTTCCACTCTCTGGGGAAATGGTAATGTTCATGTTTCCAGCTCTCTGTGTTATTGATGTGAGCTAGTAGTCAGAGAAAAAAATCCAAAAAAAGGAAAAGAAAGAAGGCAAGAAATGCAGGCAAACAAAATTTGGTATTTCGAAGTGGTATATGGTATTTCAAATTTTGGATTTCGAAGAATAACTATTATCTAAAACCCACAGCTGTCATTAAGAGTTTATTACACTCATCCATTACATCCATGGACATGACAAGATATGATAAATCCCCAGTTCTCCCTGTTGAGACAGTTCATGAGATGTATGTTGATACCAATGTAAGTTGAGAGTAAAGGTGTGGTTAAGAAGGAGCAACACTGGACCTTTTTACTTTTTACCCTGACAGCCAGTTAAACATGAACAAACATCTGCACAAACAGCAACATTGTGCAGACAGGCATGTCATACCTCTGAAGAACGCTCTGAAGGACAGAGGTGATAAACGGTGAAGGGCATAAGAAACACCTGCTTCGGATGCAATGCAGTCATTTTGGCTGAGTCACCTGGGAAGGATTGAAATAGGGCATAAAATAATTGTAGGTCAAAATGTACTTTGGGAGAAGAACATTTTGTATGTGTACGTTCATGTGCTCTGGTGCGTGAATGTGGTTCATTTGTCATCACTGGTTGTTTTATGTGTGGACATTGTTTTAAGTGTTGTGCACATACACAGTATTATGGCTGTAATCAGCTGTTGTTTAACTGCAATAACTAAAGAAAATCCGTTGTCATGAATCAACCCGCGAAGCATTAAAAAAAAAACACACTAACCCAATAAACTCAGATGCACCAACAACAGCATTGCATTTAATCCCATTGCTTGGGGTTGGTACCCCGTAGGTACCCATCCTCCAGCCTCCACTGCAGCTCCCTTGTCTTGCAGCATTTAAACCATTACGTTGCATTGCTGACTTACTGCACATTGGCTCTGTTTACCATGAGCCCATATTTTTTAGCCTATACCTAAACCCATAACTGTGTGCATTTAGAAAGCACAAAAACACAAGGCGCATCTGATGTAATACCACCAGCTAGACTGGAGTGAGCACTCCTTTTTCACATGCATTGAAATCCTGAGTCAAGCGTTTGGCATACAATCTTTGAGCATATTCAAAGCATTCTACACAGTCTAGCTTCAAACTGAACAGAAGTCTTTCTGTACTCAGTAGTGATCCCATATGGCATGACACTCCAGCTTGGTGTTCTAGGAGCTGTCAAAATTGTCAATGGTGGATGGCTGCCAATATTAAAGGCAGTGTTCTTGCTTTGCCTGGTTTGAAACACAAAACTGCCCCTAAATCAAGAGTTCTTCACATGAGTGTGGATGTAGCTGCTGCTCGATGTGCAGGTGTCTGATGTTGTAAGCGCTTAATCAGTGCGCAGGGGGGATATGTCTGAAGTAGACTAATCAGAGAGAAGATGGGGCTTCTGACAGCAGGTGTAAATCAGCAATTATTTTCTCACTGTCTCATTTCCCTTTCTGTCCTAGCCTCTCTCTGTGTCTCTCTTTGCCTGAATGAGCTCACCATTAAGCGGAACAATGCTAATGGGCATGTGCCCTCAAACCATGCTGCCCTCGCTGGGCTCCAGCTTTATCTGGCTTTTATACTCTCAGCTTCTGTGTCCTTCCTCCATCTCCATTCCTGTCTCACTTTCTGTCAGGTCTGTCATCCACCTGTCTGTCAGATGGAGTGAAAGAGGTAGATTCAATAGTTGCATTAAGCTCTTTAGCAGTATAAATAACTTTACACTTGGTTTTACAGATTGTATTTCTGCACTCACGTCTAGCCTCTGCTTTGAAATGTTTTCTTCTGTACAGAAGAAAAGAACATTGATTTTCAGCAAAGGGACAAAAAGAGTGACTTTGACTTTTCAAGCCGATGGTGGGAGGTGAGAAAGGCTCAGTTATGTGTTATGCCAACATTACACCTCTCAGTTTGCCACCAGGGTCAAGGAAACTGTTTGGAAACTGGAGCAGCCGATCAGATGCACTGAGTGGGATTTGTTTGTCTATAGAAAAGCCAAGATGCAGTGTCTTGCAGGGCAAACTGAGAATTGGCAACCTTTTCACAGGAGAGGATAAAGCCAATAATATTGAGATTGTCTTTTATTGACAATCTCCAGGGGTCTTGCCAGGCCAGTGCAGTGGTTGGTGCAAGTGCCCTCATTTCTCTCACTTATAACACTGGAAAAAAACCCCTGCAAGTTTGGGCACCTGTTTGAGTGAGGAAATTAGATTTTGAGGGCTAGAGGCTTGAGATAAGCATCTGGTCTGATTGAGGAGGACTAAGATGGAATCAGTCCCTACAGGTATTTCATAAAGTCAGTGGTAATGGTGACACTTTTATATTATTGGGTAGAGTTAAACAAGGATATACCAATCCTAAAAAAACAGTCACGTGACACACCTTGTTCCAACTGCTGGAGTACAGTTTGTAGGATGCTTAGAGGGAGTGAAATCATGAGTAGTTGATAGTATTTGTGCACTGACAGATATGGAGGGACCCATGTCACAGAACATTAGCATATGAAGGACTGTCTGCTGAGCTGCAGGGCCGGCTGGGCTTGCCACATGGAAGAGCAGGAATAATGAGAAGTAGAATGGAGGGTCATTAGAGGCGAGAGACAGCCTTTTTTACACTGGTGGCTAATATACTGCAAGTAGAGTTTTCTTAAAAATGTGTGTGTCGGGTAAATGGGTTGCTGCAAGGAGCAGGGGGGCAGGGGCAGGGGACAAGATCCTCAGTTTTTATTGTTGTTTTGGCAGTATTGTTATTTTTTTCTGGTGTCGTTAGTTCATTAGGTCCATTGAGTGATTGTAGTGCTGTTCTGCAAAACATTTTGAAGTTTAATTTTTTCACTGCTCTTGTTCTCTCACTTTCATCTCCTCTTTTCTCATTTAGTATCATTTCCTCTTACTCACCCTGAGTGTTTCTAATCCTGACTGAACTGTCATTGATTGGAGATTATAATGTATCTCTAGTGAAGTGTATGTGCATGTTGGGTTCTGCTTGTTCTTCAGCAAGGCTTTTAACAAGGAGAGTAGGGAGGAACATATGCATGTGTGTGCACAAATAATGGCATACCTCACATATTGTAGAGACACTCTGAGCACTCATGCCCAAGCAGCGTAAATCGGATATGAGGATACTCTGCATAAACATACATGTCAGGGCGCACACACAACCACACACAGACCAGAATGCTTCAGCAGATGCTGTGTGGTTGTAGAGATCAAATGGACACTGTTGTATCTGTACTGAAGGAGACAGTGTTGAGGTTGCAGACAGTAGGACGCCCCAGTAAATCTGGCTCCAGCCATCTGTCCCAGCACCTCTCTGCACACAGACTGGCTCTGAGACCAGTCTGCTCATGGCAAAGAAGGCTTTTGGATTACACAAGTTCGGAGCACTCTGGAAAATGCGGTGTCAACAGAGTCTGATATTGTTTAAATGATTTAATTTGCTCAAACAAACAGCAGCTTCACTTCAGCTGAAGAGTAAGGTGAGAAGACTGATAAATCTCAGCTTTGTACAAAACATTCATGGTTATGTACAAACAGCATGGGGGTGTTTAATTTGTCTTAGCATAAATAATGGAAGTAGTGATAACAGCTAGCATTGCTCTGTCCCAAATAAAAAGCAATAGACTCCCTACCAGCACCTCCAAAGCCCACCAATCAAACATTATATCTTAATTGTTTGATCTTGTTGTTGTCATTACTGTGAGGGTGACGGAAAACCAGCAGATGTTCCATTAAGTCATTGCTCCCAGCCTATAAATGTTCACACATAACCCACTGTTAGACCAAAACTTGCCATTTTCACATACCAGCTTGAGTGCAAATCAAATTAACACGATATGATGTATCAAGTAGTGAGTTTTAGAGACGCTGTTTTTTTGTTTTCTTCTTATCTGGTAAACTAAGCCAGCTTAGCAGTTTCTCATTGCTTCTCTCTGTGCTAAGCTAAGCCAATTTGTTGCTGGATGTAGCTTCATATTTAGCTCATTGACGCAAAGCCAGATCAAGCCAGAATTAAAAACAAACAAACAACAACAACAACAAAAAAAAGGACTGCTTTGGGGAACAAGGCAGCTTAATGAAAGTCAGGTCATTCCTACGTTCTAAGGTTAGGATTTTGACCTGTACACAAAATGACAGTGATACATGTTAACTTAGTATCAAATTAGGGAACATAGATACATGGCTGTGAAATTCATTTTAATAATTTTGTTATTCGCACCTGTTTTTTGTTCTTACAATTACTAAGACTTTAAGACCTATTGTGCTGAGAGAATTGAAATAATGCCCTTCCCACTTGTATTTATAATGAAAACTTCAACAGTGAAGGGGGTCTCAAGTCAATTTAGCTAAACTACAGCTGAGAAAGTGCCAGCTCAGTGCACCAGTTGACTGAGACAAACTGTTAGCTTGCAGCCCGCAGCCTCTCCCACAGTCGTCTCTTTCATGACCTTTAAAATGATTGCTGATTAGGAGCACTCAGTCGCCTCCAGCGAGGTGAAAAGGAAGCAGGGAGAGCAGAGGGAAGGAGAGGTGGGGGAGGGCCATCCTATCTAAACAAGAGTGTGTACAGTGAGTATTTTCATTCAGTGTTTGCAATCTTTCCACTAGGCTGAACACACACTCTGCTGATAGAAAAGCATCAGTCACTCAGTTTAGATGTTTCTTCAGCAAACACTGTCAGGGTTTTTTCCTCCCTGTTATATGATAAACAATGACCATCTGAAATTGTTGCAGTGTCACTGAGGAAGGTTTAGTACAAACATTTCAGTCCTGAACAGTTTTGTCTTTTAAACCATCTTTTGTGGACATATCTAATAGACACATCATCAGTGTGTTTATAAATATGGAAACCTGTTCTCTGAAAAATGACGTTTATACACAAATAAATGATTTTGCTATCTTTTGGAGGAAACTGCTGTATGGATAGTAGTCACTGGCCATAAAAAAGTATTCATGTCATATGTCTCGTTTGTGTACATTAAAAAAAGTAGTACAAACACATATTGCTAGGAAAACAAATAAAAATGTTGGTAATGAATGCTTTGCTAATACACTTACCCAAAAAACAAAAACAAAATCTGGATGGAATTACTTTATTTATTAATGTTTTTATTCAATTCAGAGAGGGTAAAGATAAGCAAAACTGGAGAGAAACTGTTATTGAGTCTTTTTTATACAAAAAAGAAACATAAGAGAGAAGCCCAACTTTATCTGGTATCTCTAAACAAAAGGTACTTTAACTATGATTATGAAACTATAAGTTACAGCTATAAATTCTGTCCCAGTGACGACATCTCAACATCACTTTTAATCCCTAAAGTGTGTTCTAACAGCCTGTCAAGCCTTACATGAATTATTCAGGCTTTCACTCTCATTCAACATGGATGGTCCTCTGGGTCCATAATCTATTTGACATTTATTTATACAGCAAACTTGCATGATGCTTGTTCAGAGAAACCAAGGTCATTCAGACCAAAATGTAAAGTGAATTGTTTGAGACCAACCAGCAGTAAGCATGAGGGTAGGTTGGTAACGATCATTGGTAGGTCTACTTGTATTTTTGATACACATTAGATTAACATATAGAGTCTATGTTTTAATGTCTTATTGCCTGAGGAAGAAGTCAGTGTAAAGGTTTAAATTGAATTTCAAAAAACATTTGCAGAAAATCACTTGCTTTGTATAGACGATGACTAGCAACACTGTGTGTGTTGTGGTTCCACTTGCAAATCTGTGCTAAAGGAAATTTAAAAAATGATGCACAATTTAAGACTTATCAAAATTGTCCTGAGAGACGGTAATTCTGTCTGTTTTGGCAGCGGCAAACTGCAAGGCATTGACATTCACATTCTTCTAGAACTTCCTTCCAAGTCATGACCAAATTCCAACAGAAAGAAAGTTTTCAAAACACTGAAAAAAGTCTCTATGGTTTACTGTTGTCCCATTTCTGTGACAGAGCTAAGTAATATTGTATATACAGTAAAACGTGAAAGCACATTAGCAGACCCTCTCAGATGGGAACAAAGCAGAAAAAACAACCAAAGGGGCAAAAACAAATGGAGCTGAGCAAAGAAAGCGGATGTGTGATGAGGCAGTGAGGAGGGGGACCGAACGAGGGAATGAGTCAGCAGCAGCTCTCCGTATAAGGACAGATGTTTCCCCAAGATTAATAATCCCACTCAGAGTTTATTCATCTGCGTTATACTCACCCTCACCAGGTGATTTCATGCCTCCTGAGCAGCTAGAAAGGCCCTTTTCACTGCAGCCGCGATGTCCGGCCTGTCACAGATTTTGATAAATGACACTGACACCAGGCCTGTGGGACGGAGTGTAAGGCAGGGCTAAATTTAGACCGCCAAAGAGGGAACATTGATCACGCTGTTTACGCTGCTGCTGCTGCGCCATTCATAGCTTTTACATTTCTTCATTAATTTTTAAACTGTAGAGATTTTTACCACTAATGCCTCTACTAGACTGGTCATAATTCACCCAAAGCCAGTTGTTGACACACTTTTCTGAACTATAGAGGCAACACCAACCAGTTGTTACAGCTGCCCAATCCATTGTAGTCTGACAGGTACTGTTTAGCAAAAAATGAAGAATTTAAATCATTTTTTTCAGTTGAATTTTATGTTTTAAACCAAGTTCCTGCTGTTCCAGTTTTTTAAGAGGATTTCACAACCCTATTTTGCGACACAGTTCCATAAATTTTGTGGAATAAGAAGCTTTATCAGACTTTTCTTAATAATGGTGGTTAGTAGATTATGAATGAATTTTTTATTTTTGGGTGCACTGTTCCTTGAAGTGATCACAGATTTGATAGGTTGCAATAAATTATGAATCACTGTTTCCACTGATGTCTGAACGTGGAGTACTGTGTCCTTTTTTTCTTAGTCCACAGGTAATTGAGTAGGCTTTAGAAATAAGGTATGGGTCCATGTTATTGATCTGCCAGGCGTCGTAGCCTTAGAATGGCTGGTCAAATTTCAGACGAAAGACTGTGTGTACACCTACTCTATATATCTGTGTGTGTGTGTGTGTGTGTGTGTGTG
>JAPZDZ010000024.1:10299494-10313413 GCA_029783805.1 Acanthurus tennentii | reverse complement strand
AGGAACTAGTTACTTGATTAAAATTCAGAAGTCAGCAACTAATCAATAACCTTACTTTCAGACTGCTTTGATGTGTTGATAACATAACAGCAGTGACACTACATTGTGTTTCTTAACACTCCACCATGGGTGAATATGGTGCATTTATTTTTTCCTTACCTGTCTATATTCAAATGTACTGTTTTCCATATGAAATTCAGGTTTAGGATGCATTATAAATATTTCATCATTGGCATATACTGCAAACATGTGTAAAAGTGTGCGCACAGACATGCCATATCGCACACAGTTATTTACTGGCAAGGAACATCCAATCATTTTTCTGTTGGTTTTAGTATTTACACTCAGACAGAGAGTGATGGAGGTCGTTGGCATATTATTCAGTTTGTCTGAAAATGGTTCTTGGACTCTGATAGTAGCTTCTGAGAAATTGAAAATGTGGATGATTCAGTGTGTTACATACAACGTTTGATGTTTTCACTTGGGCTTACACAACAAGCCTGGATGTGGTGAGCGTGTAGCTTTTTTCCCAGGTTGATGTCAGTTCTTTCTTTGGTCCTGTTTTGGCATGATAACTTAAAGTTGTGCAGATATCAAACTTTTAAAGTCTTGAAATATTAAAACAGATATAAGAATGCATTTTTAATCATCAGCACCTCATAATAATTATTTTTTCAAACATATTTGGCTGGAAAACTGTTTCTTCAGCTGAAGAGCATGAAATTAGATGATACAGTGTAACCACAGAGGGCATTAACAGTTGATGAGATGCGCTTGCTAATGCAAGACTTCCGTGTTTTTTATCAAAATATTTCATGAGAGATTTTGGTAATACTGGACAGTCAAGTTTATGTACTCAGTGAAGACTTTGTGATGAATATTATTTATTCAAAACTCATTTATATTGGAAAGTTATCAATTCAAATGTTTAATCTTTTATCAAGTTTGTAAACATTAAGTTTGTGTTCTTTGTGGGCTGCATTAGTATACTGAGTTTGCCATTGCAGAAACTGAGTTTTGATGTTGGGTTGTTGTTGTGAAATGAGAGCTAACATATTGTAGCTGATAAAAATATGTAAAAATCCATCTTTGTTGAAACAGAAAGAATAAGCATTCCCTTTGGCAGAAATGGTCCTTTGAAGATGTACACTTTAGTCATCATACAAATGCACAAAATGTCTTTTTCTCTCTCTCTGGCACATACACACAGATCCCATAAAGACCCCTGATTTCTCTGTACTCTCCTGAATATCCACCATTTTCTCTATCCTGTGCCTACCACTTCATTGCCCTGACACAGCCTCAGTGGGATAAGAGTGAACCACAGGTCATGGCTGCTTTTACCCCTTACTGATTATTTGGTGACCTCCCTAATGGACCAAGGAGAGCAGTTTTACCCTAACCATCGGATGTGGAGATGGTAGATATTACTCTAAAGGCTCTCTTATTGCTGCTAAAATGTAGACTATTTCTGTCTTGAGGGGCAATTGGGAATCTTTCATGTGTGTGTATGTGTGTTGGTGTGTTCTAGTTTTTTCATTTATTTATTTATTTATTTATTATATTTTACATTTGCTGTCGGTGCTCAGAGGGGTGCCACTGAAATGATTTGATGCAGTGTCTGTTAAGATATCTGTCATAGATATTCTGTGCACCAATACTTTTAACTCATACTTTTAACCCCATAAATATTCTGCTAACTACAGCAACAATTGTGCACAGAAAACTTACAAGTACTTAGCTCATTAGTTTACTGACTTAATTATAACAACACAAAATAGAGAAAGTGCAACTTTAGAGCTGCAATATTTTTAGAAAAAAGGATTAAGTTGACTTTGTCTAATGTCGAAGTAATTTTAAGTACCAACGAAGCCAGTCCCTTCTGCCCAGTGTTTTCAGTGCTTTTATGTATTTTTAGCATGTTGTTCCTTTTTGGTTCAATCTCACAGCTCTCATCAACATTTTATCCAAACAGCAGACGGCAAACAGTAAAAAAGCTCTTGGAAATGGCACACTAGCTGCTCAGTGCCAAACAGGAGCCAGTCAAAGGAACTCACTTGTGAATGAAAGAGACGGTATTTCACTTATGCAGATGTTTGAGACCAAAAGAAGTGCTGAAAGAGAGAGTGATGCTGGACTCAGATTCACTGAGTTGCTAGAAACTTGATGCTATTATTGCTCTTACTATATCGTTGTGTTTACAGCTTGTTGTACGGCCCTCAGTGGTCAGAAAATAAATGAATGCAATCATTAGAGAGCAAAAAATTTATCAAAAATCGATTTTATAATTGTTGATCCTACATCAGTATGCACCTCAAGTACTCAGTATTATTTTGGTTCTTTAAACAATGGGATTATGCTCATGTTTGTTGAATATTCAAATCTAATGTTTGTAATAATATCAAAGACCTGACATCGAAGACTTAGATATTTCTTTGCAGATTTCCCAGTGAAAGTGTTTCAGTTTGTTGCCTGCAGCTCAGTGAAACAGCAGGTGAGTCTGAGCACTTGAAATAGGGTCATTGACGTTGGTTTCTATCTGCTTGTTGAGGAAATAAACACTGATGCATGTGTTTTACAAGAGGTGAATCGCCCAACAAGAGAACAATGGAAGTGAAATTCTCATACGGAAGTTACTCTGTGGTGACAGTGAGAGCAATCATTTTATTTTAGTTAGACTGTAAATACTTATGTGCTGTATTACCTAGTTTCCCATTTCACTAATGTTGCTGTCTGTGGTGTTATTGGACCTGTGTATTTTCAGTGTTACCCATCTTACTCAGTCTTTGGTGATCAATGTATTAATTAGTCTTCGGTATATTTTAGCAAACGCATACTGTAAGCTGTCAACTCAGCTTCAGGAAAGGGTTATTCTAAGCCAAACTATCTACGTGTGCGCCCGTGCGTGTGTTTGTACACATGCACGTGCGCCGACATAAGCACGCACTGTCCATATCCATTCCTTTGCCTGCCTGTCTCGTGCATCCCATTACATTTGATCCATGCGGAGCCCCTGCGCCTGCACTCGGTACTTGGCGAACAGACGCGCAGGGCAGGCAGTGGTGTGCTACTACTACTGTTGATGCTGCTGCTGCTGCTGACACCGCGGGGTTCAGTTCATCATAGTCTTCCTCCAGCCACGCTGAAGCACTTCAGGATTCCTTCAGTGCTCGGTCGGGGATGCGCATCAGGACCGGAGAGTGTCCCAGGGACAATTACGCGTCGAGGCGCTCCTCCGTACCTCTCCCTGCCCCCCTGCCCTCAGAGAGAAAATAACAACACCGGTTGAGGACAGTTTGTCTCTTTTTTGACAGAATGGCAGGCGCAAAGTGCCTTCTGAAAACGCCGAGGTAAGAGACTGCTTTTTTATTACGGGATCAAGAAAAATGTCGATGAGCACATGCGAAAGAACATAGGAAATCAACATAATCCTAAATCGTGTTTGATATTCAGTCGTGAACATCTACTTTATAGTGATCTTGTTGCATTTATGATGCCTCTTAAATATTTTTCTGACAATATACAACATATGGATTTACTGTGATATTTGTAGCACAATAATACAATGTAAAATGTTAGATATTCTGCATAAACAATGAAAGCAAGTGAGTGTACGGTGCCAGTGCACCAAATAATGGTGTATTTAATCCAAGCAGTGTTTTTTTTCTTTTTCTTTTTTTGTGTCAGTTTGTGTTTAGTGTTGGAAAAGCGCACCAAAAATGCAGGCAGAGTGATGCAGTAAAGCCTCTTTCACAGTCGACTGCCAGTGTTTGTGCAGTAAACAAGATGTTTCAGCTTGCCTCGCCTGATAGAAAAGTCGACAGCAGTTACGCTCAAATTAAGAATGTTCAATTCTCACACTTCGATTTTTTTTTGTATCAAGCTATATTCCCCTTTTTTGTTTTTGATTGTCAAGTTAAACTTGGGGTTTCTGCACTCTTAAGGGGACCTAAACTTGACTTATTATTAATTATTATTATTGTGCAGTTGAACGTTTTCTAAAACCCAATGGCTGCCGCCAAAACAGGATCTGCACTTGACATACTAATTAATTTGTGCAGCTGAAGGTTTTCTGAGCACTATAACATGATGGCTTCCACCAAAAGTTGCCTGTTTGTGCACATAGAAACTGACATTTTAGCCTCCGAAGTCAAGCATCATCCTCCACCACACGAGGTTCCACAGCAAATCACCACGGCGGACCAGGGGCTGTCCTTGAGAGCCAGACATTTCAAGGGTTAATAGTGTCTTCACGTCAGGTTGATGTCTGCTGGGTACCTTGGGCCCCCGCAAGCATGAGAGCGCACCAACCTGCCAATCATCATTGTGTCGCGGTGGAAAAGGTCGTTAAGCTCAAAGATGTGAAAGCAGGTCTTGCGTGACAAATGTATCCCGCTGATCTCCCTCAAATTTTCAGTGGAAGTCACTCAGAATTGACGTGAACTCAAAAACATAGACGGGTCTATGTTTTTTTCTTCCTCTTCTTAGTTTTACAGTGTTCTTCACTTCCAATTTTTACAGTGTCCCTGGCTTCCAATTTTCTGCATGCATCCAACATATTCACTGCAGATTCCTTGTGTTGTGTATTGGATGGCTGTTTTGATGTGTGCCTCACAGATACAGCAGCCTATTTAAAGCACATCATATCCACTTATCTCCAGTACTTATCATCCCTTTTTTTCCACTCTGACCGGCCTTTCATAGTAAACTCACTTTTCCTGTGACACAATTATTTACATCAGGCATGTTCATTAACTGCAAATAGATGCAGTTGTGTGATCCCTCTGGGCTTTCATAATGAAATGCTTTTAATTTGCTTTGAAATATGTGGATTACAGGAAAAACAGCTGCTCCTATTTAAATATGCATCCCCGGCCTCTTTATTTTCCAAATTGATCCTCATTAATGCCATTCCAGATAAGCTTCGATTTGGCTTATCTCGGTGAAAGCATGCATAGAGGATAATGACGCCTTCCTGGGATTTTTTGAGTTTTGCTATGTTGTGTTTAGGCACTGCGAAGTCTGACAGACATTTGCATCGCTATCAACTGTTGTATAATTTTGTCTCATGCACCAAATGAAGGTCACATGATGTTTTTCCCTGTGTGTCCCTCTTTAATCCTCTGTCTCCATTGCTGTGTTAGTCAGATTTCATCATTGGATTCGGACAGCTTCTCGTGAACTCTCATGACTTTGACTGTGTCTGAAGTCTTTTTTTTCTAATCTTAACTGATAGTAAACATAGAAAGTGCAGTGTTTATAATGTGCACTCTGTAGCATTTGGGATTTCTGGCTGTCATGCATGCAGCCAAGGTTCAGCTCCCACTACAGGAAGTTTTCTGTTTTCCAGTTAACTTTGATTACACTGTCATTCACTCTTCTACTTCCATAGCTTGTTAGAGACATAAACCCAGTACAGGAACACAGTGCTAATATGACCTTTATATGGAAATGGTACTTTAATTGGTGCTCTAATGTTACATATTGCACTTTTAAATGCTTACATGGGTGTGATATTTCCTCATCATGAAGACATTCTGCAAAAAACCATCTGGTAATAGGTCGATCATGCAATTTGTTTTGCCTTCATGGTAGAGAGAATGTGTGTCATGACTGTATTTATGCAATTCATGCAGAGAGAGAAGGCATCACAGCTTCCCTGAATAAACTTTTTTAGCTGCAGGGGCTTCTTATGAATAATAATGTGACAAAAAGGTCCTGACATTCACAATCCAACTCCTAAAACTCATCAATAAATGATGGGAAATTTCACCTTATAAACTGGTATATTTTCTTTTAAGTGCAAACTGGGACATCAGCGGTTGTCCTGACCTGGTCTTGTTAGCCTGGAAATGATCCAGTTAAAGGGTTTAAGTATTCTGCCTAGGATATTGAGGTGATTCTCTAATGCGTCAATAACTGGTAATTTATTGGAGGAGAGCCACAGCTGCATAATATGTAATTGTGACAAGTGATGGGCTGCTCCAGTCAGACCTGTCCTTACTGACCTAAGACTTTTTTTCAAAGAGAGAGTTGTTTAGCACTTGACAAGAACTTGCTCTGACAAAGTCGACTCTGTGCCCTTTCTGCCTCGCAGTAACTTCCAGTCGTCTGCCATGTTTGAAGGCTCTGAGTCCATCGAGGTGGAGGGGGGCAGCACAGAGAGCACCATGGCCTCGTCCATCAGCGCCTGCAAGAAGGTAAAAAAAACTACAAAGCTGTGTCTTGTGTGTTTGTATTATGATTTAAGTGCGTCCCTCTGCCTTTCTGCTATATGACCGCTTGTCTGTCTATTGTCTGTCTTTTTCTCGTGTGCTTGTGCACCTGTCCATCATATCATTCTCCACCATTGTCTGTCTGTGTGTCTCTAGCAGCGCAAGAGATTTTCATTTCCTCCCGTGGGGTGCTTGTGACACCCAGGGGTTGTGTAATAAGAGGAACAACCAGGCCCTTGGGTCAGCCCTGTAGATTTATCATCTCCATGTGCCAGAGAGACAGGAGTGGAAATAGTCCAGATCAGTGGGCTGAGGTGGAAGCTAGATTGAATTTCCTCTCAGAATGTGTGTAGATCTATTTGTGTGTATCCCTCACTTATATGTGCATGTGCTAGTGGACTTGCCGCTGTGTCTTCCTAATTAGCCCGTTGCTCGTGATCTTAACTGACTTCCACTCAAGTGTCCTGTAGAGACACGAAATGACGTCTTTCTTATAATTGGGCCTCGTGCCTCCATTGACCTGCGGCAGCAGCTTTTGATACGATGGCTCTCGGTGAGATCAGCTGAGTCTACGTCACCTTTACCTGGCTTTGGGCCTGCACAGATGGCCTATTCCTGGGGATGCAAGCATGATTTGTTACTAAAAATACACAGTGAGAAAGAACAACACATGCGTAATGTCATATGTCAGAGTAACATGGGAATCAAGTTATTTATAGGTCATGATTTTTATTGTTTGTTCTCTTTGTATTGATGGTTCAAACAGTTTGAAATATAGTCTTCTGTTTTCTTTTTTTGGTTATATATATATATATATAAAAAATGAGCTACGGTCAAACCCTTGCACTGTGATAAGCATCAAAGGAATCTTTAATTTTGTTCTTGTAAATAAATTGGCATTGTATCTGGCTGGTTATTGAAACAGCTGAGCCAATAGTTTAAGACAAATGAGTGAATCAGTCAGTAGGACGGACTCTTGTCAGTGACAATAGCAGCTCTATGACTCTAGCTTTTCTCGTGAAGGCTTCATTAAAACGTCCCTCCAGGGAGGATACAATAACTGTCATATATACACTCTGCAGTGTCTGGTTAGCTGACAGGTTATTGATCGTGTGCCGTGGACACTTATCCTGAAATAAAGGTCCTGGAGAAAGGTCAATTGATCCCAACCACCAGAGGGGGAAAACAAAGGATTGGCAGATGAAAGCGAATGTGTGACTGAGCCGGTGTGTGTGTAGTCAAATGATCTATGTGTGTCTCTGTGTGGTGTGATTTCAGTGCTGCTGCTGTACCTGAACAGCGTTTATCTGTGTGCTGCAGGTGCTGTGCAGCAACAGTGTGCTGGACTCGTCGGAGTACTGGCTGAGGAATGAGAAGACTCTGTGCAGATTGGGCCTGTTGGACGACGACACAGAGGGCAGCTGCACCGTGGTGAGTAGCATACTGTGGATGATGAAACTTGTGCACCCCTTTGCCAACAAAAATGGACTGGGTTGCCTCTAGTGAGGCGTTTTGAAGCTGAAGGAAGGTGTGTTTGTCGTCCTCGAATGACAGCGAGGTGATGGTTTGAATTTTACGGCTGAAGTGATGTGACATCTTAAAATTTGCACCCTCTTCAACTTCCTTCCTCTGAGTGGCTCATAGGCATGCAGGCATTGAAAAAAGTGTTTTTGCAGCTGGTTGAAGATGCTGTGTTGCTTCTGTTTTTGTAATCAGATCTTGTTTTTAAGGTCTGATGTGTTATTTTCCATCCATGGCATTAGTCTAAGAAGTTTAAATCTCTCCTTCAAAATCTAATAATTGAATGATAATTGCACTCTGTTAACATGCTGTTTCTCCTGTCAAGAGATTTTTTTACACAAGCGACAATGCCTTGATAGAGAGAGATCACCTAATCAGCATTGCAAAAGTTAGGCAAGAGCATTTTGAAACAGTATTCCAAATAACTGAAGATTTGTTTAAATTTTTCATAGATTGACTGTACCTCTTATGCATGCACCTTGACAATGTGCAGAAATAATTCTGAGCAACTGTGATAGACTTGAAACATCAATCAACTAGTGACCTACTGCTTTTCAGCCTGGTATGAAGTTAATCACCAAAGGATATTGGTGCAAATGTAGTTTTTGTCAATATGTTTTATGCTCTGCAATTGTTTTCTTTTTGTTTTCCATCGTACATGTATTTTAACATTCATTGAATTATCATCAGCATTTTTTATGCTTGCTTGCTGCAACTTGATTGAATGCTTTTTGCCTGAATGTAAAACAAAGTGGATCTTCAAGACTAAGTGTTTCCTTGCTTGGAAAGAACAATATATAAGATAGCTGATTTCGGAAATAGATTAAAATCAATTGATTGGTGACACATTTTATATAACATACTTTTAATCTTTGGGTTTTGGGGAAAATATCAAATATTTTCAAGTCAAAGAGCTCAAGTCCAAGTAAAGCCACAAGTCAGTGGTTTTAAAAGTATAAGAAGAGTTGCAAGTCTCTTTTGATTTTGTCGAGTAGGGTCTTAATTTCTCAAATTTGTGACTTAAGTTCTACCAGAGGATGACTTGAGTCCGATTCACTTGGCTTGAAATACACCAGCAGATTTTCTTTGAGTGGATTTTATGGAGTTTTAACAATCTTCTGCTGAAAGATTGTTAAAAGCCCCATTTAGTCTCATCAAGCAGTTTATTGTAGGAAGATGGTCTTGCAGAGTAAAAGCATCTTTTTTTGTGGATTTTATCACACTGTGTGACTGCAGATTAAAAAACTATCACAAAGTGGTCATCTCTGCTGTAACACAAAACTCTCAGGGATTTCAGTGGTTTGATTCTCTCCTCGGATCAGGACAACTACTCTCAACATGATAGAATCACTCGAGGCATCGTCCCCACAGCTTCACACAAACAAGCAAAGTTAACTTAATACCACTGATTTTTGTTCTGCTGAGTTTGTTTCTTTTTTTTGGTACATTGTTAAGTGGTACATAATGAGTTATTTTCAGACTTCCCTTGTGTTCTGCTAAGTGCATGCTGGGATTGATTAGCAGAAATAGATATCTTGAAACACCACGACAAAACTATGATTGTTATTTGAGCTGACATGGAGAGACAAATGTTTTCACATCCTCTAATCAGATTTTATGATTCTCACTGTTGAACTGCTGGGAAACAAACCATTAAGTTAACTATATATAGTTTGTAATCATGGTGTTTTCGGTCTGTACAAACAGTGATGCAAACAATTTGATTAAACCCCATCAGCTTGCAGCATCTTTATAGGTTTCTCATGTATCACAGTTTTATAGGAGGGGCATCTACAAAACTTTAAATCAGGGCAAGAGATGAAGATAACATACAACTATTGTCAACTAAAACTATGAATCTATATTTTTCCTCATGTTATTTGAAGAATTTGACATTTGATGTAGATGTCCTTGACACAGAATGATAACTAAGGACATTGTTTGTCAGTTATGCAAGGATGTAGAACTTTAGAAGAGACATTGAGAGGACACACATGCATCAGTCTCTCCATCACCAATTTCTGATGTGTCACCTGTGATCACTCATTCATTTGAAATTGCAAGTTAAGCTTTAATTATGCTCAGGATTCACATCAGTCAGTGGCTGAGAAACAGTCTTTGGTTGGCAGGAACAACCAGTGTTTGATTCTTAAATAGATATTCACCCTTACTTCTGTGATAATATGTGAGATGTTACTTATATAGCAGCAAATTACAACATTTATTGTCTCAAGACACTTTTTTATAGACAGCAGGTCTAGACCATGCTCTGTAATATACAAAGACCCAAGCATTGAGAGCAGTTCACACATGAGCAAGCAGTTGATGGCAATGGCCTGGAAAAACTGTCTTTAAACAGACAGAAACCTCTGAACAGACCCTGGCTTAGGGGTGGGCAGCCATCTGACTCAACAGTCACCCTGTAATATACATGAACTTCATCCCTTCAGGGGTAAAATCAGTTTGCTGCAAAAATATCTCCCATGCCTCCCTTTCTGCTGTTTCTTGAGCTTTTGTGAAATTACATCTTCAGTTTTTTTAGCAGCACTATTTTCAACCACGACCCACACCTCCCTCTACAGAACTTCAGCTTAGTCATCCAGGTTTAATTACAAGAGCAGTGGGTTCAGTCTCTCACTGTCTAGTCCTTAAAAATATATTTCCTCTTGGAGAAGAGCTAAAACAACTCCCTGTGCTCTGTTTATAGAGTAAAATCTGATTTTCAGCTGTGGGGATGGCAATTTCTCAACCACTTCCAGGTGCTTTGCCATTAAATTTTGTGAACGCATTCATGGTCCCCTCAAAGTGAATTGTGTTTTGGATCATCAATAAACATACATTAATTGTCCAGGGATCATTTATAACCTAATATTTGAAAAACTCACACCTCCCCTCTAGTCTCAGACACACTTTGTGTTTAGTACTAAATTTTCAAATATTGGCATGCTGACACATGAAGCTTGGTGGGTAAAAATGATAAACATTATACTTGTTAGCATGTCATCGGCATTTGGTGACATTTTCAGTTAGCTCAAAGTGCTGCTAAGCCTATGTTCAACTTTACAGAGTCGTTCGCATGCATTTGAGCACTACCTCTGTAGATCTCATTCCATAGCACAGTAGGTACACATGATGAATTATTGATAACAAAAGGTTGATTTATCACAGCAGAACAACCATTACAGGCTTTTTAAGCCTTATTTTGATGATTCCAAAATCTTGTACATTTTGTTTTAACCACAAAGTTATTTTTTGGGCAAAAGTAACTTTTGTGAAGTGTAGGTAGTCCTTTTTTCTGTGCACAATAAATGCCAGTAAGTGTTTTGACATTTTTTTCCCCACAGTCCTCCCCAGTAAAGTGCCTCAAGTGTTTGATAATCATTACCAAGGTAACAGGAATAGCAGTAATTTAGCAAAGAGCATGGTTCTCTCACACTCATGTCACACTTTGAAAGTGTGAGCAGCCACGTGCTGAATTGAATGTTCCTGAAACCCCCAGACACCAGCTGTGTTATCTAGGACAAGACACACACAAGACTCAACAACTGTGTGTCAGTTTTATCAGAGATTTGTTCACATTGTTTTTTTTTTTCTATGTGTGATACAACTTTCAGTGACTTGGCAATACAATACCTACACAACATGAAAGTTTGGTGGAGGGCAGATGGTGTGTGCATCAGCCTGACGTGCCATGCTGATCATTTGATGGTCTTGTGAAGTAGATTTATGCATTTCATCGTGGCTCTTTTCCTCGTCATCATTTTTTTACTTGGAATGCTATTTGTGGCACCGGCCAGCTTGAAAACAAAGACATCACTCGTGCTGTCCTTGTCTCTGCAGAACAGGCCACTTCTCATCATGCTCCAACCTGAGTTTTTGGATGGTGTGGACAGTTTTATCTTCATTGCTCCTTTGTGAAAAGTAAAAAAGAGAGCAGCTTCATCTTCACTGTTTTTGTTTAAATGGGACAATGGTCATTTGTTTTCTCTCTGCTCTGTGTCTGCTTCCTATGAATCAGAGGGAACTTTAATGCAAGTGGGAACAGATGCAGCCCGTCCTCCCGCAGCATCGCTCTCGGACTTCGACGTGACAGATCGTTCCTCTGACTCTCACTTCTCCGTTTGGCTCAGCTATAGTTTTTACACAGCCAATCAATCAAAGAGGAGCTCGGGATTGATGAGACTGTGTAAGAAATAAATTCTTCCTTCCTGGCCTGAACTGTACAGGGAGGCAGATTAAAGGCAGAGTGTGAAAAAACAAAGGGGAAAAAAGTGAAAAAGAGTTAAACAGTGAGTGCTGATTCAAACAGAGGAAGAGAAGTATCCATGACACTACACACAAACATTGGATACTCTGTCAGCAGAGACTGATACAGAAATACACAGAGAACAGGGTAATGAAGGGAGGAATCTGATTGTTTTCTTTTGGTTAGCTCGGCTTCTTTTTAGCTTTAACGGATTTAAACGACTATAGCCTTCAATGGAGTGTGGAGGGTTTTGTTAAAGGTTAAAATCGTACTCATACATCAGACATTATTTAACTTGAAGCCAAGCATTTGTTCATTAAGCTTTGATTTCTAATAAAAGTTTTTTTTTAGGGTAAAAATACCGAACTGAGTGTTTATATTTAGAAACTGTTCAAAATAGTGGGCACAGACGACCAGAAAGTGTGAGCTAAATAAAGATAAAAGCTTTGGATTTTTGCTGCGTTTGGCTCCATCACCCACCGCTGGCTGCATCATGTTGTCACCTTTGATCACTCACTCATGTTTTAATGCATGAAGTCACAGAGAAGTGTCATGTTGCTGTGATAGTCACACTGAATTTTATCACACCCCAGAGATATTTGACAAGGTGAGCATTTTGAAGAAGAAAACAGTACCATGTATTATTTTCTTCATCTAATTTACATATTGTATTTGCGTTTATTTTATTGGTATATTTAAGTTACATGAAACTATACTTTAAGTTAAAACCAAGTTCTGTATTAAAAAAGAAACAATTCAATAATAAAATGTGCAAAAAAGAGGGTAGAAATGTTGTAAAAACAGAAAAAAAGTCCGTATATACAGTCTGTCATTCCCTCTGTCTAGATTTAAACTACATTTTAGTAGTTTTTTATGTATGAGTATGTGCCAGATGTTTCAAATGTAGAAAAAGCACCGTCCATTTTTCTTGCTATCTGTCTCTCTGCTTCCAACCTCTAAACCATGGAGATGAGGGATCCATTCATCATCAGATTCAAACACTTCACACTTAGGTAGTGTGTCATGTCCTGACCTGTCCCTTCTTGTCCCAGAGAGAGAAGGAGAACAGAATAAATATGCCATCAGCTGTGGCAGGAGTGCTGACTTACAGCAGGAGCACAGCAGGAAGACAAACTCTTCTTCCAAACCTCAACTCCTCCTTTTGCCTTAGATAGTTTGACATAATGAAACACTACAGTTTTTGGTGCAGAGTTATGCTCTAAAATGAGACCTTGCTCATAAGTATGAGAACACATTTAAATACATAGGCTATATTAGTTATTGGGTGCTTTTACAAGTGAATATCTGTAAGGAACAAAATAGGGAGTCTAGAGCTGAGTATTTACTACAGGAAGTGCCACATTCATGTACTTCCTGTCAGTCTCTGGAGCAAAAAAAAGGTGCAGGCTACAACACAGGACCAAGTTAGACTGAAATATTTGAATTAATTCAAATTTATCTGGGAATTTGTACAATATATTGTATATTGTTTTTCCCTTTTTTCAAAAGATGCATATGCACATATGCAGCAAAGGACCAAGACTGCAACTGAACCACAGACTTTTGTGTGGTATGTATCTTAACCTAAGTAACATGTTCGGAAACTTTTGCATATTACAAAACAAATTTTCAGCTAATTAAGTTTAATAAGTAAAAAACCAAACAGGGAAACTGGGACTGAGCCTGAAAGTCTGGAGCACCAAGGCTGTTGCTCGTGTTGCCTGGTTTGTAATCCAGTTTTGAGTCCAGATCAGCTGACTTATGGCCAAAGTAAGTAATCATAAGGCAGCTTCAGTTAATCCTATAGCTTGGATATAATACAGTTTAGATCAGAGGAGACACTTCATGTAATTTCTGTACTTTCACCTATAGGAGAAAGTACAGTATTTGCTGGTCTCTAGCTTGGATTTAACCTGTTGTGGAGATATGTAATTTTA
>JAPZDZ010000024.1:10268954-10283722 GCA_029783805.1 Acanthurus tennentii | reverse complement strand
AGATCCCTAAAATAACACTTATTCAATAGTGAATGAGAAGAGAAACAGCTGAAATGCTCCCGGGCCACAAGGGAGGCACAAGACACGCTCCTTTTCACTTGACAATACATGTAATCCAGGAACAAGTGGAGTGCATCTGTTTGTCCCCTGTGTAAGAGGGGAACTCAATCACTCACCCAGTCAATAAAACGTGATTTCCCTCTGGAATTGTCCAAGATGGCAGCCCTCAATCATCTGATTATGATTTAATTTAATCAGTTTCCTCAAAACATTGAAAACCCAGCAGTATCCCTGAGGAACGCAGTTTTCTGATGTGTTCAAGAAATTAAATGAATTAGCTTTCTTTTTATGTTGCATATTTTTTTCCAGTTCCAAAGGCTTTTCATTTGTGTAAAGTTGATGTTCATTTGTGTTTTTTAAGAGCATTAACTGTCCTAATGCTGCCTGGTAAAATGCACTGTAGTTTAAAGAAAACAGTAGTTTGCATTGATGGTAAATGGGGGGGAACATAAAAACAACACTGGAAACCAGCCAAAGTAAACACACATGGCAGCAGACTTTGTTCACGAGTAGTCGATGGTCTTTCCCACCATCTTGCGGTTTGCTCTCCCCAGCAGTGAGAGGGACAGGCCAGCTGTGGCGGTGGCTGCAGTAGTGAAGAGGGACAAGCGTTCAATGAGTGCTAGCAGTGAAGAGAGCATGGGGAGCTGGTCCCATATTACCCCCGAGGATGACCCCCACGAGGAGACCAGTAGTTTTATCCAGCTGAGTGAGGGGTCAGTAACCGTTGCTCCTTGACGCTGCTACTCCCACCCTCACCCCACTCCCATTGGCCCATCGCTACTTACACTTGTGCTCTCCTGTTCCAATGCCAATTTACTCCCTGCTGCTGCTGCTGCAATATCCACGCCTGCTAAGGCAGTATATGGCAGAGAGCTCACTCCACAAAGCCCTCTCCATAGCTCGCATTCAGGGCCGGACCCTGCCAGCACCCCCATGCACAACCGCCTGCAGTAGTAGACTGCAGTGGTTTAGCGCTGTGACCTCTCACATCAAAAGCCTCTAGTTCAGAACATTCGCTACACCATTCTCTGCTTCATCAAGTTCTCATTTCTTTGATTCAACCACACCAACTTTTCAACTTGTACCAAAGAGCCTGGAGTCGCTGCTCTGTGCTTGCTAGTTAAAAATAAGCAGCAGAGAGGGACTTGCCTTCATTTTGCTTTAAAAACAACTTTAACTGTGTTTACAGACCAATTGATGTTGTATATCAGAAAACACATAAGTAAGAGATATAAAATGCATATTTAAATGCATTTATTTCTAAAGACATTAACATGGGGGTTAGTGAGGAAAGGGGAAGCTGGAAGGCTCAATATGTTCAGTGTGGCAATGATGCAGGATGCCTGTTAGAGTAGTTTTACACACCTGCCCAACACCTGCTGCTGTTCTCCATCTACCTGCTTACTTTAACTCCACCTCATTCCCCAATCCATGTTGTGACACCAGGGCACGGCTGTCAGCCCTGCCTGTCCACCCTACCTGCCTCAACTACCTCCAAATCCTCATCCTCATATTCAGACAGGCTTTTGCTGCTGGACGAAAAAAAAATCACCAGCTCTCTCACCTTGAGCGTCTGATTCCGTTGCAGCTGCTATTTATATGTTGATCACCAGCTAATGAACAACCTGACCTGCATCGCTGCGCCTGGTTATTGTTCTCTTCACAAGTCAGCGATCATGTCGGATGATTTGAAACAACACATGGATGACGCTTGCTTGTTGTTTCTTTTCTTGGTTAACAGGAACGGGACCAGCAGCGCATCCAGCCTGGGTCTCGCCGACCTGGATGCTTTTTCTGATGTGCCCACACAAAGCACAGTAATCAGGTAACTGTCAGTTTCACCGGCCGGTGCTGAAATATTTCTCATTAATGTGTCACTCTGATGCCCATAATGACATTTTTTCTAATACGACAGAAAGTCTGCAGAAAGTATATTGCTTTTTCTCATTTTCTCACCAGAAGAGCAGCAATCAGGTGACAGGCTGCCGGACTACCACTCATGAACATGACAGATTAGAGCTAATTACATATTCCACTGTCATTCTAGCACTGCAATAATGTTCAGTTTAGTAGACATAAAAATCTCTCTTTAATCTGCAGAACTTCTTCTGTTCTATTTTATCTTTTAATCAGTCTCAACTGGGAAGTTTAAAACATCATATTGACAGAGTATGATACACACTCACATCAAAGGAATATTAACTAGTAATGGATATTTGGGGAAAATAGGTTTCTATGCTTTCTTGCTGTCACTTAGATAAAGTAGTTGAGCACAAAACCTCCTAGTAAAACTACAGTGTGTCTTTGTTCATTTTTTTTATTTTTGCACAATTTAAACAAGGTGGTGCTTCTCTGCTGGGAGGATACTAAGCGAAGCTAAACAGCTGTTGGCTGTAGTTTCATATTTACAGTGCAGGAGTAAGAGTTTTATTGATTTTCTTATCTAACTCTCGGCAAGAATCAGTACATCTACAAACTGTTGAACTCGTCCCTCAGGTAAAACTTCATGTTACTGTAACTTTCAGTGGGTGTTTTTTTTGTCTTCTTAGCGAGGAGACAGAGAAAGGCCTTCTGGCAGGAACCAAGGAGAATGTCTTTGGTAAGTGTTGTGATGGATTCTCATGTCATCCCAATGACATCAACTTCTTACTTATCCACCTCCTTAGTCAGATTTAAAATCTGTCCATGCACCAAGAGCTGCGGTGGCATGAGGTACAGAATGTGCTTGGTGTGTGTGATTAATTCCTCAAATGGATGTGCTGGAGCAGGATTCTTCTCTGAAATTAGGCTGGTCATAAATAACAAATAAAGGTCCATAGTTCCAGAAGTGTATCAACGCTAAGTTCATCTTTGTTTAATGTCTTACACACCAACAAAGATTATCTCAAAGCAAAACTGAGCCCGGGATATTTCTAGTTAATGAAACTTTGCATGCGAAGGCTTTGCACGCCGGCTGGAACAAATTCTGTGCATCCAACAGTGATGTGATGGTGAAGACATGATGGTAAACATTGAAGATGTGTAATGTAGAGATGACTTCTTCTAACAATATGCCCTGTCACCTCTGATTTTTCAGAGAGTAATTCTGTGTGGGCAGCAGGCAGCAGTGGCAACCTCAGGATGCTGTTGGTGGTGAACTGTGACCTTGAGCCTGAGTGCGTGGACTCGGAGCTGAGAGTGGTCCTGCAGTGGATTGCTGCCTCTGAGCTGGGACTCCCTGCTCTTTACTTCTGGAAGTCCAAAGAAAAGAGGGTCGCAAAGGTACGATTTGCTGTCAAATCCAATTCATAACAACAGATGCACTCTTTTTTTTTTTTTAAATGATTAAGATTTTATTGTTTACTTTTGTTGTGTCTTGTTTTGTTTTCTTATAAACAGGATTTTAGAGTTAATGAGTTTCCCCCAGTGTGCACACTTTTCCACATTATTATTGCCATAAATTTCCTTTTAGCCTTAAAGTTTTACAGTTTAAATTAGAGATGCACAGATACTGACATCGGCCATCAGTCAGATATCAACTCAAATAGCTACATCAGATGTCGGTGATAAAGAGCAGATCTGGTATTAGATCCCATTTTGTTAAAAATATAACACTTAAATTTCAATTTGTTTGTCAAGTTTTGTTTCATAAAGTTTAAAAAGATGGGAGCTTCTAAGAAAATACTTGGTAGGTTATTGAATATAGTGCCTTTGAATCAATCAGATTGACAGACTTTGAACTAGTAGGAGACCAAAACAGTTGCTTTTCTTTCAGTAAAGAAATATCTTACAGTTCTGATGTAACTGCCTTTAGCCGTCAGTGGTTCCTCTCAGGACTCTGATTGGTTTGAATCACTGTGATTCAGCCAGAAGCCCTTAACTTGAACCCTTTCAAGCTGAATTCTCATGCACTGTTCTCTCATGTGATCTCATTTGATCTTGTGAATCCAGCTGCTCTGCAGGGTAATGATGTTGCTTACACATTAAAGAGTGATCAGTCTTTTCCACACAGCGAGGCAACAGTTTGTTAATTAAACACTGTAGTCTGCATCTGCCGAAACCCAAAGCTCTTCAGTATCCTCAGTGGTAGCAAGTCGTTCTCTTTTTAGCTTGTTGATGTTGTTTGATATGTACAGTATATAATGTTAGATTACCATCAATTTTTTTATACTCAGCTACAAAATGTTAAAGTGAATGATTTGATGTGTTGCTGCTTCTTACATGAGATTATAAGACTGTTATATCTTGGGAATTTCTTTCACATTCTCACATTTACATATTTTAGCAAAGTCCCGAATTTAATGACCGTGTATTGCTTGTTGTGATTCATTACCTCTGTCTCTTCTCTCAGTTTCATAGAGTGGTAAATCTGATGTCTCAGAAGGCGTGGCGGATTGCAGACTTGTTCGGTGCTGTGGTTCAGTTCTGTAAGCTACACGAGAAAGAGGAGCAGGAGGGCCGGTCCCTGTCCAGCCTGTTTGATTGGCTGTTGGAGACTCTGTAGGGCAAATAGTCTCCTTATTCTGCAAACAGAAACACACATGCTCGCTCATTTCCTGACACTCCTAACATGTTCCTACCGTTTGCCCCGTCACACTAAGTGTCTCTGACTGCAAGCTGAGAGCTCAAACGTGATCAGCATACTTGAGAAATTCACACACCTCAGTGTATCCATGGAAGTTGTTTTTTTGCCTGTTCGTGGCCATGAATGGACTGGTCTCCCTTTAACAAAAGCATTTTTTTTTTGTTTTCTGAGTCACCTCTCTAGTGAGACACACAAACACAGAGCAAACTGTAGGTGTTTGGGTTGGCCGTTCCTCATGGGAATGAACTAACCTTCATGAGATTATAGTCAGCAGGTTTTAACTGCTCCAGATTATAAATAAATATATATATTTACAGATTCTCACAACCAAATAACGTGTTTATTTATTTACTTATTTATTTTAAAATGAACACACATGAAGCAAATACCAATAGAGGAAAGGAAAATCAGGTTAAATTCTCCCGGTAACTCCACACGCTCAAACCTTTTGTATCACATCTACTTTGTAAAAGAGGCTTTGAAAGGAAATGTGAGCCCACTTTCACTTTCGAATGATGGAAGTGCACATTTGCTTTAAGTAAAATGCCCATGTCTTTGTTGTGTTCATTGGCCAACATACCACCTCTGTTGTGACCTTGAAACTCAGTTCTAAGTAAGTGTGTTATCTCGTCAATGTTACTTGAGAACTGATTATTTTGGATAGCTGTACTGTACATACTGTAGATTTGGAACTGCTGCACCTTGGAGTAGTGGACTGCTCTCTTTAGCTTTTACTATGTCAGGAAGACAGAGTACGGTTTGTAATGTTAAATTTGTATGTGAATCTGGTCTGTTTATTTCTCTACTTAGTGGTACTCTAGTGTTACATCAGCATTGGAAAAAAAAGCACACGATTCAACTGTAAACTCTGTCAAGGTAGAACTGAATGTATTCATCTTTTGACATCAATAAATTTCTGTGATGTGAAATACATGCAGTCTTTTTTTGTTTGTAACATTCAGCCCAAAGGCAACAAAAACACTGTTGAGGAACACATTCATCCACATTATTACACTGTAAAAGCATGTTACAGATGCTATGTGGTGCAAGTTTGTCATAAACAAGCTAGGAAGCTACTGAATAAACATTCATCTTTTAGTAGAAAGCTTTCAGAAAATACTGCTGAGGAAACATGACAGAAACTAACAAGGCAGTGGGAAAAATAAGTAAATCAATACAGAAGTTTCATACCGCAGCCTGTTGTACTGAGCAGACACAAAATTTAGGATGTCTTCACACCACTCCTGTGGTCTACAGCCAGAAGTTGACTGTTTGGGTATAACAGAACAACTAAAGGCGAGGGAAACAGCTACTTGAGTCCGGCTTTTGGTGAAGTTGAAAAAAATCCACTGCACTTATTTTAAAAGAAACCCTGAATTTAAAAAAACATGCTGTAGTTTTATGATCCCAAGCTATGTTCTGTAACTGTGTACCATGTTGATAACTGAGCTTCAGAGATGCTGGTAGACATATCTGTGGGCTTTGGACACAGCTAGAATAGCTGTGTACAGTTTTTCCAGTCTTCATGCCAAGCTAAGCTAATTAGCCGTTGGCTTTAGTTCCAAATTTGACTCACAAACATCAAAGCTCTACCAAATCTTGAAAAGAAAATGTCCAACTGCTTCAAAAATGTAACTGCTGAAGAACTGAAATGACATTTTATGAGGAAAGTTACTGTACTCATCCTACTATCACCACAGTTAAAGTAAAGCTAAGTCTGCTGGTCAGGCTGAGTACAAAGTTGGTACAGTCAGGGAACAAGTGATGCCTCAAACAGATTTAGTAATGGCAGGAACATCAGAATGCAAAAATATGTCATCAAATGTAGATGATAACTTATTCACTCTATCCCAGCACAGATGCTGATCTGCTTGCCTTACCTCAAGATGACTGCAGAGTTTTAAATTCTAATCCACAATTAACTACAGTGGATTATACATGTGGAATGCAAATTGATTGTTGTGTCCATTAAGATGTGCCCCCTTGGCCTTACAGAGACCAGTGACGGGTCAGCACCAGATCCGGCATGTGTTATCCTTGCTGCCTGCAGGAGAGCACAAACACAAACAGGTGGCTGCACAGAAGGACACAGCTGGACTCTTTTCCTCTAAAACGTGTAATTAAGCATTTGTGACGGCAAGCGAGGAGATGCTCGAGGCTACAGTTTAACAGCGCATGGTTGTCAGATGTATGTGGTGATGACGGTGTATACCTGTAATGATAGTGTTACCCTCGTAGTTGAAGACACAGGAGAAGATCTCTTCCGAGTGCCCTTTCAGAACTTGTAGGCAGACTCCAGACTGAACATCCCACACACGAGCTGTCTTGTCTGAGCTGGCAGTCAGGACCCTGTTGCCTTGGGGGTTGAAACAGATCTTCCAAGAGAGGCAGGAGAGTCGGTGTTATTCAGAGGTGTGTGTGTCAGTGTGTGAGAATGTGTGTGTGTGTGTATGTGTACTGCATGAGCGATAGAGTGGGCACGAGAGACTGCTGAATAAGAGATTATGCCAAGGAGGGGAAATTAGTTAGTTCAGAGCACTTTCCCCACATCAGCAGCAGTACTCCATAGAGGTCATTCAGCTTTAAATAGCTAAGGAAGATAGAGGAACCAGCAGCTCCACTAGGTGAAGCGTTTTTCCATCTGAGTATTATTGAAATCACGGCTGAAGCTGATTGTATTAGATCCCAGTTTTATCGTCTCCCCAATGCTTTCATATCCCCATAGTGAGGTAAAGTAAGAGATGATTAAATGAGGCTGGCTCTAGATGGCCATGAAAGTTAAGTATGTTTTTATTAAAACTCTAAAGTGAGCACCAAGGAGCGACCCAAGACAGGAAATGGAAACTGACAAAGATAGAAGACCGGAGGAAGAAGATGAAAGTGGAAGCTGTGACAGGTACAGAAATGGAATAAAGACAGTTTAAAATGGACAGAGATGAGTGAAAAAAAAACCCATAAAGGAAGAGAAAATGGCAGGAAAGAGATATTAATAAACAAGATCAGAGCTATGTCCCAATTTCATATTAGATTACAAATCTAACCTAATTTCCTAACTGTTTATTGATGCTGTGAGAGTAAAAAAAAAATCTGTCAAGTCAAAGTCTTCAGCATAAATGTTAAAACTGTTCGAGTTGTTGATCATTACTATGTAAACCAACATGCTGTGTTCTTTGGTTAATCTGCCTCAAGATGCGGTTATCCAAAGGTTCCAACTGTTTATCTCCCGTAGATATAAATTATCTGTGACTTTCCCTGTTTTCTTTCAATGTTTACAAGTTGTGGTGGGAGAAACAAAACTCCATTTAAGAGTCTTTTTTGGTTTCAAAGATGTTGTGCACTTCAAGTGTTATCAAGCACCCTCTTCAACATGACCTGGAAGTCTTTCTTTCTTCCTCTCCTGCCAGGAATAGCCAGAGGCATAATTAAGTTAGCTACTACAAAACATCGCCCCCTTGTATATTGTAAGTAGGTTCCAGTTTATACTTATGCCAATGAGACACCTATCATTATCGGCAGTAAGTGCAAAAATAATAATAATCTGGTGTCCAAGATTGGAAGGATTCCTCATATTAGCAGGAACAAAACATTAGAAAACAAAAGGTCTTGTAGATTGCGGACATAATATTTTATATACAGTAGAATATATACAGAAGCATGCATTCAAGTGTGTAGAATCAGGCTTTCTATTAGTAGTCTATTATATATATATTTTCAAATTTAAAACATTAAAGGCAACATGGTGAATTAACTAGAGGAGGAACTGAGATCAACTGGGAGTTGATGCAAGAACACACAAGAATGAGGCACAAAAACAGTGGAACAGACCAGTGTGGAAAATAGAAAAACACATCCATAGTTAAGAAGCATGTAGAGGAGGGGGAGAGGTGTCCTGTTAGCAAGAGATTAGTGTCATAATCCTCTGGAATGATCCTCCTTCCAGCCTATTTATTACTGGCAGCCTGATGCGTTTGAGTAAACAGAGGTAACTTCTCACTCCACTGTACTCAGAGACCCTCTGAGCCTCAGCCTGCAGGACGCACACACTCATGTGGTGCAAGATAACTAGAAAATGGTAAATAGGTAAAATCACTCCTATTAAATTACAAGGTCAAGGCAGCCTCAAACACAACACAACACAAACCTTAGACCGGAGAACATGTTTGTATGACTCAACGCCATTTTATACTGGGTTAAAGGTTCTTTGTAAGGATGTGTTACCACAAGTGATGGCATGGGTTCAGCGTTTGGTACTCTGAGTTCAAAGGCTAATAACACAAGTCCAGACCATGTACACTTAGGGTCAGAGATGACAGATGTTATTTGTAATGTCACATGGATTAAACACTGCCAGTCTAGTTTTGAGCCCAGAGATTCAATTAGTCAGATCAACAGTAACATCGCTACAGTCCAGTGTCCTACTTGCTGAACTTTACCGTGTGACGCAGTAGGCACAAGACAGCCTGAAGCCTGGACTGCTGTCCCTACACTTTAGCATCATGCTTTATTGCATGTTAACAAGGCAAGTGCAGGCAATATCCTATTTACAGCATTGCCCAGTGGAGCTGTAGCCAGAGCCTCAGAAAAAAAAACACAAGCTTATTCAAAGCTTCTGTAGCCTGCTGCACCCACAAACTGAAGCTGTGCTCCATAATAACACCAACACCCAAAAAGGTCGAGGAGATAATGTTGTAATTAAAGTTTCCAACCATGAGTATTATAAACAGCTCAAATTTCATTTTCTGTTGTCATGTCTGTTGATAACAAAGGTTGACAGGAAGTAAATTTGGCCCATGCTGTTTCCTATTAATTTCCCCGCCATAAACACAATTCAGATTAAATAGCCTAGGGAGCCGAGGTCGTGACTCAGCTCTGTGCCACTCTCTGTTCCAATACTTCAGTTCACAATGTTTGGCCATGAAAAGCAGAGACATGAGCAAAGATTTTGTTCCAATTCAGAGACGGTGTTGCACCAATCTTGAATTTATTCATAGATGCAGAATGCTGAAAATATGCCTTATATATTAAAAAATTTAAAGAGGCTAGAGGCTTCAATTTTACAAGATACATAATAACAACAGTTGATGACTACTTAGCTTCTCATAAGATAAAATACCTTACCTTAACCAAATAAAAAAGAAAATGAATACAAAACTGTTCTGTGGAGTGGAGGCTTGCCTACAAATGGAGTTAGACTTTGGCTAAATATGGCGGTGAAGCTGTTTAAGGTCCATTGACTTACTTTGGATACTTCCCCGTCATGACCCTCAAGGGTCACAAGACATTGATGTGTGGTTGCACTGAACACTCGCGCTGT
This sequence comes from Acanthurus tennentii, assembly GCA_029783805.1. Classification (NCBI taxonomy): domain Eukaryota; kingdom Metazoa; phylum Chordata; class Actinopteri; order Acanthuriformes; family Acanthuridae; genus Acanthurus; species Acanthurus tennentii. Next base: position 10,273,781 of record JAPZDZ010000024.1, on the reverse strand, counting down.
ACCTGACAGAAATAGGGACAGATATGTTAGTGTATATCAGCCCCCAGAAACCAGTAAATACATGTATGTAAGTACCATTATATATCTATACACATATCTATGTCTATATACTGCCTATCTAATGAAACTACAGTTGTTTAATTTAATATGTATTGTAAACTCTTGTAAATAAATTGTCAGTCTCACCATCAGCAGAGGCAGTAGCAATTAACTGACCGCTTAAATCAAAACACACATCTAGCACCTCTTCTTTGTGTCCAACTAGGGTGGCCACACACTTCCCACTGACTGCCTCCCACAACTGCAAATACATACATAACACAGTACAATCTGAGACACAGACACACACACACAAGCAGGGAAACACTAAGCACAAAAACTAGGACACACAAAGATGTGAACAAACACATATGTGATCTTATAAAACACACTAGCAAGTAGCTGTTAGCTGTCTTAAGTGGCAGTATTTTAACCATCTCCCCTGGAGAAATGCGGTGAGGTGGATAATTCTTACTTGTGAGCAGGACTCATCTTGGCATAATTAAGGAATTAAGATTATTTTTTTTCTCCTTTTAACAGTAAAGACCTTAGAGACAGGAGGTGAGGGAGAGAGAGAAACGCAGGAGGGTGGATATAAATGGAAGGGTCCATCCATTTCAAAAACATATGTTTTCCATTAGTGTAAAATGATAAATGAAGAAAAAACTACTGCTGTGGGCAAAATATATCATTATAGCCTGTGAAGGGACTCTATGGCAAATAATTGTATTTTAAAGCGTTAAATGAAAAACATACAAGTCCAATTCAATTGCATGACAAATCACCTTGCAGGTTTTGTCCATTGAGCCTGAGACTATGAGGGAGCAATCCCAGTTGAACTGAACATTGCTGATTTCCCCCTTGTGACCAATCAAAGAATGGACACGTCTGAAAAAAAAACAGAAAATGCAGCAGCGTCAGTTGTTTATTTTTCAGAACTGATGGGTGTTATGCATGTACAGTGCAGCATAAATTATGACACACATGCATAAATCGACACACACAATGCAAAACAATGCCAGTGCCTAACCTTCCTGAAGCGACGTCCCATATAGCAATTGTGTAGTCAAAGGAGCCAGTGATGAGCTGGTTTCCCATCGTGTTAAAGCACAGAGAGAGAACCTCTGCAGTGTGACCCTGGATGACATGAAACAGAGCATTATCCCTCACTTTCTCATTTCTTTTCTCTTCTAAACTCCCTTCCTTTCTCTCTTCCATGTTCCTGTATGGATGAAATTCCACATCAAAAAGGCAATATGCTTTAGTAACACAAACATGCAGACTTTGGCCTAAAAAGCAGATTCTTAAATTCTTGAAATAAATAAATAAAAATGAGCATATGCATAAGATTCTGCGCTCAGTTGACTGATGTCAGCATGATTGATTCTTCATGGTGCAAAGTACTAAAAGAAGAGAGGGAGCTGCAGAGAGTTGGTTCTCTGAGACAGAGCCAGTCAACCAACCAGTCACACCATGGACCCACGTGCAGTCTGTACATCAAAGAGAGCTCACTATTCCCCTCAGTGTGGGTTATCAGTGGCTTTTTAAAGAGTTACAGCTACATTTCCCATCAGATCAGGGGTGAACATGAGGGGTGAGTATGAGGGGTAGAAAAGGTATTGACTACCAGCAGTCATAACAACAGTCAGGAAATAATTACTCTTAGAAATGGATGAAAAGTTAATCAATGTATTAATAATGAACTGAGCCATTCCAAAAAAAAAAACAAGAAAGACATTGGGATATAATAAGTGTTGATGGGTAGATGAAATTTCTTACAGCTTTGGGGCTTTCTTTCTGTTTGTGCTGAAAAAGATTTATAGCTTTAAAGCTTTAAACTCAGAAACACAGTGACATCTGGTGGCTATTAAGGCTTATGGCTGCCCTTCAAGGCTGGGGCTGAGGCAACATTGCACCAAAATAGTTTCAGTTTAATGTGCGCAATAAAAGCCCAAGAAGTTTAAACTTTTGTTCAGAATTGCAGCAGTAAATATAGATGTTATTGTGCAGTGTGTGACAGTAAAAGAATTAGGAGTTGTCCAAAAGCCCAACTACAAAATATTTTCGCTGATGTGAAACATTAAGAACTTTTTTCTAGTTTTATCCAATTAAAACTGTGGGTTCATGTTTTTAAACTTAATGGTTGATTATAACGTGACATCTCAGTGGTCACAATGTGATGGGATAGGAGAGTCATTAAATTAGGCTGTTACTTTCTTTACATCATTACTTAGCATCACAAGTAAACGGACTAATGTCTCTCTAATCTAAACCTCTGCATTTCTAAATTACCATCCTCTCTTCTTATCCCAGTAATGCTCCAGCCACATAGTTTAGCTTTAAATTTTTTAGATGGTCAAACTGAAAGAATCATGCCTTCTTGTAGCACCAATGGTGTTTGAAGCTTTGTACATCTTCAGTAAAGGGATATTCTTCATTTGACTCGATGTGGCACGATAATTTGAAACAGTGTATTTAACAAAAATCAAAAAAGCTTCTGAGCTTTGATATCATCACACATTATATATATATATATATATATATATATATACACACACACACACACACATGTATATATAAAAAATATATAAAACATATAAATGTTTTCATATATATCTTACAGTCAGAGTGGCCACCTCCTCCCCAGTCTCCACATCCCACAGCTTGGCAGTGGAATCCATGCTGCCTGTGGCCACCAGTGTACTCTGGGGGTTGAACGCCAGGCACACCTACACAATACAAAACTCTTTTACAGTCTCTAGTGCAGCATTCAACTACATGGAAAAAAAGGGATTAAGCAGAAGTGTTTCTTATCTAAACACAAAACATGATACCACAGTGACAGAATTCAAATATGTAATTTAATTGCTCAGCTAGCAAATGGGAGCACTTTGTTTCCCATATCTATAACATATAAAACAACAATTAATCAATATAAACTTGAATAACTTTCATCTCAAGCAAATTGTCATACATACTATTTCTGCCATGTGCCCTCGAAAGGTGTGAAAACATTTGCCCGTCTCAGCACACCACAGTTTGCAAGTCTTATCAAAAGAGCCGGTGGCAATCTTGTCTCTAAGTTTCAGAGAGATAAAATAAAGCAAAGAAACTGTCATTTCTAAGATGAACAGCCCCATTGAGAGGCAAAATACTAAGAGCAATGTTCTCAGTTGCTGTGAAAGTTTTGCTGAAACAGTTCATTACCCATAGGGGTTGTTGAAGGCAATTGCATACACAACGTTTTTGTGACCCTCTAGTGTGAGCAGCTCTGCACCTGAGAGTGTGTTCCAAACTCTGCATGTCCTGTCATAGCTCCCAGTTATAAACCTGTGTATATAGAACAGAAAAGAACATCACAATAAACAAAAATACAGAGCTTCCCCTGGACTCCAAAGGTTAATGAGGTAATACTGCGTTGTAAAAAATACTACCTTGACCCTGATTTGTTAAAGGCAATATTTGTCAGTGGCAGTACATGTGCTTTGAGCTCCTGCAAAATAGATCAGAGAAGAATTAGAAAATATTATCTAAAAGGTAATGTTTACATTATTCATCTTTAACAATACCAATTTAATAACCATATCTATTGTAAGATCTCTCACTCCAGGTCCTAAGGTTGTGGGAGATATTTTTTCTTATTATGTGGGACAGTCTCCTGCCAGTTGTAGACATAGGCAGAAAACATCACTATCTTTTAACCTACAGCCACACAACCAAACCTCACCTCTTAACAATTAAGTCCTGCCTAGTTTTCAAACAATATGACAATAATGCAAAACCTGCTGTTACAATGCTGGCATGATTCTTATTCTGAGATTTAGTAATCCAACCACTGCCTCTCTCAAGTGCCTTGTTGAAGCAATAGTGAGACTCCTTACTTTTCATATATTTAAAAAACATTCACAAAGAACAGAAATGTAACTGATAAATTGCTATTATAACTTGAAGCTATAAAAAAAACATCATCCAAAGATTTTCAACTCCTTATGTGTGACAGTTTACTCAAAATCCAACAGTGTTTGTATTAATCTCTCAGTCTAATAAAATAAAAAAGAAAAACCATACCATACCATAGATTTTACAGCCTGTCACGTGTCCCTAAATAGCAATACACTGTAATGGATAAAGAATTCTAATGAAAATGAATTATTAATTCCCCAAGAGCTACTTTTTAATCTAGATTTCAAGTCACTGTGTTGATTTATTTATTAATGGCCAGTAATGTCAGAATGAATCCAGCGTCTGACCTTGGAAAAACAGAACCTGTGGTGGTTCTGCTGGCTGTGCTTCTCTTGAAGACGAATGATCAGTTGTTTGACCTGATCAGCTCGGGACTCTGTGATCAGAGGCTCTGACTGCATGACCTCTGCCAACACCTCATCTGGATTTGTTCTGCATGGTGGGAAATGTAATTTTTAAACCTCAGATCACCTGATAGTGATAATTTAAAAAGCGACAGCATGAGAAAAATGACATGAAATAATGGCAGCCATTACAGTGAACCTGAAAGGTCAAAATTTTAAGCACAAACGTATAAGACATCATTACTCGTTAGTCATTTCTACGTGGTGATGAGGTTACAGGTAGAGTCATTTTGAAGAACATTCCGACTAGTTTAGTAATAAATGACAAATGTGATGAAAAGAAGAGACACTCCCACACTGAGTTATAATGACACCACACAGTTAACAGTTAGCCACGAAAAGCTAATTAAAAGTTAGCTAATCACTTTAGGATTGTTAGTGTACATGATACAACTGACCCACCCTGGAGTCAAATCCAAAA
>JAPZDZ010000024.1:10137221-10162001 GCA_029783805.1 Acanthurus tennentii | reverse complement strand
ATGTGCAGAGTATGTGAGCACGATTGTATGTGCTTAGTGTGTGTCTGTGTGTTGTGAGATACATGTCCGTGTTTGTGTGTGTGCGTGTGTGTGTGTGCGTGTGTGTGGCAGAGGAGTGATTCATGTCCACTGCTGGGCTGTAAACTATTCTGTGCACAATGCGGGCAGACAGCACATTCGTCAATATGAAAGATGTTGACATTACTGATCAAGGGCCAGACACGGGTAATAATGATATCGCTGTGCTGAGAGGGGCGGGATGGAGGAGGAGTGGGGGCCGGAGGGGGAGTGAAGGGAGAACTAGAGGGAGGAGGAGGAGAGGGAGGGGCTGGGGTGAGGGGGTCCCAGTAGGCCGCAGGGCCTGTCAGCCCATCTCACACACACACACACACACTTACACACACACAGAGGAGTTTTTTCTCCTTTTTTTTAAAAAGGGGCTACACAAATTTGCATTATTTTGCGTGTATTGAATTTTCAGCCTCTTTCTTATTCTTATTTCAATAAGGCAACAAATCAATGGTGATTCGGGTCCTCCACCGGAGCCCTGCTCCGACTCTGACATTTCATCTCCTGCTTTCACCCCCTGTCACTCTCAGGCTTCACGCCAAGATGGAGCAGACTGAGAGGAAAGAAAGAGAGCAAGAGAATCGGAGAAGAAGCGTGATGAAGGACTAGACGACAGGGGAGAATAGCGGGAAGGAAGTGAGAAATTAAGATAAAAAAGGAGGGGAAGAGAAGAGAACGAAGGAGAGCAAGAGAGAAAGAAAAACTAAGTAAAATGAAAGAAAAAAGAGAGAAAGAAAGAAAGGAGGGAGAAAAGAAAGAAAAAAGAGCAAGCAGAGCCCACAGAGAGAAGGGCTGATGGATGGCGGTGGAGCCTGGTGTTGGGAGCGGCTGATTAGGAGTGACGGCCGAGTGTAAAGTTCCTGCCGCAGCCGTCGACGTTCCCACTGAGGGAGGATGTGGAGTGTCAGGTCCGTTTGATTATGAATATGCCAATGCTGCACGCCATGAATCAAAGGCAAGCAGGAGACACGGACAGAGAGAGAGAGAGAGAGAGAGAGAGAGACAGAGAGAGACAGAGAAAGAAGGAATGCCATGGATTGAAAGATAGGCGAAGAGTTGTGGGGAAGAAGGAGGTGGAATGCTTTCATATTTCTTTTGAATGTGCACTGTGTATTTCATTGGGCTCTTTTCGGGCACTGAAGTGAAAGCTCAGTTTGTCTGCTCAAAGAGATCCCATAACTTTCGCGAACATTAGGGCCCCTAAAGCTGTCGGCACTATCGAGCCTGTCCGATAAGACACTTTTAGAGCTGAAACCACTCAGTCCCGACTCCACCTACTCAGATTTTGTGATTCCAGCCAAAATGCACTTGCCGCCGCAGTCTGTTAAGAGTTTAATCTTACACATTTGATCAGCCTTTGCCTCTGTGTCCTTTAAATGGAAGGCGTAGTACTTTTTATAAAGACGAAATTGATATTTTTCTGGCTGCAAGTTGCAGAATTAAATTGTGATTGGACACTGGAACAGCACTCTGGCAAAGAGGTCATTTTATTTTCTGTGTTCGGTATCCTGCATGAGTTAATTTCTAAGCAATTAAGCTTTGTACAAAATATAAAATGTGTATTGATTTAGTGTCCAATAAATAACTGACTCAGAAACCACTGTGGAATGGTTTACGTTGATACAAGAAAAACTAAAAAATCTTTTAATCTTTTGTGTAAACTTTTATTACCTAGCTTCACATTTGGTCCTCAAAATGTCCCAAAAGCAGTTGAAAGTATTTTGTCAGCCTCTCTAAACCTGTCAAATGCTTTGTTGCAATTGGCTAGTAAATGATTCACATAACCAATCCAATGGATTAGATATATTAATGATTGAAACTAATAACCGTTGGCCTGCTTCAAAAAACTTCAGCTATCGATCTGTTTTTATGGATGGTGAACCGGTTTCATCAGGCCACTGTTTGACAACGCAGTGTGTGAAAAGTTCCACAACTTAAAGGACAAAAGGACAAATGGCTCCACATTTGCACTAAAGTGATTTTTCAAAGGTTTTAAAATCCCCATGTTTCTTTGTATAAGAGACCCCCCAACTCACTCAGACACACACACACCTCCCAAAACCCCCTTGTCTTTCCCCCCTGGGCAGTGTGTATGTGTCTGTGAACTTGCTTGTTGCTGTAGCGTCGCTCTGGGACCAGCAGTTGATTGGCTATCTTCAGATGTCAGTGATGCTGTGAGGGCCTTAATTAGCGAGATGCATTCTCAATTGTTGATCTTTATCGGGAACCAGATGTTTGGAGGGAGGAACTAACCTCTCTCTCCCCCCGCCGGTGTCCCAAAGAGACTGTTACCCTTTCGCTGATGTAAAGCAGCCCCCCCCCAACACCACCCTCCACCCCTCAGTCCACTCACCCCCCCCCCCAATGCCCATTTGCAAGAGCTCTGCTTTATTCTCCAAATAAGCAAACATACATTCAGAGCTATTGGATGGACAGGGTGTAGCTCGGCTGGAAATCCCCCCCTTAACCCCTTTCATGTGAATCAGAGAAGGGACATGTCCGCATGGGAAGATGTAAACAAATCGAAAAAGCAGAAATCAAAATACTCAAAATGAATTACTATAAAATAATATTAAATCATGTATAATATAAACATTTCAAGCTGATGAATCTTCTTTGAATCAGCATGTAAACAAAAGGTCCTATGGCCAGAAATGGACGCAAGTCCAGTCAGTGCGTGATGGTGATGGTCTAAAGCCATGCGAATGCCGGGTGATGTCAGTTGTAAACTGTAATGCAGCCCATGCATTAATCAGGGGGTGGGGTTTGTTTGGTAGATATACAGGTAGAAGAACTTACCCAAGTTCTCTGATCTGGCAAACGAAACTGAGGGTCGGAACAGAAGGAAAAAAGACAGCAGTCAGAACCAGGAAGTGGCGCATGAATCAACAGCTTTTGATTGGACACATATGGGTACAGAGGGAATGACGGGTCAGGGTGTGATTAACTTTGACTGAGCAATGAGCTGCCTATCTGCAGTTATAGCGCTGGAATTATAGGAGGCTCTAATAGTTCCCAACACTTCCTGGTGTTCAATAAGCTCATTATAGCAGCCTACAAATACAATTCCAGTATGTAATCTAAGCCAGTATTGCTTAGCAGTAAAATTTCCTGCCAGGAAATAAAAAGCTGAATCACTAAAGGCTGGAAAAAAGTTCCAGTCCCCTCAGCTTTGCAACTTTTTTTTTTTTTGATATATGGCTCAAGAGTGAGTCAGGTGACTGAAAACAAACCCTCTCAAAAGTATACAGAAGGGCCCCATGGCTGCTCTGGGTTAGACCTACCCAGGTCTGGTGTTTCTGGGAATGATTTGTGTGTCCAGACATCATAAAGTCATAAAGATGGACTAAGCACTCTGTTAGTGTTTCTACTGATAGGACACCTCATTAAGGCGTGTGGGACAGCCATGTGGCTGCTGCAGGCTGGGCCCATGCAGCAGTCTGGACAGGGGACATAAATCAGACAAATGAAACAGCCTGTAAAAACCAGACCTGAAACGGCCAGAAAAGAGGAGAAAAAAAATCATATGCCTGAGAAAGTGGTGTTTTCACTTTCCGATGGACCGTTCTCACCCGGGGGGGAGAAGATTGAACAAATGAACGTCAATGCAACACGTCATAGACACACATACACCCGCGTGCACGTGCGCTTACACCTACATGGAGTCTCACACTGGAAATACTGAACCCAGGGGCAGAAATCATCGCTTTAAGAGCGTATCATTTTTTTATATTGTAATCAAAGATATGTTACGGGAAGACCTGTCAGAGGGTGCCCTTTCTTTTTGCCACATCTGTTTCAGATAGCCAGCAACGGGCTTAACAGGCAGTAGCCTGGATAAGGCTGGAGCTACATACCAATCCTCATTAATCCAGTTTGGTCAGCTTAGAACAACCATTCTGATATGGAGCTCCTTTAAGAAATAACCATAGTACATCCTGGCTGGTTTTACTCACATCTGGAGGAAGCTAACAGAGCTTGAAACAGTGATGTTGCCACATGACAAGAGTCATTAAATCACAACCACTTTGAATTTAAAAGTGTAGGACCAAACAAAAGCTGGCCTGTTCTTTCTATTTAATTGATTATCATTTTAGCCATATTGGATTAACTTTAAATCCAATTAGAATCCAATAGAATAATAAACTATAGGTACAAATACACATTTTCTCTTTTCAGAATGTGGGCCTTTTGCGCTAACAGTGTGTGCCACCTTTTTTTTACCCCCTTTTAATGAGTCAAGTTGTCCCACCTCCTCAGTCAGAACCTACCTGTGGATGGAAGAGGAAGCCTGGAGCCGGCCGCATGTACTTGTCTTTGAGAGTCTCAAACGGATCGCTCATTCTCCTCTTCTCAACCCTGCTAATAGTAGATTTCTGTCAGCTCTTAACGCATGAACAGCAGCAAATGCCAATAAACTTAATTTGGAAATTGTGTAACAGCAGTTTGAGCATGTTGTACTGTTGTATGTGGTATAAGGTTGCAATAACGACTTGACTTACGGCCAAGTAAGCTACTGGGAATAACAATACCTGTAGATGGGGTCCATAAAGAAAGGGGTGGGCCTGGCGTGCTGTAAGGAAGTGTCAGCCTTTGGTATCTCCACCACTGCCTTCTCCTCCTGGTTAGTTTTTGTCTCCTCCTCTCTGGGGTTGCGTCCACGGCCCCGAGACCCCAGGCTCAGGTCTAGTGGCTGATCCTGACCAGTGGTGTGTGAGGCCTCTGGTTTGGAAGGAGCAAATGAGGCAGATTTCTCCTCCTTTCGCTTTGTAGTGAGGTCAAATGGTGACTCAGATGAAGGTTTGCCCTGGGCTTTCTTGCAGTCATCTGCTGGAGACTGTGGCTCACCCTTCAGGCCTGGAGGTCTGAGGTCCCTGTCTGGAAAAGGGTAAAGTGGAGGAGAGAAAGCTGGGAAGAAAGGCAGTGGGAACATAGATGGGTAGGGCAGAGATCCGACCTTCTTGTCCTGCAGGCCAGCCAGCCCTGTGGAGCCAAAGTACTTTTCAGCAATTGAGGCAATGGCCTTAATAGAGTCATTTACAGCCCCTGTTACGGCCGTGTGCTCGTCCAGCGAGGATGGAATGAGGGAAGGACCCGGAAAGTCTTTAGCAGCACTGCTGCCTGTCAGGCCGGGGCTCTGAGAGCCTCCCTCCATGGCCTTCCTCTTGGGGCCTTTGCCATTTTCTCGAGCAGCCCCCCTCTCCCTCTCACTGTCCATGTCACTCTCCAGCTCGGAGCCAGATGTGCTCTCCAGATCACTTCCGCTGGGCGTGCTGACATCGTCCAGGTCGCTGCTCTCAGACTGGTCACTTTGCTTGTTCCGCTGCTTTGTGGAGGTTGAGGAGCTCTGGGCATTGAGCTCTGATCCTGGTATTTGATTGCCAGGTGCACCACCATCTTTGCGGAGAGCCTTGAGGAGCTCACGGGATTCCTGAACTCCAGGGCTCGGAGGCAGCAGGGGGCTCTTACTCAGCTCTGCACCATGCCCTGCGACAGGTCCATGGGCTGGTTGTCTGACAGGTGAGGTGGCAGGAATAAGCGGTGGCCGGTGGTAGAGTCCAGATGGGAAGAGGCCGGGGAAGCTGAAGGGAAACGCCGGGGCAGCAGGGAAGGTGAGCCCACTGTGGTGGCGACTGGCTCCGAAGTAATCAGCCAGCCCGGCGCTGCTGTGGCCCATCGCCAGAGCTGATTTGTCCAAACCAGGGGCGCCAGGGAGGGGCATACCCTGGGCAAACAATCCCCCTGCTGTGAAATGGTTTTTGCCTTCGCAGAAGCGCCGATGCTTGTTGAGGGAGGATGTGGTGCTGAACATCTGCCCACAGTCCTTGCATTTGATCTGCGTGCGGCAGTCAGCGTGCATGCGTTTATGGCGGCACAGGTTAGAGAACTGGGTGTAGGACTTGTGGCATACCTCGCCTGCAGGGACAAGGAGACAGATATAGAACGTATCAGTAAGCGACACAAACCGACCCCCACGTACAAAAATATAACATCACATGCTATGACATCTCTATGCTTTAAATTGTCTGAGGCTGAGACAGAGGAAATACAACAGGAACGATACGCTAGTGTTCCCATCAATACACTGACAACAGTTTCCCAGCAAAATAAAGAAGAGAGGTGTGTCCAGATCCTGGCATTGTAAGGGAATCTGTTTGGGTGACGGTGTGAGTCAGCTGCTGCCACTCATCACCTGCACATCAAACCAATTTCCCAGCTCCATTGTCCTCCCAGGGACGCTCCCAGGGAGTCCATAAACAATCACATGCAGACACACACAGACACACGGACATTCAGGCACATTAACAAAATATTCACATAACACAGAGAAACTGAATAACACACACAAGTATGCAGACATAGTAATACACACACACACACACACACACACACACACATACACAAACCCCAACGCACACACATTCTCAGCCGCATTCTGCACAATGGCTCTATTTTAAGTTTGTGAAGGAAGCGGAGTTGAATGAATCCTATCCTGCAGTCCGGTTCCCAGGGACAGGTCTCACGTCCTCTACTGCCCCTCTTCCCTCTTCCCCCCTCCGGGGCCTCCCTCATCACCCCCTCACCTTGTCCCCATAGCTGAGTCCCTGTCGTCCAGAGCAAAGTGACCTTCCCACAGTCAACTCCCGTATGCCTGTCTGTGGCTCTGTCTGACCCGGGGAGACGCACAGGGGCAACACCCGCATCTGAGACAAAACCTCACCGTCTGACATTATCTGTCGCCATTATTAGTCTGTCAACATTATCTCCTATCAATGGATGATTTGGGGTGGTAGCCTAGTGCTTATTGTTTTCCCATGCTTTATTCTCTTGGTATTCTAATTAAAGTCAAGAATGTGGTTTATGAAAGGGGGGTGATGTTCCTACTTTCTGGCCTCCTCTCACATTATATTTTGCAGATCAGCTACACCACGGCTCACGTTCCAATAAGGCTTTGATCGTCCGATAATATCAGACAAGCAGTTAGAAACAGATTTGCATGATTGATTTTGCTCACATTGTTATATTGGATCTTCAAAACAAGGATAAGGAAGTGGTTAGGCTCACACTGTGATTACACTTCTGCATACTTTGGATGCCTTCCAGCCATAAGGTGCACAAGAGGCAATTTAAGGAGATGGAAGGGAAGAGCGGGAAAAAGCATTGTGGAAACACATTTAAATAAACACCCCAGAGGAACGCCAAATGGGAATGCTCGAGCCAAGAGTGAATGTAATCTTGTAAAAAAAGTATTTTAATGAATAGACCGAGAAAACTTAATTGAAATGAAGTGTATTTGTGGCTTGGCTTTGGTGGAAACAAGCAAGGCAGAAAGGTAGTTGAAAACAGTTTGAAAGCATCTGGACAAAAAAAAGAAGGAGAAGAAGACTGCCTGATTCCTCCGACTTTGCACATGATGTTTCCTCTCTGGAAGCTTTCAATGTGTCATGCAACACAGATGACCTTGATCTTAAATTTAAAACATTCTTTTAAATGTCTACAGGGACGTTCAAGTCAAACATGTGTGAAATAAAATTGTATCATCACCGCAATTAATTTATAATTTCTGATAATAAATAACTAGTGATTTAATCCGTCCACTCAGAGTGTATCAGGGTGGCTCTGTCTTTGTGTGTGTGTGTGTGTGTGTTTTTACAAGTATAGCCACATGGTCTGAGCAAACTACAAGAAAAAGCCCTGCACCATAAATCATGTAGTTGTGACATTTACAGACTAACAACACACACGCATGACACACTGAGTGTGAGATCTGATTCACTGCACGCGTGTACTCGTCAGCTCTTAATAAACTGAAACAAAATATTATAAACACATTCCTGAGAGGAGAGCGGTGGCTAAGTGGAGGCTTGCTGAGTGTCGAAATTAATAACCCAGCAGGCCTGAGTGGTTCACTTCCATGGAGAAGCTCCGACTCGCACACATGCACGCACACACACACACACACATGCACACACTTGACACACATCGTGCAGTAACACACAAACGGAATCACATGCGCATTCAGAACATATTCGTGCCCATCAAGAACAAATGCTTCGGACACACACTTGGTTTGTCCCAGGCAGCCGTCACGTTGGAGGCTGCTCTGTCTTTTTTAACGCAGCCATTTGTTGTTTTTTAAACCTGCATATTTTCTGCTGATTACACCAAATGAACTCTTATTCAGAAGGAGCACAGGGAAGAGGGCTGTACATGTGGTTGCTATTTGTGAGGAATGGTGCATGTGGCGGAGGGAAGGAGGAGGAGAGGCGGGGGGGTCAGAGGTCTGCAGTGGAGATGCAGTCACTCCGGCCTTTTTGTATTTATATGCGTGAGTGTGTTAATGCATGTTTGTTTGAGGAGGAGAAAGAGTGTGTATCTAGTGTGTGGACAGGTTTCCGTGTGCTCATGCGTTGGTGTGCAGAGGGTCACGGAAAGGGAGACGGGGCAAAGGGTGAAGGTCATAACGCTTTAGGGGAAGGAGATCAGATCTGTGGAGTGAGGTGGTGAAAGTGTGAAAGGTCAAAATGTGTTTGGGTCTTGCAGAAGTTAACGTTTACTGAAGGGCAGGAACAAAACGTGTGTGTGTGTGTGTGTGTGTGTGTGTGTGTGTGTGTGTGTTAGAGAGCAACCGTGGAAGAAAAAGCCTGCTAGCTGGAGCGTCAACAGTAGGTGAAGCTGGGTCACTGTGAGAGGATTGAGTCAAATTACATGCTGCTTTAAATGCTGTTATTACCATATCAGCAGTGTGTGAGAGTGCTGATGCAGATAGAACTGTGTGACTCTTGTCTTAAAAGAAATTGTGCTGCCATTCTAAACACACCGCCAATAAATCCCATGTGTAATTCCTGCAGAACATTTAATGACTGACTCTTGACAAGGAGCTGAAGAAGGATAAAAATGCATTTTTGCAGTTAACATCACAGTTTTCCTATCAAAGACAAGTCACAAGCATGTTGGTATTGTTGTTATTATTATGGTTATAACGTACTGAGGAGACTTACATAGGTAGGGTCTTAGTGACTTACACATGAAGGGCTTGACACTGCTGTGGATGTGCTTATGCTGCTTGAGGCCTGAAGACGTTGCGAACGTCTTGCCGCAGTCAGAGCAGGCGTGGGCCCGCGCCCCGACGTGCTGTGAGCGGATGTGCCTCTGCAGGTTACTGGGGTCTGTGAACACCTGCTGGGGGAAGCAACCACACAGACACACGGGGGAGTTACTATCTACCTCTACAAACATGAGAGGGCTAACTATTGAATAAATAACAGCAAACAAAAAATGCGTAGTCATTCAAAATCGCCTCCAAAAGTCATCACTTTACCTTTGAGCAGTTTTCACATTCGTAGTGCTTGCCACTGTCGTGCGACATCTGATGTCGGATCAGGTTTGATTTCCAGTTGAAGGCCTTGGGACACTGGTCGCACTTATACTCCCTCTCCTCAGAGTGGGACAGAGTGTGGGCCTCCAAACTGCAGGAAACAACGAGATAACAAAGAACAACGAGGATTAAGAAGTTTGTTGTGAATCATGTGAGGGTCTGACAGCTCTCTGTGTGGAGTGATAGAGAGTGCAATCAGTAAAACATCTCTCCAAATGTTTGAGTGTGCATCAGCTTTTCACTCACGTCTGGACATCAGAGAAAACCTGGTCACACTCCTTGCACTCGTGTAGACCGTGAGACATGTTAAGGGGTCGCAGGTCTTGAGGTTCCTGGGCCTTCAGGTCGCTGTCTCCTCCTAGATGCAGACAAGTGAAGGGAGAGGAATGTTTAAATTGATCCTAAACCAAGAGAAATCAAATGTTGTTATGTATTTGTTTTGGGGGTTTTTTTGCTGCCTTTAAAAGCCAGTTTTTCATCACATGTATTGTAAAGGGAAAATAGAATGATTTGCATTGCCGAAGTTTTTGGTCAAGTAGTAAATCTGTGGTCCAGTTTGAAACAAGTTACACTGACTTTTTTGTTACTGCACATAACAACATTCAGTGTCAGAGTCTGAAATCTTCAGATGAATCACGTTTTATGAATATATTCCTCACTGCAGTAATTGTGCACTTAGTGGTACTGGATGAAAACAACGTTTTTGTGGAATTTCCTCTCCACAGGACATTGTTGTATGATCTCATCTTCAGTGGCTGCGCTGGGAAACAAAGCCTTGACATCGCTAATGTCATTCTCTCAGTCCTGCTGCACACTCATCTTTCACTTGTAAGTGCCTGCTGTTTACAACAGTGTGAAAATAGCCCTTGTTTTGTTTTTTGTTTTTTTGTTTTTTTTAAAAAAAGCCAAACCTGGGTTAAGGAAGGAGGAGGGGGGCATCCCACACGGCTGCTTCTGGTGGTCCAGCAGCTGGTTACGGGACTCAAAGTGCTGGTCACAGTCCTCACAGCGGTACTGCCTCTCCTCTGCAAGGCAGGAGGGAGAAACATTATCATATTGTTCATCTGAGCGAAGTATGTGTGTTGGCAGTGGACAGAAAAAGTGTGTTTGTGTGCGGTGCCGACCATGAATATCAGGAGCCATGGTGTCACATGAATACTCTTCAGCCTTCATGAAAAGTAGCAGCTCTTCACCGGGGAAAATCTCACTGGTGACTTTGTAGAAGATCTGCAACACAAACACACACACACACAAGAGGATCATGATTTTGAATGTGCTTTTATATCACAAAGGTCAAACAAAATTCTGCTGCTCCACATTTTTCAGCGTGCTGAAGTTGACATTTTTTGGTGTCTTGTAAAAACGCTATTTTGGTTTTTACTGCATTTTTTTCTCACATTGTCTATAACTGCACTGCGATGTTAGCTAAAAGTGCCTGACATGTAAACCAGCAGAGGTCACTTAGCACAGCTCTGCCACACACACAGAGGGGACATAAACATGAAAACACACACACACACACACTCATTAACTTATAATTAATCATCGTGTAAGACATTAATCTTGATGAAAACTGAATAAAAGCACAAATAAACAAACTGTAGATAAACATACTGTGTCATGAATATAGCTTACACACAGCACACACACACACACCCCACACACACTCACTGAATTCTTCCTAAATGCTCCCAGTAAGCATGCGGCATAAAACAAAAGTGTTGAGAGCGAGCTAACTAATGTGCGGTGATAAACTTTCAAAGTAAGCTAGCTGTTAAAAAGATGCATTCTCTTGATTGAGTTTTCCAGTGATGGATGAAACCTTCAAACAGTGAGATCAATTAAGAAAAAAACCCTCATTTCTTGGTGCTCATTTATAATTCAACCTGGATCCTTGAGCCACTTGTTTTAGAGCTCCTGCATTTCTATATAAATACAGCTCAAGATTTCAAAGCATCCATTTGGTCTAAAACATACAGATTATCAAATCATGCCCTTGCTAAACATGTGTGTTTGTAGGAGGTCAGTGATTTTAAAGAACCATGTGAGAGACCCTGGGACTGTGGTGCTTCCCATGGACACACAATAGCCTTTCTCTGTGAAACAATCAAACATGGGGTTATTTTTGGCAGGCGTTGGAGGTTTAACATATTACCTTCCTCTGCCGCGTCGACGTGACAATGATTATGTGGGAGTTTATTAGAAATGCAAAAGGGAGGAGGGAGGCATGCTTCTGGGAAGTCACGGGTCACAGGTACACAACGCTTATGGACGCAGTTCCTGGCGCGCTCTAGAGACGAGAGCCACACTGGCTCCACAGAGAGCGATGATAAATATCTTAGTCTTTATAAAGATCATGATGTACTCTCTGCTATAATTGTTTGTGTCATTGTTCTAACTTCTGGCAAATGATATAATACTAAATATGACAGTACGGACGTTTCTGGGCTCCACTGTGACTCACTAAATCACAGGAAGTTCCTAGACTTGAAGTCACTAGAGTAAAGGGAGCACAAGTCTTAAAAAATACAGGTCTACCAAAGGCAGAGGGGTGATTGGTGCACAGTAACTTTTGCAGCTTTGCAGGGGCATGAAAGTATGATTTAAATTCAAACATTTAAAAAAAACCTAAGTGGTCTAAGAAAGGGAGGGTGACAGGCATTATAAGTCTGACTCCCATTACAGGGCTGAACCAGAGTCATTACGCTTATACAGACCAGGAGAGACACATTACATATTAACCACCAAATTTAATTTAAAAAAATATTCTTCTTTTCATTTTTTTGTAGCATTTTTAGTTTGAAATCTTATGATTTGCATTAAATTAACCGCTGAGGTCCTCAGAGAGCATGTTTGCCAACTTTTATTTTGCAGCGCGATGTCTGCTTGAAGAGAAAGCAGCTTTGGCAGAAAAAGCAACGTTGCACTCCCATTGTTGTTTTGAAGAGAGCTGCAGCGAGACGGTCTCAGAGGCAGCTTTCATCCCTGACAAACCCTATACTCCAACCCTCTGCCTACACCATAAACACACATGTGTTAACATGGATGCAACTTCACAGAGCATACATGCACGCAGACCAGACGCAAAGGGGCAAACTCTTTCCTGTGTCTGTCACCTCTGTGGGGCCACAAAAATATTGTGATTCAGAAACAATCAAACTGCAGCTCAAACAGACATGTGAGAGTGCAGAGATTCCGCTCTGAGAGACTGATACCGCGACTGGAGGAGGGAGGCTCTTTGGAGAGCAACCAGGGCGCAGACTGAGGCCTCGGAACATAAAAATTAATGGACACTGTCGAAACCACTTTGTTCATAAATATAAGAGTGCGATTTCAAGGTACAATGCACCTATGAATCAATGCATTTAATATTTTTACAAATAATAGGAGGTTATCAAGACACACAGCGAGGAAAACCAGTGACCCTGGTGAGTCTTTAACACCGACAGCAAATATCTACTTTGCTGAAGTGGCTGTGAGTCTTAGCTTGACCTCTGACCTCCCTCTTTTAAGGATCAATAAACATTTCTGCAGCTCTGTTCCTCTGCAAGAAAAGACGTGTTTTGGGGAAGCGTCGACGCACACACACACACACACACACACAAGCAGCCACAAGAGGGGAATCCCCCACCTCTGACAGCTCCTCCCCGTCCCCCTAAAGACCACCACAGATAAACACACACCACAGATAAACACACAAAGAGAACACACACACAAACAAACGAGGCAGGGACTCGTTTCAGAATAGAGGACGTGTTGTTAGATTCTAGGGGTCATCCTTAACATGTCATGGACACACTAACAAACACACACACACATACACACACTGCCAGCAGTCTTTAACAGTGGCTTAAAATAACAGGTCACTCTGAAGATAAGATAGCCAGGCTGTTTGAGTTCACACTGAGAAGCATCAGGGCCACTTTTTTTGCTCTCAGTGCAAACAGAAATGACTCAGAAGGAATGATTTAAGTTCTTTGGAAATACACATGAGCTTGCCCAGGATCTGAAAGTTTTCACATTAACGTAATAACTTGAGCCTTCTCTGCACAAGCTGCAGTGGTGGCCAGGAAAACTAGTTCCCTCACTGGCTGAATCTTAATGTCAACGATCTGCTGATCAGCTTTTTCTGAATATTCATGTGTAGTATTTCTGACTATATATGTTCCTTTAAAAAGCCACTTATCTTTCTCTCACTCCCTCTCTCACCCTCTGTCAAAGGTTACAACCACGAAGGGATCAGAGGCTATAATCGGACTACTTTGTTACCTTGACACCATTAGTCATTAGCAGAGTAAACACAGTCACATTTTCCCCGGTCACACCCTGTTGGCCGCCTCCTCGCTCACACAGAGCTCATTCGACAGGTATGCCATTCAGCGACGCCATCCTGCCACAATGTGCTCTCAGTCCGTGTGCGAAAACTTAAGATCTCAGTACTTCATCAACCAAAAACACAGATTCACAGTTAAGTTTTACACTGCGATGACTTAAAAAGATGAAACGTCAAAGCATTCAACAACATTGTCAAAAAATTCTTATGCAAAACTCCCCCTTTTCTTTATTTCTAACAAAGGAAATCACAAAGTATCATCGAATGTAAGAAAAAGTTCCTCCTGCATTGTTTACATGTGCTTGCTGGGCGGTGGCACGACAGCACCAGTGTGTGTCCACAAGTGTTATGACCTCGCTGCAGCTACTGGGGTCATGCAACATGTACGGCACGTTTGGCGGTCAGCATAACTTGGCTGCTGATCAAAAACCGTTCCGTGACTTAGATAGCTGTAAAAAGCATGAGCATGCAAAGAGCAGCTGGTTTCAGCAAATTGGATGAACACGCGAAGAAGCCAACATCGGGCTTTGGTCATGTTAGATTGAGTCAGCTGTGGGAAAGTGACCTGGTCTCATGAGCGACATGTCATCAGTGTCAGGAGGAGATTCGGCATCTCCATTACACTTATTATGACTAATTGGAGTATTCTTCGGCCTCAATAAATGGGATCCTGTGTAAATGATTGGTTTTTAGATGTGCAATACTAATTTTTTGTGTGCTTTCAAGACCAAATGAGCTTTAGGCTTTTCAAGTTACAGTCACATCATGATTTCACCTTCAGTGTATTTACATAGTAAATGACTGCTAGTGTTTCGCTAATATGCCCCTCAGACACTCCATCCACTCAATACTGTGCGAGAATCAATAGAGCGAATGAGATTAACGCTCATATCCCTCTACACTGTCTTATGAAAGGCTCTTCAGGGCCTCGTTGGATGATGTTAATTACACTTTTAATCCATTTTCCTTTCAATTGAACGAGTAGAGTAAAGAGTGCAATGGAGGGTTTTAAAGCACTAATTGCTCCTAATTATCTCAGCGACAAAACACACCGATCAAGGAAGGATCTATGTGAGTAGAGCTTGGGATGCGTTGTTCAATGCATCAGCAAACAAATGGGGATATAAGCAGAGCGGCAGCACTTTGGCACTGAGGGTTAAAAGGCTGAAATTAAACAGCAGTTTGCAAGTCAAAGTTAGAATAATTAATAATTACAAATTAGCTCAGCCAAAAGTCTTTGTTAGAAATTAATTTCTTAACACATTTAAAAATAATCTGCAAATTTTAAATTAAAAACATATAATTTGTAATTTTTTCAGAGGCCTTTTTTCACATTTTAAGACACTGAATTCAGACCTGTGAGTTACAGCCCGTTGAATTAATCACAGATTTCAGTGACTCACAAACCGCGACACCTGCCATCTCCTTCCTTCCCACTATTTCCTGTTGCTTTCCACTCTGCAGTGTCAAATATATAAAGCAATAAAACAGAAAGGTCATAAAAATAAAGACTGTCCTTGTTAAATAAGCTAAAATACAGAGGGTGCAGCTAAGTTTGGTATTGGAGAAAAATATAATTATAATCCTAAACTTAAGCCCCACTGAATTCAAACAGCTGGACAACAACAGTAACACAATGTCTAAGAGCCATTAAGTCACAAATATCTGTTTTCTTTTATTTTAATTAGATTTTTTTCTTTGCTCATAAAATGTCTGATATGTGAGAAATTATAACCATCGGAAATCCATCCTCCATCATTATAGAAATATATTACTTCCAGTTGTAATGACTGAAGAGAACAACTCTGTGTGCTAAAAAGTTAATAAGATGATAAAAGAAAGAAAATTTCCAAAAGGGATTAATAAAGTCTGTCTTATCCCACTAATATTACATAAAACTCAGACATTCCTTTCGTAAGTATTTGCAGAATCTGTTTGATTATGTTGTCTGCAGATGCTTTGGCAGCACAGATCGTTAATGCCCATGCTAAAAAAAAAAAAAAAAAAAACCTGACCAGAAAAAGAAAAAAGAAATTGTGAGAGAGCGAGGAAAAGGAGAAGTGGGATCCGGATCACTTCCTCCAGTAAGACAAAACAGGCATTTTTCATTCTCCCTCTCTTCACTCATTCATTCCTCCCTCACTCCCTCACCCTCCTGAGATTGCTCATAAAGTTTTATGATAAACAGAACTAGGTCAGGAATAAGAGGCAGAGGCCAGTTTAGCTCTCAGGCCG
The DNA here is from genome assembly GCA_029783805.1 of Acanthurus tennentii. Taxonomy (NCBI): domain Eukaryota; kingdom Metazoa; phylum Chordata; class Actinopteri; order Acanthuriformes; family Acanthuridae; genus Acanthurus; species Acanthurus tennentii. The sequence goes on along the minus strand of JAPZDZ010000024.1, from coordinate 10,145,985 downwards.
GTGGGGTTAAATTGGTGCTTGAGAAGAACCAGGACCAAATAATGACCGACACACCTGGATAACACTGTGGTTGTCTGACATTTGTCTTAGAATAAAACGGTGGGGAGATTCCTTGAAAACTGGTTCTGTGGGAAGATTTAGCAGAACTGGGTGGCTCAGTAAGGCCCTTCTGTGGAAATCTGGTGATGGTACACGTTGTGTGGCGAGTGTGTAATATGTGGTTTCAGGCTGGGTTTAGACTCAGCACTTCTCCACGGCAGTAAAAACCTGTTGGAATCAGGTACTGTGTGTTTGAACGTTTCCAGCTCAGAATGAGGAGCATGGGGAGTCATCCGAACCGCAATGAACAATTCAAAGTCCTGCAGAGCGTGCACACACACACACACACACCTACACATACACAAACACACATGCTCATACACTCTTTAAAGTGCACACATGCATGAATGTAGAAGCACAGGCAGTTATAGGTGTGTGCACACACTCCCGAGACACAATGTAAAACACTTCACACACTCACAACAAGTCAATGCACATGAAAGTCTGTGCACACATGGAGACAAAAGGCCCTCATAAGCATACAGACGCACACAAATACACAAATACACACACACACACACACTACTAAAAAACTGACAGCAGCTTTACAAGACCACCCCCCTTCCAGTCTATTCATTTTGAACGTACAGACAGGCATTGTGAGACGCTACAGTGTGTTTTCAAAAACACCAATGTCGGCCGGAAGGCTTAAAGACGGCACATTGTGCTGTGTTGTGACAGTGTGTAATACTTAACAATCACCTCATCATAGCCATGTCCGTGACCTGTCGGAGCCTTACACAGCCACCCGAGCAGAACCACAGTGTTGACAGCCAGTCACACCTCGCAGAGAGGGCAGCTCGAGGGAAAGCTCTCTCTGCTTGTTTGTCTCCCTGTGTCTTTTAAAAGAGAGCAGGGTAAGTGCTCCTGGAAAGCCTCTCTCTTCTCCTCTTTTTCCCTGTCCTGTTCATTAAAAGAGAGCGCGGGCTCTTCGCTCCTCCAACCTCTTCCTTCTCCAACTGAGAGCACGAGGTGACAATGACGTAGACATGCGAAGGAAGAGCAGGAGGTTTGCTCCTGAGAAGCTCTGAGTTTTTCACTTAAAATGTTTTATAATGATTTCGGGGCTAATCACATCATTTATAGCTTTTGTCTGTGTTTAATTTATTTGGTTGGAGTTCTTAAAATACTCTAATGTCATGTACTTTTTTTGCTGAAATTGCTCAAAAAAGTAAGCTGGAAGGACCACCAGTGAGAAGTGATGACAAACACGCAGGCCAGATTATGTTTTTTATTCGGGTCAGGCTATGGTATGCTCCACACACATGTCAAATAAAGTTTAGCTGCTTGTCTTCCTGCCGTGCTGTGTGTGTGTCTGTGCAGGAGGATTGTCTGGCCATGGATTTACCGAGGTGAACGGGCCCTCATGTGTGTAGCACGCACCTCTCTGTGCAGCCAGGTGAGCAGCAAAAGGACTGTGACATTCCTGGCATATCTAAGAGTTTATATCGCAAGCGTGACCGGGAAGTGTGTGGAACTATCATCTCGGCGGGCCGCCTGTGATCCTGCCCTGTGGTCCTCGCACGGCAGAAGCCAGAACACAATTACAGAAAGAAAACACACAGATAGTGAGGAGTCTCTGCAGTGCAGCGTGGGGGAGAGCTGTGTGTGTGTGTGTGTGTGTGAAGTGAAGGTAGGGTGGGCCACCCGCTCACGGGACTATCTGACTTGGATCACAATAACACCTTTTAACACAACAGCGTGCAGACAGGACAGCCATCGGAAAATACAGGGAAGCCTTCTGGCATGAGAACCGTGTTTGAAAAAAAAAGGGCTTTTTTAAAGATCTGAATGACTCTCAGTTGCACTTGATTCATCCAGCCAGACAAGCAGGATTCAGAGGACACATCATCATGTGGGAGTTCAAAATCAAGTCATCCACATGTTTTTTTTTCCTCTGTTTTCTTCAGATCATATTCGTCTTGTATTTTTTTTTGTTGAGGTTGTTCTGCCAGGCTGTTCTGCAAGGGTCTCCACGTACCTGATCATCTATCTGGCACGCTGTCAGGTTATGCTGCCTGGCCGCAGGGGCAAACTGGATGTGCTTCAGCCAGCTCCCGATATCTGGCTTGCTGGCATCAACGCAGAATTTTACATGGCCTGACCCGTCCAAGATCTGCAGAGAGAGAGAGAGAGAGAGAGAGACAGAAAGAGAGAGAGAGAGAGAGGGAGAGAGAGATCAGACTTTGATCAGTATCAGTGCAGGTTACTGTGTCCAAACACTGACTAACCACATACCTCCCACATGTTAGGAGCTGGTCTGTGGCGCAACAGACACACACACGCACACACACACTCACACAAACTCATACACACACAGACACACACACTCACTCACTCACACACACATGCTCTGTCACACACACAATTTGGATAGAGTACAAGCAATATGCAAAACATCTAAAAAATTCCTTAGTGATATTAAATACTTGTTTGCAGTGTTTGTTGAAATTTAATTTAAGCCGTTATCTACAAGAAAAAATCCTGTATTTTTTTTAGCCACAAAATATACCAACTGAAAATAAATAAATAAATAAAAGAATTAAAATATTGGTGGCATTATTTTTCATTTTCCTTGAGGGAACTCTTAAGGAATTATGTAATTTCTACAGTAGTAATAATAAAATGTAAATTATCCCATATTAAAATGTTTTTGACAACAATAAATAAATACCAATACAGCCGTATAAATAAAAGTCAATTAAATAATATAGAAATGTAACTGAATTTTATGTTTATTGTTACAATAAAAAATAAAATTAGAACATTTTAAAACAAGAATACAAAACAGATGAAATAAAACGAATTCTTACTGTTCAGTCTGGTATTATTTTGTCAGTGAAAACGAATTTAAATAACGCCACTAAATTATCCTGGATATAAATTGAAGCCAGCTGACGTTTTAATTCGTTTCTGAAAAATACAGTTAAATGAAAAAGTAAAAACTTCCCATGGTTTTAAAAAATGTTTTGATGAATATGAATTAAAAATGTTATTAACACAACATAATACACGATTCATTTATATTGTAAATTTTATAAATATTTTTGAAATAATAATGATGCTAATAAACGAATAAAATAATTTTATTGCTTTCCTGCACAACTTTAAAACGCTTCAAGCTTCTAAAGAACAAAACAACAATAAATACACTGAAATGAATTATAATGCAAATCAGTAGATCACTAGACTTTTATAGTTTACCAAACATTTACACAGCATTTCTCCCGGCGAATTATAAGCGTGCAGCTCCGTTCTGGTGTGTTATTATTTATCATGCAGCAGCTGTAAACTTTACTAGGAAACAAATCAATTGCAGGAAATGGCCAGTGATAAGAATTATGAAGAAGAAGCCGATTGTTGTGATGCAAAACGGAATCTCTCTCGCGTTCACAAATCTGCTTTTCTGCCTTTGTATAACCTGCCACTGAATAAATATTTAGCTTGCATAAAGCCCTTTGTCTGGACTAACACTAGATCTGCCCAGTCACCCTGCAAAAATGCTCTCCAGCCTTTTATGAATTTAACCGTCAAACACAGTTCACGACCACATGAACAATGAGCGTTTGTTTTATTTTATTTTAATCTAATGCGTATCTCTGAATAAAATAATCGTTATGTTTTCTTCATAGAGTCCGTTTTCTCTTACCGTTGAAAGTCTTTTGCACCGGCGTGCGACACTTAAAACCTCTTGGGATGGGGCGCTGCTCACTGAGGAAAAGTGATGAAAACTCCCGGTTTAAAAAAAAAAAACGTGAACTACCAAAACCCGCTTTTCATATAAACAATAAAACTAGACTAGAAACTGTCTGTTTTTCAGCGCGTTATCCAGACTGCTGGCATTGTTTTTTTTTTAAAGCACCAGTTCTTGTTGTTTTTAGTATCTCTTCAGGTCTCCAAGCCGCAGGACGAGTCGACTCCTCGCCGGTGCGACTGTCTCTCAGACACCGCGCGGTCGGTAGGAGCGGATCCTTCCTCACTACACTGTCTCACAGACACCGTTGACTCGGTAAAAGTCCTCTCACTGTCCTACAGTCATCGCGGATCGGAACTAAAATCACCTCCGGTACATCAACTTGCTCCCAACTTTTCACTGTGAGCGCGCTTCGCTTGGCTCGTCCGCTTCTCTCTTGTCACCCCTCCTGTCCTGACGCACCCAGGTGTCCTCTAGTAGCTATTCAACTTTTCATTTTTCTCTTCCTCTCCCCCCTCCTCAGCCACTCGGGATGTGTCGTCTATATGATAGCACAGAGAGTCAAGGAGGGGTGTTGGCTTCAAGCATCGCCCCCTACTTTGCGCGTCCCGGACGGTTTGTGTGATGTTTCTCTTTTGCGCATTGTCTCATACAGAGAGATCCAGCGCGTCCATTCCTGAAGCGCAGAAAGAGGCGACTCAAAAAAACAAGGGACTGTCTTTGCCTCTGTCCCCGGTCGGAAGCAACTCCTCTCCGCAGTAAATTTTAAAGTGACAGGGGCCCGGGGTTGGAGAGGGTGAGCGGGGTCAGGGAGAGGTCGGGATGGGGTTTCTAAAGGGATGAACTACACACACACACACACACACACACACACACAGGCAGCACACTTTAATGAACCAACATAAGCATCAAAGCGCGGATCATTATCCACGTGCTCCCAAACTTTTTCACAACACGCCGTGCCGGTTCATGGACCATTTTATGACATTATTAACCTGAAGATCCCAACTCTTTTTTTAAACCTCGAGGTTATGACTTAGTTTTAAGTAGCATTTATGTCTGGATACCAGAGAAACAACAATAAAAAAGTGAAAACTATTAAAAATAGTTCCCTTATTCTCTAATTGTGCTTGAGTTGGTGGAGTAAAGTAACCACTAGGCTAAAGTGTTCCTCCCGGGGACCTCCAGGAAACTCCATAAGGACTATTGGAAGTCCCTGCGCCACAATTTAGGAAACATTGACCTAATCACCTGTTTTTTCTCTGACTTGAACATAAAATGCTGTAAGGTTGTCAGGTGGGTAAACTTGTGCGCCCTCCACAGCCAGATCTCCCCTCCACCATCACGCACACGGACAAAATAAGCAAATTATGAGTGATTTTTAAAAAAAATGCTCATGAGGTGTTTTTTGAGTGTCAAAAAAGCAAAACAGCCACATGATGTCTGAATCAACCTTGAAATTATAAACGCAGTTTTAATCTTGATTATGAACATTCTGCCCTCTGCACCTGCTTTACAGCAACCTCATAAGAAGACAGCAAATGTTAAATACGTTGCATGTCTCATGTGTTTGATCTACATGAGGAGTTTAAAGCAGAGACTTAAGCTGTGAATTAAAGAACAAGGGTATAGAATAATAAAGAAACGTCCTCGTTGTCAGTGAGCGGAGTTTATTAGGCAGCTCATAAAGCTGGAGAGGACAAGGCTTTGGCTGATGAGAGCAGATGATGATGGATAACGCCTCACACTGTGACATTGACCTTCCATCCCAGATAATGCCTATTGTTTTACGAAATCGCGGAGTAAATGTACAGGAAGGACAGGAAAAATCATGTGTAAATAAGGCAGGACCCCGCCACCGATTCCCATCGTCTCGCGCTCCTTGAGAACCGAGGAGAGACCCCGGTCCGCCCGGTCATTGATTTCCTGCCTCTCCTCGACTTGTCCATTGTTGGAAGCCTTTTTAATTTAGCCATAAATTGGGAAAGCTCAAGTCGAATGAGCTGTTCTATTTTCTTCCTGTCAGGATGAGGGATTTGTTTTATGATGCATTGTGTATTAAATACAAGTAATCTGGGAAAGTGATTGCTTCACGGCCTCTCCGGGTCCGATCGAGGATCCTGATAGAGAGACGGGGGTCTGAGCTGTGTTCTGAAAAGGAGGAAGTGTCTGAAAAAAAAAGGATAAACACGCGGGGTTTTGTGGTATCACCGGGGGTAGATTGGGTTAACAGTAACAGGAGCCCCCCTAAAGCTGGCATCTGAAGATATGTTGCACTTCTTCACCCTGTCAGGAGATGGCGTGCTCAACTGAACTGAACTTTTTAAACATTTCTGAATGAATAGTTGAACAATTCAATTTCAAATGGAAAAGTTAAGCAAAGTTATGACAGTGCATTTGCGGAAAGGGAATCTTTTTTATTATTATTTTTTAACTTTATTTATATTTTATTTTTAACAGTAAATTTCGCAAAAAAAATCGGATTCAAAATAGAACTGTTTTGATTTATAATTTGGTGGCTTAAATGTCTATTTAGGCCATGAAATGTGTTAGATATCAACAGTTGAAATATTTTATCTCCAAATATAACGAATCAAACGAATTTCTAAGTTTTAGGTCACATTTTAGAGCATTTTTCGAGCAAATTAACTCAAACAAGCATAAAAAAAAATCAATCTAACTATCATTTCTGGATCATGTTGGCTTTTATTTCTAAGCCGTGAATTTCTCTTAATGTGAAAGGCTCTGCAGCTTATATCTCAGTTTGTAACAGTCTGCTCTATCAGTCAGCTTTTTTGGACTTATTATAAGGTGGGGGTATATTTTTTTTTCCTCGTTCGCGTGAACTGCAGCACAGAACATCTATTAAGGCGTCAAATTGCTAGATGGGACATGAAAGATTCAGCTGTATGGGCTTGAATATATAATCACCTGAACGAACGGCTATAAAGCTCCTGAATCTACACTGAAAAGACCGATGGGGGTGAATTTAAAACACTTGTTCATTTGTTAATAAACCACGAGAGTGATTTGCAAGGCATGGCTCCAATTTATATTTATTTCACCAATCCGCCGTAAACACCGTTCTGATGTGCTGAGATGAAATAGATGGGTTTTTTATCTGAATTGTGCCATTTCTTTGTCATAATGGCTCCACTAAATAGCGGTGTGGAAAAGCTGTTTATCAACAAATTACGAACCAAACACATGCATGCTTCAGGGTATGTTAGTTACGACTATATCATGCCACACAGCATTTCATACCTATTTAAGCGACCCTCAAAACATACAGCATCCGCGTAATGTTTAGTGCTGAGGCTTTCAAGTGCTGTGAAATTCTTGAAAGGAGGTTAAATTGTTCAAATGGGCTCATGCTTATTTTGCTTGCGGCCTTCTTGTTTGTTTTAGGAGTTCAGTCACGCATAGAAAAAAACTATTCATAAATGAATGTAGGGAATTTTTATGATCAAATAGCCTCATATTTTACTTGATCTGAGGCTAAGCTTCATGCGTGTAACACTGGCCCGTTTCTTTCTTAATCCTTTGAACAGTGAAGAAACTTTGCAGCAATATTTTCCTGTTAGAAAAAAAAAAAAAGTGATTAGGATTTTTTTTTTTTCTGCTCAATCTACAGCCATGTGCAGTCAGATGGGACAGCGCCGGAGAAGAGGGGGATTCCCGTGTGGGTTGCAAACTGACTCCAGCCAGCGAGCTGCAGAGCCTGCGCCGCTGCAGCCGAGGGGCCACATGGAAACACTGTGTAGGCCTGTGTGGTGCATTCCAGCACATCCTCCAGGAGAGCGGAAAGGAGAGAGAGAGGGAGAGAGAAAAAAAAAGAAAGACAGGGAGAGAGAAAGAAAATATCGCAGCCAAATCCACATGAAATAGTTCTACCATTCACGGCGAGACCTCCCATTGACACCGGCGAAAGGCTGCATTAAGTCTCCATCATGCCTCTGTATACACACACACCCCCTGCGCATTTTATTTTGCTTAAATGTGGGGCGATTCAATCAAGTGGTAAAAACTCATTTAAAGCTCAAATGGACGGTTAGCCTGCAGTTTGCACAACACTCTGCAACTTTTTCTTTAATTAACACATCCGTCAGCCGAGATTAGTGCACAATGCATTGAGTGTGCAGATTTGTGTCCCTATATTATAGGCTGGACCATGGTGTCCATATAGCCCAATTACCATTAAAACAGAGCAGCGGAAATGAAAGGGGAAAATGTAAATAAAAAATTTCCTTGAGTCTGGAAGTAGGCCCGTTGTGAGTGGCGTGTTAATCTCCACCACAGTAATTTGGTTCTGCGGGAGAAGACAGAAGCCCTGCTGCTGTGCCCTGCACTTCATAAATCACTGCTTTATGTGGACAAGGTCAGCGCCGCCACCCCCCCCCCCCCCTCCCCACCTTCCACTGGCCCCTCCCGGCCCCTCCGCCATGTTTACCCGGCCGCCCCGGGGCTCTCAGGACCAGACCAGCTCACTTCTAATTACTTTGGATTATTTTCATTTGCCGGGGGTCAGCCAGGCATTCCGACAGAGAGAGAAAGAGAGAGGGATGATTTCTTGACAAATTCTGTGGCCTGTGAGGCCCAGGCCCGGCGTGTTTGCTGAATTAACACCCAGTCATTTTTGTTTTGGCATTGTCTTCTTCTGTCTCTGACACCTCTGACGACAGGTCGGCCTCCTGCACCGCACGCGAGTCTATATTAACAAATCCCTTACTGGATTTCTAACTCAAAGATAACAGTTTTCTTTTGGAATCAGAGTTTTTTTTTCAAGGTGAGGTGAAATAATTCATGAGGGCCAATTTATTTTTTTACTCATCAGTTTTACAGATATAAGTGTCAATATTGGTACAAGGCGGAGCCATAACAGGACATGAGGCTTGATTCAGAGGATTTATGAGAGGACATAAATGATCTCATCTCATTAACCAGGTCAGAGCAGCAGGGTGTGAGCCCTGC
>JAPZDZ010000024.1:10106450-10132484 GCA_029783805.1 Acanthurus tennentii | reverse complement strand
GTGTGTGTGTGTGTTCATTCCCTGCAAGCCTGTGTGTGTGTGTGTATGTGTGTAAGTGTATGTGTGTGGCGGCGCTTCGAGGCCAAACGCTGTCCAGACAGGCAGACAGTGAATGTGTCCACATCGAGCCAGAAACAGGTTTCAGGTCAGAGTGTCTGCTCTCATTCTCCACCAAGCTTTTCCTCCTGTCGCTCTGTCTCATTCTTTCTCTCTGTCTTTCTCTCAGTGATTATTGTCATTCTGGCTGCTGGAAAAAAAAAAAAAAACAACTACTACTACTACTAGTGGGAAGTGTAAAAAAAAAAAAAAAAACGGTGGGGGGAGAGGAGGGGAGGAGAAACACGGCCGAGCTGCGGTGTGCTGACGGCGGTAGGGGGTAGCGGTGGTGGTGGTGGTGGTGGGGGGGTTTGCTGTAAGGCCCCCAGGGTGGGTATAGGGTTTTGGTGAGAGCTTGGGGGTTGGTGGCGAGGTGTGCTCGGAGAGAGGGCCCTGGTGTAATCTCGGTGCTGAATAGACGGAGCTCTTAATAGAATCCCGTCGTCCGGCTGCCACCGAGAGAAACAAGAGCTGTAATGGATGGGCTCAGCTCTGGCTCCCACTTTCCCCCCCGTGACCCCTGCGTTGGTCAGAAGTAAGAGCTAAAGAAGCATTGTAGCCTCGGGCCTGATTGAATGGGGAGGGAGGGAGGTGGCAGTGGTGGTGGTGGCAGTGGGGGAGGAGAGGCGGGGAGGCGGCCGCACTGATAGACCAATTTCCCACTACTGCGAGCAGTAGGGCTTGATTGATGAGGGCTGGTGCTGGTGAGAGGAGGCCCATCACATGCGATCACATAAATACTTATTCAGCTCGAATTGGGCCTGACAAGCCTTACGACAGCTTTGTGCTGTCACAGATATCATTGGAAGGAAAACGCTCCATTAATCATGCGTAATTAACTTTTCCAAACGGAGGTTCTGCTTGGAACCAGCGGTAACCCACTCAGTGCCCAGATAAAAAAAAAAAAAAAAAAAAAAAAATTCCAGCATCTCAACTGGGACTGGAGAGGGGTCTTATTAAAAGCTAGAGCCAGTTTTCCCTGAGCTGCTCCGTTTGTACAGGAAACGGCTTCATTAGTATCGGTTTAGAGCTCTAATGGGCTCGATACAAAGCCTCCTCTCTCTAACCCGACCGTGTTCAGTGGCCTTACAGTGCAATATCCTGCAATCGTGCACGGCCATAATGTTCTCTGTTTGAAGTCGGAGCAGAACCCATCTGAACGCCTGCCACTAGTTAACTACTTTGACCCCTCTATAAAGCAGCATGGAGGAGTTAGCGTTGGAGAGCCCAACAAGCTACATGGTTACATTCCCTCTCCTGACCACAGGTAGCCTCCCCATGGGAGTGAACTGGACCGAGGCCCTTTTGTTTTAAAGCAGCAGACCAAATAATCTGCCTCATATTTGGAATAAGACAAACACGTACTCACACTCAGACGAGATATGGCAGCGGTATCACATCTGAGATCAGCATTCCTCCTGCAGCTCTTTAATGCTGCCTGCCTGCAGAATGCCTCGTAACACATACAGTGCAGCACGTAATTGTTCTACACTTGTGGATTGAGTCTAAAATAATTCGGGCTGTTGTATTTAAGTGGAATGCAGCTGTAAAATTTAAAAAAGAACTATATTTTCTTAAAAATGTACAGTCTACGTGGTGTAGTAAAGATGGTATGTTCTTTCATCCCCCACAGCCACTGATGGTTCTTGTGGGCATCACATAGTTCTCTGACTCACGTCAGACTTACATTAAACTTACTCATGATCTGTCGCTACGCTGGTACATAAAATCATATTTTTTGAGGGGAACACTGCCATGTTTTCATTTTGCCATAAATGGTTAGCAAACGGATCAGACACACGTACACATGCACACACTCCCAGATACAGTCATCTCTCTTCTTCAGCTGGTCATCCATGGTCATTTCCTCTAAACATCATCCTCACTGCAGCAAAGACTTGACTCATTTCCTGCCTGCCAATTAACTCCGTCTGGCCCTCTGAGAGAGAGAAGACGACACACTAAAACATAATGACCGTGCTCCACATGTAGACACCATGACAGTCTGAGTAGGATCATCTACAAGCTAACACAAACCCACAAAAATAAAAAAAAAACATGCAGCATCATACTTTCTTCAACTTCTACATGGAAACAGATTGAAAAAGCATTTTCTACAAATGTTGTTGTCTTGGCCAAAAGGTGGGCAAGATCAAATCTTAGAGGCAAAATGACAGCTATGTTTTATATGAGCAGTGACTGTATTGCAGCCCAGCTTGGCAGCAAACAGTATTTAAAATTAGCGAGTAAAACACAGTGAGGAGCTCAGTGAAAACAGTCGGTATGGTTACTGGCACAAGCAGGGGCCCAGCTGATTGAAATCTCTGTCAGGGACATGATGAGGAAAGCAGCTGCCATTATTGGCCGCCCTGGTCACCACTGCACAGGTCAATTACAGCCGAAGTCCTTAAGGTGCCACTTCAAAGTGTCTAAACCGACGAGTAAAACAGCGAGTGATTGATTCATTTATCATTATGCACTTTAGACTGATGAGTGATTTGTTTTTTCAGCTGACTCCCTCTTTGGGCTTATCAAATGCCATTTTCTCGATGCTTGACTGCATGAGTAGTTTGTGGCATGCTTTTTTTTTTTAATCCCTGCTGGCAGAACTCAATTAAAATATGAACTGTGCTTAGTTTGGCTGAATTTAGCTGAGGTGGAGAAAGTATTTTGGGATAGATTCGAATCAAACAAATAGATTTAATTTAATTAAATCAAGGGCAGAAATCCTATTTTAGCAGAGTTTATTCCCTCTGAAAAGCCGTCTTTTAGTCAGAATGCTGTCAGAGCTTTATACTGTTTCTCCTGCGGTAACAACAGGAATCTAAATATATTTTCTCTCCACTGCTAGAATCTTGTTTCCCAAACCAAACACTGTTCTTTACGTCCCTTCCTCACCTACACAAACACCTCTGTTGGGATGAGCAGCCTGGGCCAGCAGAGCGGAGTACAAGCTGAGACCAGGTGGTGGAGTTGGGGGTGGAGTGTCAGGAAGACAGGCCTAAATAATAGCAAAATTCATTCAGGATTCTTGGGGGAGAAACACACTTGAGTTGGTTCAAGTGTGTGAAACCAAATTCAGTTATATGTGAGTCCAGATATGGGACAATCCAACAGTAAAAGAGACAGGTGGTTAAAGCGAGACCACACGCAGAGGAGGAGAGAGGAGGACGAGTGGAGGAGTGCAGGAGAAAAGAGGGAGTGGGTGAAGGGTCAAGTACATTCAGTCAGCTTAGTTTGACTTATATGGAGAGGGGAGACAACAATAAGTGCTTGTGTGTCAGGGCCTTGAAGGCAGCGCGGCTCTTCTGCTCTCACAATGGCCTTGCTTTCCACTCTGCGTCGAACATGGCCTGAACTCACTCGCCAACATCACCTCAGTTTCTCCCAAAACTACATTTTTACTGATGCTCCTAATGATTTGTCTGTTAACGATTTAAAGATTCAAATAGCCAAATAACACTGACTTTTTTTTTTTTCCCCATTACAAACATCTGCAGTGGGCCTTGGTTCTTGTAAGCCTTCCTTGGCACTGTTGTGGGAAAGTGGCTATTGTGTAAGCCCTTAAAAATAATCTGCCTGCTTTCGGCTCTGCTCAGTCGCTCAGGATAGATGATTGGCTGACATACAGGGCTGTTTTTTTCCCTCTTATTCACAGATAGAGTATTGTTCGAGGGGGATCTTGGCCATTGAAATTTGTTTGTAAGAGAACAAGCAAAGCTCTTAACAGCAGTGAAAAGTCCCCCTGTTCAAGTTGAGTTTGTTTTATTTGTATGTCAAAGAAATCATTAATCCCAACTTTACCTCAAAGGGATTTACAATTTTTACAACATGTTATACTTTATAACTAAAATACTCTATCAGAACAGAAAAAAAGGCACGAAACAACAACAACAAAAAACATCTTTTCAACAGGAAAAAAAGGAAAGGGAGGAGGGATCCTTCATCTTTTGAATCATATCTAACTTCTCTTTTATTTTCAGATCTTTATTAGACTGAATTTAAAGCCATATTGTGCGGACGGACATGTAGATTTGAGGTTAAGGCCTGCTGAATGAGAATAATATGTGTCATCACCACCGTTTTCGGTACAACACAGGGTCTGTCCTTCACTACCTTCTTAAGCCAAGTAGAACATCCGTCAGAGGTCTGAGTGATGCTTGCTAAATCCCAGGAGTGTGCTGAATGCTAGAGAGACGAAAGAGGCGGAAAAAGAGAGAAAAGAGACGGCTTTCTTGGTAAAAAAAAAAAAAAAAGGACTCAGTGTTAATCAGAGATTTCCCAGAAGAGCTCGGAGTCATCGCTTCAGGGCAGAGCGAGAGAGCGAGAGAACGAAGGGTAGGCACAGAGGTGAGGAAACGAGAGAAGACTTGAATGAGAGATAGACGTAGAGACGCAGAGGAGGGGAAGGAGGCAGCGAAGGCAGGCTGCATTCCTGTGGCTGCAGCTGCGGGAGCTGCAATCACTGAAATGTACAGTGTCTCAATGCTGACGTTTTCTGGACACGTTACAAACAAAATAAAACAGCACGACATGTCTGTTTTTTGAATCAAAGAAGAGACTAGCAATCAACATGCTGGGGTTTACACTCCCTCCCTCCCTCCTTCCCTCCCTCACTCCCTCCCATCCTCCTCCCTGGCTGACTGTCATCCCCACCATGGCAAGGATGACCCCTTCTCTGTCTCTATATTTGCACCTCTTTGTTCACCACTGGCCAGTTGGGGCAGGCATCTGAGACTGAGACCATCGATCACTGGCCTGACAGCGGGCCCCAGGCGGGGACGGCCCTGTTATTTGGACTCTGTGATGACTTCCTCAAAAAGGGGCCCCTCCTTCCCTCATAGGCCTGGCATGGCTGAGGTTTGGTTTGGAGCCTCCATACCTTCCCTGTATGTCCATAGAAAACACATTGGATTCACTGGCCGCATGTTTGGGTCACGCTAGGGTGAGCAAGACAGATAGAGTGTGGAGTGGGAGTAAAATAGGTTGAGGGAGCGCGAGTTGTGGTGCTGGAAGTTTCCCGGTAGCTTCTCCTGTCCCATGGAGCACCACTATGAAGACTTTGGCAGCGGTAATAATAGAAGTAGAGGTTAGAAGAGTACATTTGAAATAAGAAAACAAAAAGCACCGGCTGGAGTGCTTAATTTATCAACATGATCTGTCCAAGTCCTGTCCACCAAGATATAGAAACAGTACATTATAAATACCTAAAGCTATCATTTAGGTCCATATGTTTATTTTATCATGCTTTGCGCCCCTGTGTCTACTCACATGACAGTGTGTTAGCATCCTTAGAAAATAAGGATCTAAAAATAGAGGAAACTTTTTTTTTTCCCCCTCCAGTTCACTGCCATCGTGTGCTGCTTCACTCCTGCAGTTCATCTTTGCCCCCTCATCCTGCCTCCTCTTTCACCCTCCAGCCCAGCAGCTCCTCCCCTCACACTGTCTCAGGCACACAAGACAGGGACCCAGCAGACGAACTATTGTCTTGCTGCTCACATCACGTTATCATTACAGCCGGCTATAATTGGAAATAGGAGTCTTTTTATTAGGATGCATGGTGACACGGGTATCTGTCTCTTCTGATATTCCCACACTGGCTAATTTCCCTCCCCATCTGCATTCAGCAGAGCGGAGACAAGCGAGCGTGACAGCGAACAGACACTGCGATAGTTCCAGGCCGACATGCAGCTCTTATGTGCGGAGTAGATTATATGTGTATATGTATAATGTAAATTCAGAAATTGCATGAAAATTGAGAGACATGTAAAATTGTGTTTGAAAACACTTAGCTGTAAGGGGTAAACTGGTCATTTGTGGGCTATAAAAACCACCAGTATACTCCTTACCATGTCACAGGACTGAATGTGATTCATGGCCTGCGCTGTGGTTCATCCCTGCTATGTCTGTTTTATTTCACTTTGTGCAGAATCCAACACAATTGTCAAAATGCATGTTGGTATTGTGCATCTCAGATAACCATGGATAGGATAAAACTTTCTATTTTTTACAAAGAACATCTGTACATTAAAAAAAACCCTTGGTCATGGTTATTAAAAGATCGTGTTTTACCTTAAATTTTTCGATTTTTTGGCCACAAACACAGATGGAGGATGTCAAAATGTCAATGTATTTCTTGGTTGAAATGGAAAGCGAACAGGTCAGCATTGGTCTGCTGCCTGCCAGAGGTTTTATCTAGCTGTTATACCATCATCATCTCAAGAAAGTCAACTCATGTTCCAACAAAGTTCAAAGTAAGAAAAATCCATCTCTGGTCGCTAACTTCTGATAGATTTTTATCTGCAATGGCGACTGTTTAACAATGAAATAAATATTTCCCATAATCCCATGCTACTTTGGGACATCATCAAATTTAATCTTTTGTTTTCATTGTTTTGATTAAGAGAACTCTTGTGGCAGAAAGTACATTCTGCACATTTAAAGGGTACCTGAAGGTAGAGAAGGTTGTGGTGCGTTTAGTGATGCTACTTTGTATTTTCAAGTCTAAAATCTATGAAGAACTTATTTTAGCATGGAGAGATGAATCCTAAATAACATATTTCAACAAAGCTCTGAAACTTTCTGGCATATTTTTCATGCAATAAATGTTTGCTGTGACCCCAAGGGACACTAAAAATACATTGCAAAGATGTTTGTGAGAACACAGTCATGTCTGGAGCGTTTGGCTCTGCATGAGGAGCCTGTCTAACAAAGGGTGCACACACTTCATTAGCACTGTCCGTGAGAAGGAAGGAATCTTACACATGGAATCACTCCTGATCTCCCGTCTCAGGCTACTGCTGTGCAGAGCCTGGACTCGCTGGCTTCCTTCCTTCAAAATCCTCCTGGCCCCTGCCTAAACACAATGCTCAATTTGTTCACATCCAACGCCAAAGAAAAGGCAGACACACAAAGCGTAGGAGATAAGGTTACAAACTGTCCTTATACCCACAGGTGTGGAACTCTCAATGCCTTTAAAACATCACCTCGTTCCCCGCCCCAACACCACCACCACTGCTACCACCACCACCACCACCACCACCACCGCTGCCACCTCCTCCTCTGCTTCTTTGGCAAAAATGAAAGAATGGGTTTGAAGGATGGACAGATGATGAGGAGGGCGGAGGAGGGCGAGGGATGACTGAGAGCTAATAATGGAGAAAAGAGAGAGAGTGATATAATAGATCGGTTGGCGCGATTAAAGGGAGTTCTGTCATTTCTTCACACACTCATGCATGCGCAAGCACGAACACACACTTCCACGCAGTGAGCGCTCACTCAGCTGCTATCTCACATTGCATCACGCTGCTCTGCACCTTCACACTCGCGCTCGCCTTTGCTCTCTCAATCTCTCTGCCTTGCTCTCTTTCAATGGCATCAAATGGTTGGAGTTGACAAAGGGAGAGAGGGAGTGCTGCCAGCTGCCCCAGTGAGGTCATTCCCACACAGACTCCTGCTTTCACCACACTACCATGAACATGGCCTTGACCCCATCCCCTTCACAACCATTACTTTATTCTACTAATTTACACAAAGTAAGTCCACTTGTCTTCTTACAATTACCCACTAGACACGTCCAAAGACATGCATTTCATCAGGCTTCATCGTGTGAAGCACTGTGGGTTTGGTGCCTTCTCAAAGTACTTTGGGGCATAACAAGTATCTTCTGTGGTGGTTTGTGTTAAAACTACTATGTTTAATCATTAAATAATATACGTAGTTACCGGGACTAAGAGGGCTTTTCAAGATGGCTTTTCATGGAATTAAACTCTCTTTTACTAAAATAGATTTGCAGATCTTTTAATGCCCACAAAACACTGATTATGATCTTGGTTTATGTCCACAGAAATTGTGACTGGCACTGATATGCAATAATCTAGAAATTCACAAAAACACCCCCTGATTGTAAATTATACACTTTTAGTTCATACATGGGGTGTGTTTAATTTCTGTGAAACAATTTATTTTAGCACTTATTTTCTATTTGCTCTGTAATTTATGTTTGGATACTGTTATTGAGGATGATCATTGTACTTTATTTTCTCCAGAAGACTTGTTTAAAAGTATGTTATTGTACTCTGAGTGATTGATATTTTGTTTGCCATAGTTCTGGTTTACATAATAAGACTTAGAAAATCTGTGCTATTAGTCACAGTGCTCCTAAAATGCTGTTTTCCTTTTTTTTTAATGCTGGTGATTCATTTTTTAATCTAGCAAAGATTAGCCACTGACACCGTCATGGGCTTCTAGTGACAAAAATAAACCTAAAATTGTTTTTATAGTGTTTGTCTGTGTATCTCCCATGTTTTTGTATTTGCCTTTGACATTTGTGCAAATTCAAATGCTGTCATTCTTTTTCCTTATTTGCTCTCCTTCTTCTCTGGTTCAACCCATCCAAATCGATCCATCCAAATCCATCCATCATCTACTTGAGGAGAACTTTAATATGATGAGTCCTTGGAGTCCCAGCAGGACTCTGTCATTCTCTGTCTCTTTCTCCATTACTCGTAGCTATTGGTCCCCTGGGTTGTCACAGTGGCCTCAGAAACACTTTAATTGGCTGGTAGGTGTGATTTTTTCCTTCCTGTGAATAACTTGCTGTCAGTGCATTTGGAAAGTGTGATTTTTTTTTTCCTCCTCTGCTTTTGTCGTTTAAAGCCTTTGTATTTGCACTCAAATATCACACAAGTGAGGTAAGTGTGTTGGAATTATCACTAACTGACTACATAAGTAAAAAATGTATGCGCTCTCTCTCTATCTCTGTCCCACACACATATACACACATGCAAAACACATAATTTTGGTAAACACTCATACCTGCTTTCCACTTGACTAGGTCACTAAGTCCATATCTCTCGTTGGTGGTGTGAACTGTAGGTGAATCACTGTCAAATATTGTCTCAGGATTTTCTCCCTTTCTTCCCTCATCTTTTTGTGTCTCTTTTCCTGAAAGACTCTTTATCACTCCGCCATGAAGGCCCTTTCTTCCCTCGCTCATATCCGAAGGAGAAGAAGAAAGCGAGCCGAGCGCCTTTCAACAAGCTGAACAATGACACTTCATCGAGATCCTTGGCCTGTGTACATTCCACAAACTTGCACAATAACTTATCAGGGGTGAAAGGAGGAAGGGCAAAAACAAAGATAGCTCATATGAAAGAAAGGATAAAAGGCAGAAATGTGGGGAGATATGAGCCGGGAGGTAAAGAGGGTGATCTGTGTGTATAGGAGATCTCCTGAGTTCGCTTCCTCAAACATTCTCAGTTTCTGGGGTCATGGTGAGGTTGCCTGAATTGTGTGTGAGATGCAAACTTAGGATGAGTGTCGGAATCATCATAAGAATGCTTCATTTTTAGAAAATCAGAAGCCATAGCGCACAGACAAACGTGTGAGTTTTTATTTCCTTACAATCTAGTTCGACTACCTTGATTCTCCCTTAAGCAAAGGGCTATAAATTTACAAATGCTACATGCAACTTAATCTGAAAGTAGAGCTTGTCAGCAAACTTGATATTACAATTTAAGGCTGCTTCTTTTGGGTTGCAGTTCAAAAGAGATTAGGTATGCACCATTTAGTCATGCAGCTCTTGAGCCGGAATCAGCGGTGAGAGAGATCAGTCCAAAGGAAACAGGATCTCATCCGAGCTGATCCAGATCTGAGACCAGCTCGTAAAACTGTCCCCCCTAATGGATCACCTCATTGGAGCACGTTCACTTGCACAGCACGTACATGAACAGTCATGCATGCAAAGACGGACACTCATACTCATACAGAAGTCAGAGTGTATACATGTAAGCCGAGGTACCGGCCAACACACTCCTCCTCACACTTGTCTGAACCCACATGTGCACTTTAACACCCTTTCATCAACACAGCTGTCCTTCTTTGAAGACAAGCTGAGATTTAAGCTCATGAATTCATAATGCAGAAATTCATGTAAATTGTTTGCTGAACCGTGTCATATTTGCATGTGTGTTTAAGGGCAAACAGAGCAGCGTGCACTACTCCTAAGATGTGGACTGGCTCTCTCAAGGAGAGCACACACACATATTCACACACTCCCCCCCCCCTTGCACACATACACACCAATAACATTCCCTCTTGCCCCCTCTGGCCAAGCCCAGAGCTTGACCTCTCCGTGTCACTCAATCCACCGGGCAATATTTGCTTTCGTCATCATAAATATTAAATATGTGCAGAGGCAAATATTTGGGTTTGGCGACCTCGAAGTGGCAAATGAATTAATGTATTCACATGAGGAGAGCAGGGGAGTCAGGGTGTTCTCGCACACACACGTCCTTTCAACTTCTCCAGCTCTTTACCGTAAAGGGCTGTCAGTGGTCACAGAGGGGAAGACCCACAACTCCTAAGGAATGGCATGAAAAAAAAAAAGAGCCACAGTCCATGCTGACGGGTGGTACACTTTTTCTTCAGGCCTCTGCTGTTGTGATACAACTAAAATGACGGGCAAACAGTAAATAAATCCAAAAAAACACGGGTAAGGTTAAACGGATCTCTATACTTGTGTAATCATTTTAAATAACTTTGCTTTGACAGATATGTAATCCAAAGTGCAGACTCTATGATATTTTTTTTAACAATTAAACAATTAAAATAAAAAAGGAAAAGGAACAATAATTCTTTTGCTTACTCTACTTGTAACTGCTTTTTTAAAACTCTATAAATATTGAATATTTACATCAGATTCAAATGTAAATCCATCAGTTGCTTCCTGTGTAAGTGATGAACATCAATTTTTTTTTATAAAATTTGTAATTAAATTATTTAATACCACTTCATAAGACATCAATGCAGATCTTAAAAGGGCCATGGAGAACAGATGGGTTATTATTTTTTTTAAAAGATATTTTTGGGGCTTTTATGCCTTTATTGGATAGGACAGATATAAAAGGGGGAGACAGAGAGAGAGGGGGTAATAACACGCGGAAAGGGTTGGAGCCGCATTGAGGACTAAGCCTCGTACATGGGACGCCTGCGCTACCGATCGAGCTAAACCGGCGCCCCACAGATGGGTTATTTAACCTACAGAGTAATTAATACTCACAATAAAAAAAGATTAATTTGTGGCCAGTTTAAAAGTACAAAAGCACACTGGTTAGTGGTGTCTTTTTCTTCAAAATGACTCAATTCTCTTGAAGTTCAGGGATATTAAAAATGTTGTGACTGTCAAATTATCAGGATGGTCAGTGGTGCTCCGTGCCTCTGATGTGGGTGGTGTGATTCAGAGTATGGAGAGGGGGCCCTGGCGTCATAGGTAAACTGAGAAGAGCTGGCAGAAAGGCAATCCATAGCTGAACCCTGCCTCGGTGTATAATTGTGCCCTCTGACCCCGTGAACATCCTAAATCACCAATCCAAACAGTCAGATCCCCTCGGCAAATACCCAGAGAGAAGCCCTGCACAGCACACCACTCCACTGCTGCCACGGTTCTCAGGCCTGTGCTGTCCCTCTGAAGCCTCCACACACACACACGCACACACACACACACACGCACGCACACACACACGGCCTCAGGCTTACAAACTAATCTTGAGTAGCTGCCCTGTTCAAAATAGATGTAGGCTAAATCCACATTTGATGCTATCATTCAGAAATGCAGAACTATAAAGTGATGCCTCGTCTTTTTCCTTTTTTTCTGTCCATGTTACAGCAGTCAGAACTGAAAGCACTGAGGGATCAATATGTTCAGATCATGAAAAAAGTCCTGTAAGAATGAAAATGACAAAATATAAGAGGACTTTTTGATCTCTCTACATCTGTGACTCAGTATTTTTGAATCGGATAACCTCTTTAACCGTTCTGGCTTTGTGATTGGACAAAATCTTCAGCGAAACCAGTGGAGTGAATCATGAAAACCACCTCTAATTTTCTTTCTCTTGGTGTCTGCTCTAATATGGCTCGATACGAGAGCGCATGACAGTTGTCTCTGATCACAAACAGAAGATACTCTGGAACATTCAGTGCCCCTGTTGCTCTTCCCAGGAAGACAGGATAGCAGCACTCAGAGGATGAGGGGATTTTAAGGAGGGTGGGAGGCTCAAAGACTGTCGTTGGAGGGGTCTGAAGTAATGGACCTCCTGGAGTGCCTTACAAAGACACCCAACAACAGATAGATGCACTGCATCAAACCAGGGGGACAAGAGGGGTTCAAAAAGCGCTCTCCCCTGGGGCTTTTCAGCCTGGCATCCCTGCACCCTGGCCCAGTGGGGAAACAAGCTTCTTCATACAAACACAGTGGGAGGATGAGAGGATGGGACAGGGAGCGCTACAATAGAGGGAAGCTCTGAGGGACAGTGTGACAATGAGAAAACATGAGACACTGAGTACTTCAGTCATTGTGGCGAGAGAGAGCGTCCGTTGTCACTAACTGATAATGGTCACGGCAGCTGCTGTACTCGAGTTCACCGGGTTTGAGGGATGTACCTTCCACAACTGGTGTGTCGGGATCGTTTTGTTTGTGTTTTACATAAGCTTATGTTACACTATGAGCAGGCTTTTTTTTTTTTTTTTTTTTTAATGTGGACTTTTTCATCTGCCCAAAGATCATCATCACTGTAGCCACTGATGAGCACTGTTAATGTAGCTACCATTCATTAAAATTCAGTATTGATGGAAACGCCAGTCCGAGCAGTGCCAAGCCAAGCTGCGCTCTGCCAAGCCAAAAACTGCCCGCGTTGTAACCCTTCCTGGCACGCCAGAGGAGCGCATAATGTGAGTCAGGTCCAACCTCTCTTTTGGGTGCCAAAAAGAACTCCAAGTAACCCAAAACACTGACGGAGAGCCAGTCCGAATGTGAATGTCCTCAAAGAGAACCAATAAAACAAGACCGTCATTGTGGCATCCCAGAGACCAGACAGCACAGGAAGGACTTTTGAAATCTACTTTGTAGTGCGTACATCTATCCTCAACTGAATTAGATGGTTAACAGTACATGCAAAGATAATCCAAAAATACCCTTGATGAAAAGCTGGTTTGAAACCCCAGAATATTTGGTTTGTCTGTATATTTATCTTGTTTATCTGAGCTGTAATTGTCTTTGCTGTTTTTTTTCTGTCCATTTAACTGTCTGCCTCTCTAACTGTCTGTCTGTCCGTGTACCTGTCAGTCAGCGTGCAGCTCTTAAAAACTACAGAAAACTGTAAAATCATTTAATCGAAAGCTACGCCGAGGCCCTTCAGTGCTCTGCTAATAAATGAGAAAGTAACTCTCACTGGTGGCTGTTTGTGTCTGTTGATCTGGACATGCTGTCATTCAGTTTATTGCAAAGTGGAAAAGTCTCGATATAAAAACACACACACACACACAGATACACACTTAGATGCACACATTCAGTCCCATGTAAGTAATGAGTCTCATCTGGATCAGTTTTATTACATTTACTCATCTACAAGAAAGGGAAGATAGACGAAGGAGAGGAAAGAGACACAGAGAAAAGTGTTTGAGTGTTTCTGCTCCAGCTTTTTTAAAGACAGTAATTTGAGGAAACATGATCTGTTTCTTGTCTTAATAGAAACATTTAATTAAGCAAAATGATCCTAACAGGTTACAGCCCCCTCCTCCCCCCACCGGCTTTATTGCATGTGGGAAAATCCATTTCCACTTTATTCAGGCTGTCTCACATTCAAGATTTTACAGTTGTCTCCCCGTACACTCAACTCTTCCTCTGAATTCTGTCTTCTGTCAGTTGCAGATCTGACGACTACAGAGATAAACAGTGATGTTACATTTATTATAAGCTGATAGTTAAAATATGTAGATTCTGACAGGTAATAAAAGAATAATGGTGAAGGTACAAGCTGCATTGCAAGAAGACTGCCTGTGGAAACACTGCATTCAGAGTATAAAATGAAAATTCTGGTGCTCTGTGCCTCTGATTTTTTGAAGTAGTGCAATCTGCTTTATAAAGAGCCTGTTTCTGCTACTTAGTAATTTATAGAATCATCAAAAGTTGCAACATTGAGTGTGTATTAAATAAAATGGCATCATATCTTTTAAAAGCACTTTGGATTAACTCAACCACACAAACAGCTCATATTTACTGTGAACACACACACACACACACACACTGTAAAGCATTATTTAATATGCTATGTCTGTGTGTATTCAGCCTCGATTTAACACCAAGCCAGGCAGTTTGTTCTCCATCACAATGCACTTGTGTGCTTCTAACTGTCCCTGTACACACACACACACGCACACACACACACACACGCATACACACTCACACACACACACATTACACAGTGCCCAGCTCAGCTCAGCCCGGCCTGCTAGCCTCATGGCTGTAATTGAGAGTTAATGACGCAGTTGGATCTGTTCTTTACTTCATATTAAACAGAGCCTGCTGCTGCTGCCCGGCTGTAAAAGCAGCCCACCTCCCCTCCTCTTCCTCCTCTTCTTCCTCCTCCTTCTCAACGACCCGCTCCCCTCACCTCCCTCCTCCCAGCTTCCTTTATAACCCGGCCTGCAGCCTTCCACACTCCTTCTCATTCCCCAATAAGCGTTTGATTTAACAAGCAAATGGGATCGTAGTTGGTCTCCGGCTTCAGGCTACTTTACATGCACCCACCGACCACATCTTCCAACAAAAAACACCCAAAAAACTGTAACCACACACACACACACTCAAAAGGCAAACAAAGACCCCAATGTACAGCTAGACGACAGGAGCTCTGGCACGACCCACGCCACGGCTACCTGATAACAGATCAACCCCTCTTTTTAGGTTTTTCCTCTCCTCTCTGTGCAGGACACTGGCGAAAGAGAAGCAGCAGAAGCACCCCTCCCAAATCACTAGTGAGGGGGGCTTCTGCGACTGGCTGGCGCCAAGAACGGTGTGCTGCCCACAGTGAGCAGGTCGCTCTGGGCCCTTCCTCTATCACTGACCAGAGCGGAGAGAGAGAGAGAGAGAGGAGAGGAGAGAGAGAGGAGAGAGGGGGAGAGGGAGCAATTGCGGAGATGTTAGAGGGAGAGGTGGAGAGAGGGAGAGAGAGGGAGCAAGGCAGAGAAAACAAACAGGACAGAGGCTGCAGTGTGTGTCAGGTCAGCGGGGAGTTTCAGAATGTTCTCCACCGCTGTTCTCCTGGGCGAAAAAACTCCTGGAGGGTTATCTGCTTCTGGCGCTGTCATTTATCATCAGTCAGGAGCGTCGAGCCACCTCTTTGGCCGACACTTTAGGACACACACACACACACACACGCATGCACATGAACAGATGTACGAATAGAACACACATACAGATGTGCAATGACAATGCGAACGCGACCCTTTGTACGCCCGTTCACATCCGAGTCCGACATGTGCGTATACTTGCATACATCCAAGAACGCACACGCCCAACGGTAGCGTAAAAAACAAACAGATGTGCGTGGATATAATCCATGTGGCGGATCTATGCCTGTCATTAAAAGAGACACACAAAGAAGTCATAAAAAGTGAATGAAATATAGGCTCGTGAGCACACGCAAACAAAGTTGTGATGGTCTGGACCTCCCTGCGTCGGCCCAACAGCCCAGCAGTGTCTTTACGGGTTTCCCCGTTCCCTGAAGTATGCTGTAACCATAAAACTATAAGCTGTGTTTTTGGATGTGTATGTGTGTGTGTGTGTGTGTGTGTGTGTGTAACTCTAAACCAGTCCTCGCACCCCACTGCCTGTGTAGCACACACCGTTTCAACCAATTAACCAACAGGGACGTGAGCACTTTCAGGAACAAGCCCGACACAAATTACTGCATATTAGCGCATGCTGAGGAGCATTTTTTTTTTTTAAACTTGCTATATATTTTTTTTACATACCGATCGGAATATGACATGAACTTGCTACCTTAAATCAACAACTGTCATTAGATTTCAAAAGTAACCTCTCAAGAACCCCAAAACACACACACCGGGTCTTCGAGCTGTCCTTTTTACCCTCTGCTTGAAAAACGTCAATGGATGCTTTCTCTTTCCTCTCTTGTTGTTTTTTCGGGGAGGCAGAGCGCTGTGGAGTATTGCTCTTGTCAGCCACCGTGAAGGCATCCCTGAGGTGTCAGTACGGCCACTGATTTGTGTGCTCCACTGTCCTAATAGCCTCTGTCTCTTGCTCTCTCTTTATCTGTCTCCCTCTGACTCTCTCTTGATTCCCTCCCCTCAGCAGGCCAGTCTTGCATAACCATTTATTTTACAGATATTTTTTTTTTTCTAAAGCCCCTGAAGGGTTTAATTATGTACATAGACAACCCCTATAAACTTCTATTCTGAGGACTTTTTTTATTGACTTTCAAGCCAGGCTACCCTCCGGCATTTCAATTAACCATTTATAAAGGAGAAACTACAATTAAATTAAAAAGTTTCTATAAAGAGGCTGTCACATCATTTCCATTCTGTTTTGGAAGATGGCAGGCTTTATCTAAATGAGATGGTGTGGATATGTGAAACAGCTGGAGTGGGGTGCCTCATTTAAAAAAAGGGGGCGAAGAAGGGAGGGGAGAAGGGAAGGAAAAGAGAAAAAGATACCACAGAAAGAGGCACGGAGAGAGAGAGAGAGAGAGAGAAGCAGAGGAAGGAGCAGGAAAGGAAAAATGAGGCGTAATTAAAAAGTGAAGGGAGAGGAAAGACTGAGAAAAAAGAGAGAGAGAGAGAGATAGCTGGAGCAGGGCAGGGCAGGAGGGGTGAGAGGGCCAGCCACAGGGCCAGGCAGCACTGACCTCGCTACTTAGACCCTAATTACATGTTGTGAAACTTTAGTCAGCTCACAGTCATCTGGCTGCACTGGGCCTCCCGGAGCACAGACAGACAGAGAAATTACAACACCATTACACACACTTTAGAAGAGACAGAACGCAATAGAGAGTGAGAGAGAGAGAGAGAGAGAGAGAGGGTGAGAAAGAGAGGGAGAAGTTCAGGGAGGGTGAAATTGAAGAGAGGGTGAGGTGAGAGAGAAGGGAGGGAGGCTGATGTCACTTGGCGTTTTTGAGAGAGAGTAACAAAGCGCGAGGGCTCTCCTTTGTACGCTGCTGCTGAGTGGAGCACTGGTATTTTTACAGGCCTAAAGATCTGTGCACTCATAACAATGTGGGTACACAGCGCTCAGCAGGGGTGCCTCTGTGAAATATGCCCCTCTGCACCCTCCCTTCTTTCTCTTAATATCCTCCATCCACAAGATGGTAAACTCCCCCCTTAACACACAAACACCCACCCACACGCAGGCAGGCAGGCACGCACGTACACCCACACACACACACACACACAAACCCACCCACACACACACCCTGAGCTTCTGCAGCCATGAGGCCGCGTTAAACAAGGCCTACGAACCGTGAGCTCTTAAGCAGTTCAAACACACACTCGTCACACACGTACGGCACATGCATGTGCACGTAGAGCTCTTACACACTGACACTTCATACTTCTGCAGAAAATTGACTCACTTTGAGGCAAATGTGGGTTTTGGGGGTTTTGTGTGTGTGTGTGTGTGTGTGTGTGTGTGTGTGTGTGTGTTGGGTAAGTGGTTTGAAAGGTGACATCTGGGAGTCACATTTGCCCGAAGCATTCATGGAGCTGCTCCTCCTGCCTCCTCCGTCCTCATCACCCACATAAACGTACGTATACCTGCCTGGCGAATGTGAGCAGCACCAACACCTTCTAAATCTCTCTCACCTCCGTCTCATCCTCTCTGCTTCTTTCCTCCCTTTTTTACTCCTGCCCTATTTTCTCCTCTCTTTCTCCTTTTTTTCTTTTACCCTGTCTGAGTGTTAGGGGGCACTAGGTTTCCCCGAACGATGCATTGTGGGAAATCCAGGTGGACTCTGGGGTGCAGAGGTGGGGATTCCAGCATGCAGCAGAAAACTGTGGGGGGTGTAACCAGAGAAGGAAAGTGTTTTACTCCACAGATTTTCAGTTTTATTGGTTCAGCGTGCAGCGGGCAAGTCGAGCCCCTCAAACACAAACACACATGCAAAGACACACTCAAATGCACAAACTGAGTCAAATTTCTGACTAATTTGACTAAGAAATAAATAAAATGCTTCAATACTATGGATTTGCAAAAAAAAAAGAAAAAAAGGTTATATTTTTCATCAACGCCCAGCAATACTGACTGTCATCATCCAGGGCACCTTAGTGTGTTTAATATTCTTTCTCACATGTGTTTTTAGAAAAGCAGTGATTATGTTGTTGGTTTTAATGATGCATTATATGCTGCAATATGTGGTTTGCATGTACTGCTGCCGCTGAGGGTCCAGGGTGCTAATCTGATCTTTGGTCTGTTCAAGCCAGCATGAAGAGAAGTGTTAAGATAGTGTAGATTAGAGTTATTCCTTTTATTTCCTTTTAATTTTCTCAAACATAGAAAACTCCTGTGGTGTACACAGATAAATTTTTATCAACAAATGTGTTTTGGATAAAAAAGAAATAATACAAAAGCATACTGTTCAAGTCTGCAAGCAAGATCACAGCTGACAATGTGATGCGATCATTGCTGACGCCAACTTTTAGTCAGCAGCTGAAATCATTTGATTTTTTTGTGATCAGAACAATAAGAACCGCTTAGTTTAGAAATAATTTGAGGTGGTAAATTTAAGAAAACTTTTTTTTACTAATGCAATGTAAAAAACATAGTTTAAATCGTTAGTTTCAGTGTCTTGCAAAAACCTTCAAATTTACTGCAGCCACCAATTGCACAAATACATCTTAAAATACTTTGAGATCAAGATGTTGCACAACACAAAGGGAACACAAAGCACCGCTTCCTTGGCCAAACAAGCCAAAGAGTAACTCTGCATGTTCATGAGTGTGCATTGATTAGTGCCTCACTGCTTGCACTCATTTCCTGATATTAATTGCCCGGGTGAGGTCTTATCTCCGACTGATCTCCTGTCTGCAGGCAAACTGAACCAGAGACAAAGGCGACGGAGTGAGAGGCAGAGGAGTCGATGGAGTGGGCAGGATTGCTATCTGTGATCTGTGATCAATCTTGGCCGAAGTGGCTGGTATGAGAGGGAAGTGGGGTCGACCCCTGTGCTGCCCCCCACAACAGCCGGCCACCCCTCCCCTCTACACCTCCTTCCTTTTCTCAGTACCCCCCACCCGCCCACCCATCCCAGGGGTGGCTTGGTCAGCCCTGAGGGGAGAACATGCTGCAGAGCAGGCAGACAATTTTCAGGCTGACTGCTTTTACTTTCGGCCCGAGCAGGGCCTCGTGAAAACAAACTGACAAAACAAAGGACAGCAAATTAATGACCCATGATCCCCCCCCCCTTCTCCAGAACCTCAGCCCCCACGATTGACTCCTGGCTTGGCACGTCCAACCCCAACCCCCCCTCCCTCCGACTCTTGTCCTGACTTTTGATCCCCTCCAAATCACACATGCACAGACACACATATCTGGGCATTGACACACTGTCACATACACGCACGCACACACACACACACACATACACACACACACACATCACTACCACCATCACCCTCTTCCTTCACTCCGTGACCCGTGGCATCTGGTTTAGATTGTCACAGGAAGAGAGAGACCGAGAAACACAGAGGGAAAGAGTGAGTGTGAGCGAGTGAGAGAAAAGGCCTCTGTCTGTATCTGGACCTTCATTATCATGTGTTAATATTAATGCAATTTGAAAAAGAAACAGACACGGAGACACAGTTGGTGAAGAGGGGTTTGTCTGTGCTGAGTGGAACAGCATGCTCTCACAGTCCAGACGTGCTTACAAGCCGCAAGTTTCATGTGAGACTTCGTTGCCTGACACGGTACCACTTCATACGTCGTCCTTTCACCAAAAGGATTCATGCTGTTTTTAATGCACACGATATGTTTTAGCACAGATCAGTTAAATTCTCATAACAATGTACTGAAATATATCAAACTTTCTAAACCACAATCACAGACTTAGTTTATTGCAAACTGTTGTATTGCTCTGTATCATTTTTTAACTATATGGCATTTTTAATTTCATTGGAGTGTTCGCATGATGCTTTAAATGCACCAAGTACCTTTTTGTTACATATTATATTTTAATACCTGATCTATTTATTAAAAATGACAAACACTTAGTTAATTAAGAGCTGAGAACAATGACTGAAGGTATTTGTTGTGTGTGTGTGAAGAGGAGGAAGGATGACCTTGCTCTGATTATCGTGCGTGTTGCTTTGTTCCAACTGATGCTGTTTTCTCAGATTCTCCAAGCACAAACATCCCCGCAGTCCTGGCATCAACACTCTTTGATTGTTTTGAGTAATTAAAGATGCACACTCTAAAAACCATGTGTACACAGACACACATGCATGACATCAAATATTAGCAAAAAAAAAAGTCAGTGAAATGGTGCAATGGACATCTGATGGAGGCTCAGATTAAGCAGATTCCTTGGCTATCTTTGACATGTGGTGAACACTTTGTGGGAGCAGCTTCAGGCCATTCTTTGGGCTCATCGGAGCAAAGCCAGAATCGGCATGCCAAGGTCGAACTGTCTGTTCATTCTTCCCATCACCACCTCCCCTCTGTCAACACAAAACAAATGTGTAATGTTTTAAAATGAAGAGGCGGGTGCCAAGTAGAGTGAGCACCAGTGTCCAAAAGTTTCTGATATAAGCTGCGTGTTTTGCACTCACTTCCTGCACTTTCCTGTCAATTTGCATAGCTACTTGGGAAAACTTCCATATGGGTCGATCCACAATCGCACACAATTTGAATGCTGGACGTTTCTCATGTGGAATTTGGATGCTCTCATCTTCATGGGGGGTTTTTAATATTGATTCTCCAAAGATGTGTCACTCACTTTATATTTAAAATTGTGCACTGAAACACGCATGTATTTTTCTGAGGATACAGTGACTTATGAATCCTTCAACTGTTTTGAAAAATAAATATTACATCCCATAAAATGTCGAGCCTGATCATTATTTTTCAACCGACAGTCTAAAATTAATTTGATTTACAATCACGACAACGAAGAAAATTAATGACTAAGAATCAACAAAATCAGCAAAATTTGGGTGTTTTTGTTCAACATATGACACGAACCAATAAGCAGCTATAAATAAGTCAACTGGTTTAATTAATTAATCATTTCTTTCTTTCCTTTTGTGGTTTATTAAATGCATTTAATTATCTGTGGCATCAAGACTGATAATTATCTCAATATGAGATCACCATCAATGACTTTAATTATAGACAGTTCAAAACTTTATGACACAGTCCAGTGGAAAGTATCATGCAATATAAAACCTGCAAAAGTCTCTCAGAAACTGACTAGACGCAAATAAATAAACAGTGACAGTGTGTAAAACCATTAAATTCAACTACACTAATTGCTCAAGTTTGATTGTTTAATTAACTTGGTGTTGATTTGCATGCAAACCTTTGTGTGGATTTAAAAACAACATGCCTGAGTTCATGATGTTTACAGTTCTGATTCAGGGTCAACAGGTGAAGAAAGAGGAACAAGACGAAAACACACACATTCACACACACACATACATTCCTGTGGGATTAACCAAAAGACTGCGAGCATTTCATCAAGTGTTTCCCATTCAAAGAGGCTTGAGAGCAGATCCTTGTAAAAGCTCAGGTCACCGCCTTGGCTTTTGCTTATGGCTTAATATTTAAACTGGGAGCTGGATGGACCGAAAGTGAGCGTTATCAGTCATCGCTGTATTAATAAGGCCTGGTTAAGTCACACGGGGTGTTCATACCTCTGCAGTATCAACATACAGGCTAACACAAATACAACTGGCTCACTCAACCTCCACTCATGTCTGTCTTAATGTCTTTCTGACCCCTATGAGGTAATTGGTCACCGCAGCCAGATTTATGGCTAATCTGTCTATATCGGCAGCAGTCTGCCATGGGCCGAGCCAACTTTGGAACATTACACATTACCACACAAGGAGGGAGTGACGTCAGTATGAAGAGAGCGACAGAAAAAGGAGGGGGGGGCAGGGAAGAAAGAGTTCAATGATGGCAGGATAGAAGGAGGGAAAAAGTGAGTGGGGCAACGATGAAGACAGACATAAAGCAGGAGGGAGTAATCGAGTGGAAAAAAGACAGATATAAGAAGGAATAGAAGGAGGTAGGGAGGACGGCACAGGTGGCAGCAACTGAAACATGCTCTCCCCCCTTCCTTCTTTCTTTGCCATTAGACCCCTTTGCTCATTAGTCAGTCCCTGTCGCAGAGTCATTGACATCTCTTGCCATTCCATATAGAGCTATTGATCTCTCACAGTACTCACATACGCAATTCAAATCACAACAAATATATTCCTTTAGCACTGCCTTGTGTGCTTAGTGTGTTTGTGTGTGTGTGTGTGTGCATGTGTGCAGAAGTGAGTTAGACTGAGGTAAGGCAGGTGTGTATGTGCACACCTACATGCAGTGTGCAGCTGTTTCTAAAGAAAAAAAAAGGAAGAAAGTCCAAACGTGTGTGTGCCCTTGCATGTAAATGTGGCAGTGAGCTCAGAGTCTCCTCTCTGTGTATATCTTGATGTTTAAACTGTAGTGTTTCTGTTAAACATATTGGCAGGTGCTGATACATTCGTCAATACTATCGGCCATTAGTCTGAGAATGAGGTCAAAGCTGTTGTCAAGGGGAGGTCAGTGGCCTCACTGTTCATTCAATGAAAACATGAACACAAGTGGACTAAAGAAACTCTGTCAATACAAGACACTAAATTGCATCCGAAGGGCATCTGTCACATGTTTTCCCTTTATTTTAACGTAGAATTATTTAATTTTAAACTTAAAAAGCAAAATATAAGGAAGTTTCCTGGATAAATATTGAATGAAACATGTGCTTAATGTATGTAAATAAAGAAAAAGAGCAGTTTAGAAATAAATCAATTAACTTGTAAAGAAAAGAAGCTACTTCTTTGGTATATTTTGGTGCACACCGTGCCTACTATTTTGAGCTAATAGTTTATTCTTATACTAGTACTTCCCTGGTTGTTGGTAACACTTTAAAAACTCCTTATTTGGTCCTCAGTGGTGTTCACTGCCATCACTTTTAAGCATTTGTCAAAACTATTTAAGACCGAAAACTACAACTGACCATTAATCTCGTCAGGGCTTACCATCTCTCTTAACTAATACCACAAAATCTGAATCAAATTATTCCGCACATGGAAAAACTAAAGAATTGTGGCATCATTTAAGATGTAGTCTGATGTCTAATATGATGACCCTTGTCCCCGGTCTTCATCTCAAATATCACTCTGTCACGTCTCCACAGCAGGCTGTTCGGCACCGTCTGACCAAACCACAACCACACTGTCACAGATGGACTCCTCCGAAGCCCCTTCAGCCCAGCCACCAACCACCAGGCCTCACATTCCATCACCACAGAACCACAAGCCAGCCAGTAAAAGGGGGAGAGGAAAGAAGGGGATGAGATATAAGAAAGAAAAGTGAAGAAAAGATTGTTACTGAGCAAACATGGAGGATAGAGGGAAGAAACGGTAAACAAGTGCAATAAGTGTCAGACTTTCACAATTAAAAATCTCTGTTTTTCTTGTTTTTAATTCACTCTCTTGCTCAGCCCCTCTTTCAGTATCTCTTTCTTCCTCTTTTACACATCCACATCCACTAATGCCACGGTAAGAAAAGACAGAGAAGACAGAGCGAGCTCCAGAGAGAGGCTCCGTCACCTCCATCCAAACAGCCAAGCACCCGAGCGATATGCTAATGAGCTTCCTAATGACTGTCACCACTTAGGAGCTGCTAATTAAAACGCATTTGATTCAAAGACACTTATCGGCCCCTAAAAAAGGAAAAACGTTACAATTTCCCAGGAAGACAAGCAGAGTTATGGCCACCTTTCGTATATGTCAAAGCCCTCCCACTCCTCCCCCCTTGTCCCTGCCCTCCTGTCTGTCCCTGTCCCCCCCCACCACCTCCCAGGCTCGATTGCCTCTAATGGACGTGCTTTATCTAGGCTGACCTAACCATTGTCACAGGGAGCAGAATTTGTGAGCTTTTAGAGTGGGTACACTCATCGATGCATGGGGGTGTGGGGTGAGGTGGGGGGTTGCAGTGGTGACTGGGAGTAAGCGGCGGGTGCACGGAGGGGGCTGCTTGGCAAGACTCCATCCATGCACTCTCCAGGCCACTTCGTTAGCCACCGCATACACATGTCCCTGCCCCCCTCCCTCCCCCCACTTCCTCTGTTCTCAGCTATGCAAATAGGATGCCAGTTAAATGCTGAATGAAGGAGGAAGGAGATATGAGCTTTTTACTCAACTGCTAAATGGACAGGACAGCAGCAGATGCACTGCTTTGGGGTCTTTCAGTTGCTCCTTGAAACAACTTTCAATTGGAAAACCATTCTGAAATGTCAATGAATCAGTGTGTCACAATCTTGTGCCTTATGTAACTTAACTGTTTCATATTGTTATTCCTCACATTCTCAGAAGGAAATGGAAAAGACTTGGACTTGATTTGATAAAGGACAAAAAAATATCCGGGAAAAAGTTGGAGATAGAGGGAGGCAGCCAGAGTTTGCCCCCTGAGCCCCGAGGAGAAACCGGATAGGGCCACTTTAAAAATCGCTTAACACGCTCGACACAAAAGACAGCTGAGAAACATGAGCCGTGTTTGATTTGAGTGTCAGGGTGGGAGGCACTAATCTGTGGACATGGCGGGCACAGGTGGTGAAACAATCAAACAGCCTCGCACTTATATCACACACACAAACACACTTGCACGCGGACGCAAACAGAAGAAATACTTAGGAATAAAAACAGAAAAGGTAACAAGCAGAACTGTTTACACAGACACACATTCGTGCCCATAAATGCCCACAGGTTTGTATAGATATATACCAACAGGAAAAGACACATTCACACAGGAACACACAGGAGCGCACACACACACACACACACACACACACACACACACACACACACACACACACACACACGTGCATGTCCTCAGCAGACTGAATTGCTATGGAGCGTGGTGTTGTTTTACTGGGCCAGATAAAGACAAGGTGGATCAGATTCCCAGCTCCTGTTCCCTTCTGCTGCCTTTCACCTTCCTTTTGATGTGTCAGTGGCACACGCCCTGCCTTAGTGATGGAGCACTGATTGAAAAAAGGACATAGTCATATATCTAAGAGGGGAAAAAAAAGGCTGCGAGGGGTATCCCGTTGTCTTAAACAGCTGTGTCACATGTTTTAGCACATCGTGACTTGTTTCTCACACTCAGGTTTCCTGTTTTTGTTTGATATCCTCCAAAGCAGATCTGCATTAAAAACTAATTCACACCGATGTAATGAGGAACAGTCAACACATGAAGCCACTTGACCAATTTCTCCAGAATATATTTATGACTATAATTTAAGAAATACTGCACATGGGACTAAGTGATTGTTCAGCAAGTCATATGTAAGTTTTAAATCATGTTCCAGACAGGCAAGTCCTGAGTCCTGAGCCTTAAGGTTTGAGATTTAATAGTCATAACTTGCTCTTCAATAAAGGTGACACAGTTTTAACAACAGAACCTCGACTTTTCATTCTTTGTGCAACTTCAAATTAACTTTGAATAAAGTTGGAAGTTGTTGCATCTCTGCCTGTAGAGTTGTTCCTGCATTTTTCACATATTCTAATCTTTTTTGTGTTGACCACAGCATAGTTTCTGTTTGCGCTTAAAATTTTCTTGGTATCAGTTTCTTCCAACCGAGGCTCAGAAACGTAAAATTACCTATTCATGGTTCTCTCATGCAAAAAGATTGAACGCTGTTGGATTGATTCGAGATGGGAACTGGGGAATTAAGTCACGACTTGCTTTGTGTGTGGTGTCGAGGTAAGCTGATTTAGGGAATGAAGGGAAATTAATTGATGTGTGGCACTTTTGTATTAATTAAAACATACTTTGCTTTCAGGTATTTTAAAGTCATAAGACTCAAGTCTAAATAACAAGTCATACTAGTCAAGGTC
>JAPZDZ010000024.1:10076007-10092424 GCA_029783805.1 Acanthurus tennentii | reverse complement strand
GCAGATGATTCAGCATCAGTGGAGCTCTGTTAGCTGTCTCATGATTTTTCACAGTGTCGGCCGCCAGACTGCTGTGATAGGTGACCAATGTCTGCTCTTGTAATTAAGTTACCTCAGGTTCTTTTCCAAGATGTCTTCCTATTATTTGTACTCCTTCCACATTATCTATGGCATCAAGTCCAATCCCAAGGCACACATTAGCCAGTCTCCATATCTCACAGTTCCTAAATTCTCATCTAACACAACTGAGGTTCATGTACTTCTGTGACCTGGCCAGTGATCCCTGATTGGTAATTCTGTCTCAGACTTGTATTGAATATGGCCTTTGGCTCACTTCACAGCACACCAGCACACCAGTGGAGAACCAGTGTTTTATTGCGCTCTCTGTATGTATGTGGAGCAGGGAGACAGAGATGTACTGTATCTCCTCTGAGCCATCTCCTCTCACCACTTTTTATGGACCCTAATCACACCGGTGACATTTATCTTGACATTGTGTGTGCGTTTGAGTGAGTTTTCGTGTGTGTATGCATGCAGACTGTTCGTGTGTGCAAGTTGGGGTTGCCTATGTCCATTCATACGTCTGAATGTATATGTGCGTATGTCAGAGGCATGCTCCTGCTGCATCCCACCTCCCTCAGCCACCCTGCTGATTGTTCCATTGATGACAGAATGCATCATACCCCCCCGCCACACCCCAAAAAAACTGATGATGCTGTCGCCCCGAAATCCCTTTTGTAGCCTTACCATCAGGAATCACCATAAATAACCATGACATCATCCCATTCTTATCTATGGGACGTCCCGTGCTGATCGATTGCACAGCTCCTGCAGTGTAAATAGCTTCTAATGCCCCATCTTCCCCTTCAAATAGGTCTACATTATTTATGCTGGCTGTTAGGTTACCAGTCCAGGACACAATTTATTTCACCCCACCCCTGCTCCTATTATACCACTGCTTTTGACTCTTGATGGGAGATTGGGGGGGAAGCATTCATTGCAAACAGGAAAAAAAAAAAAAAAAAAAAAATCACACATGCCTGTTCTCCACAAGCACCCACAAACACACATACACCTTAAACTCCAGGTCCAAGAGGCTCATCACTGGGGATGGGGTTGCGAGAGGAGAAGGAGGGAGGAGGAAAAATGAGGAGGGGTAAAAGTGGACCTGAGTGGTGCCTGGTCCCACCCCGTGGTAACGATGGGACATCCGTTACTCAGATGACAGTGAGAGTGGCAGGCCTATTTGCGCAGCCGCCGGCGTGCTGTGACGGATTGGACAGACAGAGCGGTTGGAGGCTGCGTGGAAATGACAGGCTGCATTTCCATTTGGGTGAAAAATCTGGCTAACGTGGCTAGCGTGGCTGGGTGGGTGAGGAGAAAAGGGGCCACAGAGGCTGGTTGGGTCCCAGCCTGCTGATATCTTGTTGGTCAGTCAGTCCACTTTTGTCTCTTTGCTTTAATTTACTCTGCCCACTTAATTTTTTCAACCCTGATTCTATATGTATTTCTCTAAATGTGGATGTGTCTGACAATTTCCTTGTCCGACACATTCATGAAAACATTGTCAAAAAAACAAAAACAAAAACAAAAAAACAAGCTTTTACATAAAAAAAAGTTAAAACAATTTTTATTAAGTTAATTGGTGACAGTCTAAGGGTTTTTTTTAATTTCCAGACTGACAAAATAGAGGTTAAAAGTAATTTATATAATTACATCACACACACACAGCCCCGCATGAGTAATATTTCCTCTGTATGTTTGTCTGCAAAGGTAATCGTACATATGAATAAGTTTATGAGTTAGTCTGGTTGTGTTAGAGCCAGCACCATGGTGCTGGACTGAGATGGACATGGTAGAGAATTATGGGAATTGAGTACAACGATACAGACAGTTTATAACTCCTTCTCATAGACCCTAGAATAACACACCATTTCATATTCATCATTTAACACAAACACAAGACCATGCACTAGGCAAGCACCCTTCCTGTGAAAACTTTTATTGCCAAAAAGCTGGGGTTCAGGGACTTAACTTCACCAGAGGTGAAACATTTTGCTGAGGTGGACAGCTCACTAGTCAGAAAAGAGGGGCAGCGAAGTATTATTCTCCGAGCAAAACCCTGGGGTTTGTGTGTGAGAACGACTTGAGGAATGTTCATCCTCACGCCTCATTGGTGTTCTCATTGCTGCGTGCACATCGAGCAGTGGAGATGGGACACCCTAGATTTACGGGACGTGTCAGAAGCTTCACATCCTTGGGCCCCCTGGGGCCAATCTCCTGTCTTGATCTGGCCTGCAAGGAAAACAGCCGTCCCTCACAGGCTGACAGTGAGGTGGAGCCATCCAAACACACGGGGAGGACGGAGACTGGTGGAAATGAGGAATGTAAAGGGAGGTAGAGATGGAGGGATGGAGGGAGGCCCCCCTTTGGCGAAAGCCACCACAGCTCTGGCAGTCTGATCCTTCACACATCACTATGGAGTGACGAAATCGCCAAGTCGGACTCCAGCAGAAACTGAAGGCTGATGACTTTATCACAGTGAAGTAACTTCGATGGGAAGTTTCCATGGTGACGTACATAAACAAACAGTGGCTGGTCTGATCAGGACCTGCTGTTCAACAGGTGTTCACATTCAGTAGCTATTAGCTTTAGTTTAGTCATAGCCTTAACAAACACATTAATAAGAAAGAAAGAAATAAAAAGTATGTGTGTCTCTTTCCCTCAAAAACTTTCTCAGCATCGCTCATAGACCTCAGAATCCTCAAAGAGGGAAGAAGTTCTAGCTGCCTAAAGCCCACAAAGGCCTTTTTTGTCCCCTGCAGGAACTGGTAGCTGTTCAGGAAGTGGAGCGCGGTGCCAGCAGGATGATTTATGGCTCTGTGTCATGGGTGGTGGTTGGAACTGGTTCCACTGTCACTCAGGGCCAGAGAGAAGCACTGTATGGCCAAATCAGAGGCTTCCCAGAATTCTACAGACATTACAATGCCTGTCATAAAGTGGCTTGAAGGAAAAGGGTTCAGCCATAAAACAGCTTGAAAATAGGGAACAATTGGAGGAGAAAATACGGATGACACAAACGCTGCTCTCAGAAAACTCAGCCTCGTCTCTCTTGGCATCCTCTCTTCTCCTCTCGGCTCCTCGTCTCTCTTGCTTTGGGCTGATGACAAAGCGTAATTCGACTGAGAAATTGATTTTGCAATTTTTTCTCATCTGTGCAGAAGACGCTAACTAGTTAGGACTTCACAGGCCTTGCCAGGACTGGAGACAACAATTAGTTTGTTGGAGATGTCAGAAATGGCCACTGAGTTTTGCAGGAAGAAATCCTTTGTGACGGATTGGTGCTGACAGTCCGGGCCGGCGAGGAGGGAGCGACAGACTCCCAGAGCGCCTTGTATAGTGGAGGAACCTTTGGGCTGCATTAACCCTTATCTGTGAGCGCCGACGGACAAAGTTCCCTCACAGGCTACCTGCTGTAGCCTGGAAAATCCTATTACAGACTGCAGGGGGACACTTGGGAACACTCCGCCGGGAAATCTGTCTCCCTCGGCACGTACCACAGATAGGACATCAAGTTCTCTCACCGTGTCCTCGGCTCATTCTGCCTCTCTTTCATTCACTCTGACTGATTTAGTCTCTCTCTCTTGTACTCTTCTCTCCCCTTT
This sequence comes from Acanthurus tennentii, assembly GCA_029783805.1. Lineage (NCBI taxonomy): Eukaryota > Metazoa > Chordata > Actinopteri > Acanthuriformes > Acanthuridae > Acanthurus > Acanthurus tennentii. Next base: position 10,088,759 of record JAPZDZ010000024.1, on the reverse strand, counting down.
ATCCGTCTTTGTCTCTCTTCTGCCTCATCTATCACTCTTGTTTTTGCCCTGTCTGGTTTTGCCTATCCTATCTTCTCACAGACCACCCCCACAGTCCCTGTGCATAAGCATGTTTAAAGTCTCTTTTTCATCCCAGCCGCCCCTATCCTTCCACTCTCTCCCAGGAGGAGAAACACTATCTATTCCCAACCATCTTCGGATGAGTGAACGGCATTTATCTGTGGATTTAAGGGTGACTGCCATGTGCAGAGCTCAATCCCCTGCTCCGTACTAAAGTTTATAAAAATATAATACAAAACACATGAGCGTACAGTATGCTGGATGTCTAATCCAATATATCCCATAAGCATTCCCTTTTTATTGCTCAATTTACGTCTTCAAACAATGAACAATGCTGGGTATGAAAAAGATACCCTGTAAAGGCTGCTGTAATGTATTAGAATAACATTCCTGGAGTCACTGTGAGTGTAAACAAGAAATGTAACTCTGCAGAACACAAATGAAGTCTGATTTGCAGCATATGTAGCCTATAGCGCAGCATTCAGAGTTCACTCTACAGAGAAGAATAGCTGTGTAGCTGTGAAGCACCATTGTTCAGCAATTTTGTAAATTCTCCCACAAATACATTTTAAAGTTTCAGATTGTACTAATCTTGTCACTCTAAAACTGTACAAGAATGCAGAGTAAATTCTTCCCCTCATACAAATAAAGTCCACTGACTACTGAGTTGTCATTGTTTTAAAAAGATGCATTTTTATTCTGAATATAATTAAACACACCCTGTAATTATGCAGTGACAGAAACTGATGGACTGTGTCATTATTGTGCAACCTGAAAGCAATTACCAAACAGTTATTGACCAGGATGTTATTATAGTGGTAATTAACCCCATTAAATACAAGAGCCATATTAATTTAAAATGTGACCTTCAAACATTTTACAAATGATTAATAAATACACTGTTAGTCATTTGGTGCACAGTGCAACAGCAGGCTAAAATACTGCTTTTAATTGCAATGTAATGCTATTGTGAGTGCTTGGTTTCAGGTGTGTGGGCAGGAGTGCTGTGTTACTAAAGTATCCATCAAACAGGTGAAACAGGACGACCTACTTTATTTAATAATTTACTAATTTGAGTCAGGAAGCAGGATGCTATCACCTAACATAGCAATAACCTCCCTGAGCGACTCGATCTCTCATTCGTTTGCTCCTTAGACATTTTGGTTTTGTGCACTTTCTCCAATGCCACATCTGAAGGGAACAGACAAGGCCAGCTTGCAAATATTGACTCTCCAATAACATAAGAGTGCACAGCAGCCTATCATATGGCTCGAATTAAAGCATTATGACATAATAGAGCAAAGTCAGGGTTAAGACCTCATTACTGCCACCCGGGGCATCTGCTTTCTCTCTCCCTAAACCTGGCAGCTCTCAGCTCTGGTTTTGGATGTGCTCCACTCTAATTGGAGCAGCAATATGGAGTAATTGGAAGAGGGGTACGGTGTTACTGGGCTGAATGTGACCGGCCTGTGTTTCTTCGCGCTTAACCCGGTAATAAGCTCTCAAACCCGACCACACCATCCCATTACCCTTTGAACTACAGCGCAGGCACAGAAAAGAGATTTGAACATGTGAATGAACAAGCAATACACAAGGAGAGGTGCACACTCCATATGGTAAACATGGATACATAAGATTGTGACTCCGTGTAGGATATAATCACCAAGACAGAGCGAGAGAGAGTCTGGCAGAGGCTTAGAGGACAGAGGGCCTCGGCTTGTGCCTGTTTGACCACAGACACAGAGAAGGTGGTTTCGTAGAGCAGCATTAGCTCTTGATTATTTGCGTTAACCGGTACCTAGATTTACTGCCTGGGTAATGTGATCTGACTGGTAGTTAAGCACTAGCAGCAACTCGGGGCAGGAAAACCAGGACAGAGTTGTCGTTCCCTCACTTGTTTTCCCCGGACCGGACCAATAAAAAGCCTGCAAGCTTTGCCCCTGAGTTGCAGTCTCTCCTCCCCTCCAACCTTCCCCATCGGGGAGACATTTGGAAACAATCAGTAGTGTGTTTTAGGGGAAGGCCCTTCTCCTATCAATCCTCCTAGATAAGGTATCTATGAGCTTGGCTCTGTGGCCCCGCACACGGAATTCATCACCTCCGTTTCCTGTACGCTGTTTAGGGGTCCTCTCATTTTCACTCCTATCTGTGCAGTGTGTGCTATGTGTGTGTGTATATGTGTGTAAACCTTGGGGTTTTAATGTGTTGCTGTATATTCGCGGTTAACTGTGAATACACATACACATTTCGAAACACACAGTGTTGATTTGTGTGTGAAAGTCTATAACAGCATTTTTTTTGTGGTGTTTTTTCGCTCAGGGGAACTCTGCAGACAGCTGAAGAGGTGCGTTTGATTTGAGAGCTCCTAAAGTGGGTGGAGTCAGTAGCTCCTGCACATTCCCAGCACTCCTTTTTTTTTTTAATGTTGCCTCAGTACTTCACCACATTTACTGCTTATAAAGTTGTAAATAAAGAGCAGGATGCTTCACTTTCACTCGAAAGTTCAATCAGAACTTAAAAAAGAAGCAGCGTTGAGCTTTTGACTTTGTTAGGCAACATGAAAATGAAACACTTACTCACTCATGATGACTTTAACTCAGGCTGGTATACTTTTTTTCAACATGCAATCCATCCTTTTCTAATTTGTCCTTTTACTTTACTTTTAAACACTACAGAAATAACTTCTCTGACAGTGGCTCTGAAGCTTTACGGGATATTTCCCACAGTGTGCATCTTCCTCAGAGCATCAGTGAAGCTGCAGCAGCTGAGGACAGATGATGTAAATGTGTGTTACAAGGCAGAGGCAGTTATATCCCCGCTAATGAGTGAAAGCACCTGCATATAAATCCTGTTATATCTGTGGCTGTCTAGACGTTTGTCATCGTGTCATTGAGTTTGCCCTGCGTGTGTTCCTGATCAGATTGGCCTCCTTTTGTGTCAGCCCACCGTGTGTTATGTGTGCGTTGTGCCTCCTGCCATGAGCTATCAGCCAGTCAGATATTCGTCTGCATCCCAAAAGGTCACATATAATGCGGGGGAAGAAAGAGCCCCCCCCCATGCCCTCCGAGCTTTTCAAACAGGTGAACTCCTCCCTCCTCGTCCCTGCTTTTTGCCGACATCCTTTTTCAATCAAACAAGTCCCTCCATTCACTTGAGATCTAATAAGGCCAGTGACCTTTGCCCTGCTTGGGTAGACCCCTGAAGGGAACCTCCTTCACCTGGTATTGTGCTGCCGGCTACACCTTCCAACTGGCATGGCCCCTCATCCCTGCTTTTGTCCTTCTGCAATTCACTCTGACTTTGTCCAGTTAGTTAACCTAGCTTCCCCTCCCTGCTGAGAACTTGGACAGAGAAAGAGGGAGGAGGAGAGTGTGAGGAGGACAAGGTGGAGAATGAGGGGAGGGGGTCAGTGCTAAGGAATGAGGGGGAAACCAGAAATTTGAAGGGTTTTTTTTGTCCTCTTTAACTAGAAAATGAATAGTGTCCTGTGGACAAAGAGGAGGATTTGACTGACCCTGCAGACATATAGAGGAGCCCTCTCACACTTTGTCTTTTCTCTCTCTTTTTCTGAATTTACCTCATCTTCTCTCGCTCCTCTCACATGAGATTAGAACACTAGTAACAACACCCCCCCCCAAAACACACACAAACAGACACACACAAGCCTCAACCAGCACCAACAAACAACAGATTAACCCAAAGAAAGGGATTAACAATCAACTGAGAGGCAGAGAGACGGACCCCCAGCTTGTTTTTCTGTCTTTGGGATTCTGAATGGACATCACTCCCGTCCAAGACAATCAAGCTCCAGTTACATTGACTGGGGAGCTCATCTCCCCCACAGATGCAAGGAGAGACAAAAGCCAACGCAGACACACAGCTGAAGGCATTATGGGACTGTTTTTTAACAGAATGGAGACTGCACGTTATGCACTATATGAAGGAAGTTGGAGGTCAGGGGGGTTTTTGGTAACTTAGCAGGTTAAGACACATGACGTTTACCCAGAATACTACTTTCTGCATTAGCACTGACATCAGTCACGAAGTGCAGATTCTTTTGATGTGATCATAGTTCCTAGAATACTTATTTATATTTTGTAGAGGTAGAATCAGATGATACACCTTGTAAGCATCCTTGAACTGACTCAGAAATCAGGGTGACAGCTAGACTTAGCGTAGCTTAGTAGGTCCGTTTCTAAGCAGGACATTAACAAGACACTCCTAAATACCAACTGCTTTAACTTTAACAGAACATTGAGCTACAAAATTAGGTGAAAACTCACTTCATTCTAACTCTGTCATATCCTCCAACAAGTCTACAAACCTACTCGTCCAAACTTACACAGCGTATTACATTAAACAGTGTGTGTTTCCTCAGCAGCATGGCTCTCATGAGACACAAAAAACAGTCAGTCTCATGTCCAGAACATTCTGAACATGGTGACACATTTCCCTCCTCACACTATCTGGTCGCACACAACCTATGTTAATGGTCCTCATTGTCTTCTTCACAATTCATTAGGTGCCAACGAGACCCGAGTGTACGCTGTGAACGGTCCCTTCATTATTACACACAGTGTCTCAGCAGCCGGTTAGTGCTCTTCTCATGAGAGAAAACAGGTCCCACAATGATGTCAGCCCAACCGCTGTGTTCACGCAGCACAATGCATTGACAACCACCATTCACGTCGCCTTTCGCAGACGCAGGACTTTTTCACTTTGAATTTCTAAAAACTATATGCGTGTGTACGTGTGTGTGAAAATGTGAAGATGTGTGTCCATTGAGAGGTGCGTGAGTGACAGAGAGGTTCATCCCTAGCGCTTGCCTTTCTAAGCTCTGCTGTGGGCAGGGCCATCTCCGCTGACAGTAGATGGGATGTGGCAGGGGCTCGGGGATTAAGGGGCTTTTAGCCAGGGCTGAGAGTGGCTCTTTCTCCCTGTGACAGAGAGAGGTGATGGGCCGTCAGCGCACAGGGGACAGGCGGACAGCCAGCCAGAGACATCTGCATTCATTCGGGACAGCGGCTTATCCGTGCACAAAAAAACACGCCCTCTCGAAACGCCCTCCGTCCACACTCCCACACTCCATCTTGTGCGCACATGCACACATGCACACACACAGACACACAAAACCCTGATTCCAGGATCGACCTTTCTTAGAGTTCATACTGTCTGTGCGCATTAAAGGCAAAAGCAGTAACTCCAGTCAAACTACACTTGCAAGAGAGACCAAAAACCAAAAAACTTAGCTTATGCTAGATTTAAAGTTTTTGGTCATTGGCAAAAGAGAAATCATTACCTCCAAAACTGCAGGCTTAAAGGCCTAAAGTTCAAATATAAACGTCCTTTGAAAGTTTCTGATTCAACTCTAACTGACACAAACACACAGTTATCTTTTGAACATTAGCAATGTGAGGTTTGGAGCTGATAACAGTTTCAATGATGAGTCTCCTCCTGCCCGAGCATCTGCCTCTCCTCCTTCCATCCTCCCATCCACATGACCAGGAGGTTGAGGAGACAGGCAGAGCCAGGAAAGGCCCTGCCCAGCCACCTAATCCTCTACTCCCATTCACCATCACTGCTAATCTCCTCCACCACCTCCCCACCACCACCACCACCACTACCACCAACACTATCGCCTCCACCTTCACCTCCGCCTCTCACTCAAGAGGTGCACAAAGGCCCTAAGCGCCCCTGTCCCGCCCCACTCACCATCCCAACCCTTCTCACACCCCTAACCTGCTCCGCCCATCGCTCCTACAGCAGGAGGCACCCAGCTTTCTAAGCCCAGGACCCATAATCCCATGGGGCTGTGAGTTTGGGTGAGCCCAAAGGCTCATTGAGTGCTGGATAACTCTCTCCCGGACTCTAACTCTCTGTCTTATTGTTGCTGCTGCTGAGAAGAGGACAGACACAAATGGAGTTTGAATTTCAATGTGCCTAAGGATTCAGAGAAAGAGACAGCAGAATATGGACTGATGGGCATCCAGGCGTTAAGAGTATTTTCAAGGAAGCCATGGAGCAATACATGCAAATACTGTGCACTAGTGCACTCCACCTCATCTTTACTCTGTCACATGAAAGATGGCAGGCAATATTTTGTAATTCATGTTTTTCTTTCTTTCTTTATTATTTAAGTAAATCTGTTAAATAAAGGAATTTAAGGGGAAAAAAATAAGTATTTAAAAAGACAATATTTAATTTCCACATTAAATTGTCCAAAAATAACTACAATAACTGTTGAATTGTGTACTTTCTTTCTATCTAATGTTGACAAAAATGTTCAAACTCAGAGAAATCTGTGGTTTTATTCAAGCTAATAGTGTGCGTATTTTTTTTTTGCCTATTTCCAACTTCCTGCGTAACTCCAGTTAAATAAAGAGGAGAGAAGTTGAGAAACGGGACTAAATGTGATGTAAATAAACATGTTATACATTATCTTTTCTTTGAAGTTTTCTGCCTGAGTTTGCCTTAGTTTTTTTTCTGCAATGATGGCTAGTTAGCAAAAAATCCCATGATCCTATGCTAATTTGTTTAGTTGTCAAAATACATCTTTTTATTTCATTGTTTTGATTGAGAAAAGTTTAGCTGCAGAAATTATATATTGTGCCTTCAAGCTGTATATCATTTTGATTTTCTCTGAGTTATTGCACAAATTTAACACGAGGCCATGTGCTTAATTTGGTAATAAAACGGGTCATCAGCTAAGCTTTGGTGGGCTGAGGAGACGAACTTCAGTGAGGTTCACAGGTCACTGCACTTTTTATTGTGATGTTCAAAGCCATTTGGATTCATTTCCAAACTCCCATTCTTCTATAGTCAATGTCTATTGTTATTTCTTTCTAAAAACACACTACATAAAATAAATTCATTATTATTGAAAAATCCAGTCAAGTTCCAGTTCAAATTTGAATTTCTAAAAATGAAAGTAAAAAGAGTTTGTAGTTTGTTGTGGTAAATAAAAAAAGCAAAAAAAGACACACAAAAAAGACTTGATTTTACATCAGTATGTTAAACATCTATGTTAACCCTCTCTTTAGTCTGTCTCTGTTGTTTTCATCCTCCGTTGAGAAAATCCTCTTCGGATAAGACACCACTTCTTTGTAACTGAATCATATTGTTCATGCTGAAACAGAAAACATCTTCTGATTAAATAAAAGAACAAATCCTTAATGCAAACACAATTTACTCTTCATATTTAAATTCATAAACTTACTTAAAGCACTCACTAATAGATTTATCTGAGCTCACAAACACACACACACTGTATGACACCAGCACAGTCAGCACTCTGCCTCTGCATACAACAGTGTAGGTGAGCGTCTCAGCCTGACAGACCCCTCACTGCTGCCTCTCTACCTCTTATTTACTGAAGCTATCTTTCCCATAAGTCACCATTCCTGTATTCATAAAGCATCACGGACGCCATAATTCACTCTTCCCCTTTATGAATAAAGCCCCCAAATTTATGGTGATGGCGCTGAGGAGCGCTGGCCTCCCTGGTGACAAACTTCCCCCAGTCTGTCACCACTGGCCTGGGCCGCTCAGGGCCCTCCATCAAATGCTCCAGATGGGAGCGCCACTTTAGCGTTCCCCGGTCGGTGACATCACCTCGCCGTGCTGCACAGAATTGATGATGAAAGCAAACATATCTATCTTAACTCACATTTGCCAAATCAATTTTATTTTTACAGACCCTCCGCAGGCTTATCGGCATATTGACGGTTTGCGGACGGGAGGGGTTGAGAGGGGGGCGAACCACAGGCGAGGGATGGTAAACGGGTGTGGGCACGGGAGAAGAGGAGGGGGAGTCAGGAGGGCTTAATGGCGTTTACCATATTTAATGCAGAGGGATGTCATCACTGAATATCCATTCTGAATAATGTGGCATTTCATCATAAATTCTTTACAACTTATTTACTTAATGGAAAGAGTTATGGCTCGCTGTCAGGATGGTAATTAAACATTGTGATACAGTGCTGCCTCGCCAGGATCCCATCTTTCCCCTCACACCCCCCCCCCCCTCACCCGCCGGCCCCAAGACACACACACACACGCACACTCACATCCCAGCTCCTCAGCTTTTTAAATACATATTATTATTCAAGCTTCCCATAAATTACTGCTGGATTAAAATTCATGAAACCTCTTTTTCCTTTATTTCCTTCCCTGGGAAAAAGAATAACCCAGAGAGCTTGTTCAGCCGGCTGTAAATCTCCTCGAGAGAGACAGAGACTTATTATAAAGATTTTGTGTTACAAAAGTGGCAAAAATGAAGAGTTTTTCTTCACTTCAATTCAGGAGACATTTATATATTGCGTCTAACCCGGCGGTTGATAATGAGGGAGAAGTTGTTTCCCGGAGAAATGTAGTTCAGAGTGAAAAAAAAAAAAAAAAAAAAATTTGGTCTGCTCTGAGCCAAAACCATTGAGTCAGGGCTGATGGGCTGGAGTAATGCTCTATGATGAAAGCCCAGGGAGCAGCGGTCCAAATCCAAAACTATTTATATGAGCCGAATGTTGATACTTTACCAACACGTCCTCAGTCAGTTTTAAAGTGCAGGATCAAAATGGATTTAAAGGTTAGAGAGATTCTAGTAGAGAGCGAATGCTGTATATAATCTTTTTTTTATTCAAACCTGCGACTTCACACTTTGCAGATTGTGTTGTTAGTGATTCATAATGAGCTCGGTTCTGTCTTACAAAGGGACAAAGGCTTGAACATGTAAGGACTAAATCCTCACGTCCAAATTAGAGAGGATCTATTTTTGGGAGTCTAAATGAGGCTGATTCTCTGCCAGCCTTATTCCTGCTCCATAAAACCAAACTAGCCTGACACTGAAGGAGACCACATCTAACCTTTGACCTTGTTCTGTGACCCTGCCTTCGATTTTTTGTGCCTGCTGACCGATATGTGATTTGCCAATGGCCGCACAGGGTCCCTAACCAGGATGAAAAAGGGATTTATGGCTTTTCATTTTAATTGAGTTAAGAGCACAACCTCGACTCTCTTTCTTTCAATGGCACTGAGCTGACATTACATCACTGGGCAACAAACGGCAACAACAGCCTTGTGGTCACTGGGCTAAATGCGAACATGACGCCATGGGAGGAAATAAAAAGAGAACTGATGTGAATGCTACAGTGTATATCGGCCAAGGAACCCCCCCCCTCGCCCCGTCAGAAAGTGTGCTACTACTGCAGCAGAAAAGCCCCGTAGCTGCAATTTTCATGTTTATACTTGAAGCAAAGTTAAGCTGCTCTGTTACACGGAGAGCAAATATATTCACCTGAGCTGCAATCTATTTTTAAATTACTGTAAAAAAAATGTCTGTTTTTACAAGTTTTGATATTCAGCAGCTGCAGAGCATTTAATTAAACATTCACTGCTATCAATTGTCAATGTGCATTAAGGTATAGGAACAAGAAACAAAGAATATGCACATTAACTCCACTTCATTTGACATGTTCCTACCTCCCAGCCTTGAGTGCGGTCTCGGAGGCAAGGCCTGTGCTCTCCTTCATATGGTCCAAAGCGCTCCCCGATGTTTACCCTCCTGCGGCTCCAGATGCCGAGGCCTCCGCCTGGAACTGTGGACTCCCGCAGTTCAAAGTCCAGGGGAATTGTCAAATCTTCTTGTGGTAAAAAGATGCTCTGGTGTTGGAATGACAAGGTGTTATGGGGTGAAGCCTCATCGTCAGAGAGCGGAGGGGACGCTGGGTCCTCTGCCAGGGCCGAAGAAGGCGCAGGATCGCCGTCGGAGCCACATACATCATCTAAGATGTCAGATGGATAAAGGGCAAACTCATCATCACCATCACCTGTAAAGAAACAGAAAGAGTCTCCATGTGAGGGTGGTGCTGAGTGATTACTTTGTGATTGTTATATTATAACAAAGTATTGCTGGCGGAGTTTCATTCCTTTGTTAACAAGTTCCTGCAACATTCATAAAAGCTTCAAATAGATCTCCTGTCTTCATATTTTTTCAACTATGGCGGACAAATAAAACATGCAAAGTGTTTATCCATTAACTTGAACTCTCCAAATAAACAGCATCAGGTCATAAAGGTTTGAAACAACACCATAAAAAACATGACAAAGCCCTGATTTTGTTTTCTCTGAGCGAGGTAATGAAGAGCAGGACAACAATGACTGGAGCACTTGTTTGTAATGTCAGTGTTTTCCTTCTCGCTTCTTATTTCTAATCAATAGCTTAAACAAAACTTGATATGTCAAAAACAGGCTATTGAAGTTAACAACATGGTATGTTTGCCATTCATTTGAGCCGATGCCAGGGCGGGTAGGCAGGATCTGCTCAGCATTGTGCTGCTCTGACTGTTTTATGTTTCCTTTTCCTGAACTCTTTCTCCACCGCGCAGTGAAAACAGAGGGTAGCATACTGGGGTTAATTGTGAATAGAGTGAAACAGGACATCGAAGTACGACCCTTGAACCCACACTGGGCTTCTTCAGAGTGGCACACGTGGCTGGTGGAGCTTAATGGGGGAAGAGGGATTGTGTTAGTGGTAACACAGAGTGCAGGTGGAGTAAAGTAGCACGGTCCTGGGGTCTTTGAGTTGAAAATGTTTGTTTTTTAAACAGGTGTAAAGAGGTGCAGTCATGACACGCAGAGGGAGAGAGACAAGTTCACATCAAACAGGTCACCAAAACAAGCAAACAGGTGAGTAGTAACGTAAGCATGTCCATGATGAAGCCATCCAGGGTGACAGACTGCCAGCCAGGTGTCACACGGAGAGACACAGAGACACTCAAAGCCGGAAGCGATTCACAGGAAGCTGCCGCTCCCCCAGCGTGCATCTGAGATGGGTTGTGCTTAACGCAGGCTGACAGGGCAGAGGGAGAGGGGGCTCTGCTAATGAGGCTCCACAAACCCATCCCAGGGCTGAAGAACATTCCTGAAGGGCTGCCTGTGTGACACTGTACCGCTGCGCTGTCAGCCATGGAACCTTTGATCCACATAGATACACACACACACGTCCTGTTCACTGGCCATGAAGTAACCGCGCTTCTGATTGACTGAACGGGTCACTCTGATTGGCCACAGGTGGTCATAAACTAACCTGAGAGATTAACTCAAGACCTCGACAAAATCATTCAGCTGTTTTTATGTGCTCTGATCTCAAAACTGCTGTGAACTTTGACATATTACTCAAAGTACAAGATAAGAAAAATGCATTGTGTATAAATACCCTTAAATTATGTGTTACTTCCACTTTGGCGAGTTCAAAAAATAATCTTTTGTGAAACGGACTAAAAAACTGTCAACTACTGCACAAGTAGAGCGAGAGCAGTTTTCCTCTGCCAGTTCCTGTCAAAAAGTGCGTGTGCTGTCGAGGGGGTCTGCATTGTGTTGAATCAGCTGTGTATTACAGATATCCGTCTATGATATTTGTGTTATGCAGTATTTGTGTGTATTTGTCAAACCAAGATCTACAATGTAAGAATTTCTCATAATCATTCCCTGCAGCAATACCTGATTGCAGTGTATTTGCGACTATTGTGTTTGACACACACACTGTGTGGGCATGGCGTGTCTGAGGGGAGACTCTTTTTTAAAGACTTTTTCGAGCTGAGCCGGGCATGAAACCCAATGTGGCTCTGGGAGTCAGCGTAATGATTTTTAGCACGGAGACTGTGTAACGCGGTTATGGTCCTGGATGTGAGGCTTGCCATATGGTTGGGGGACAAGAGCTTTTAAAGGTAACTGTATCCCTTCATTGCTGTTTCTCCGCTGACGTCCCCCCCCCCTACACTGGTCTCCAAGTTTATATTTGATTTAGACCAGAAATTGTCCCGGTCCAGTGGACTCAACGAGAGCATTTCAGCTCATAAACATATATGTTTCTGTAGGGTAAACGTTTGGCGAAAGCAAATACGCCATGTTCAGAGTTCTAAAAATTGTGGTTTCATGTGCAGATGATTGATAAGACAAAGGCCGTAGCTCCGCTTTAACATGTGAGGCGATAGGGACACTGAACACAGATGATCGGGTTGGTGTGTGCGGGTGTGTGTATCCGCCAAGTTAAAGCAAATAGTCTTTGTTTGTTTGTTCAGTAATGGACATTACTTCATCATTGCAAGCTGACGCCCTTCATCAAAGAGGGAGTGCTAAAAGAATTCTGGGTAGCGAAGGGGAACTCCAGCTGGAAGCAGCATTATGGCTTCAGCTGCATTATTAGCAGAGATGGCACATCATGATAGTGCAGGAAAGCAACTGTAAAAAAAAAAAAAAAAAAAAAAGGCAAAACTTTGATGTTGATTTATCTTTAGACAACAAAAAATGATTAAGTGGAAAATAATGAGGAAAACAATATTATCTCCCCATCAAAATCAGTCAGGAACATGTGTGAAAATACATCATAGCATAAACACAGACATGCACACGCACACACAGGCATACATCCAGTGTATTTAAATGGTTGCACTTGACGCCAAATTCATTAATTTTTATTAAGAGGGAAAACATTTGTTCCCGGGCCTGCTATCTGCATGGGTGGAATGATTTTCACCTCTGCCACGAGGTGTTGGGCGGACTCATACATCACACGATTACCCCGAGCTGCGAGCTGGGCCGCCATCATCAGGGAGTGAATTAAAGATGATAGAAGGAGCTATTAATCACTGTGACAAAGGCCCTAATGGAGGTGTGACCCAGCCACTGCCGACGGGACG
>JAPZDZ010000024.1:10059631-10071148 GCA_029783805.1 Acanthurus tennentii | reverse complement strand
ACTCTGGATGTCTCCCTCTTTCTCCCTTTCCTAACCTGTCTCCCTTCCCTCTCCCCTGTTCCCTTCGCACCCTTCTACGAACCTCTCACTGTGCACAGCCACCCCACATCCATCACAGCCCAGAAATTTAAGGAGCCAAATTGGCCTCATCTGTCTCAATGTTGGATGCAGATGGAGTTTCTTCTGCTGAGGGAGGTGCAGTTAGTCACCCCTGCTGCCCCCACCCCTTCAATCTACTGCCTCAAAGCCAAGCCCACAAGCACCGGTCTCAACACTACGGAGCCATGATATGAGGTTGGCTGCTGGGATAAAGAGGGCACAGCGGTGAAGTGACCACTACACTGACCACACACGCTCTCTGCTTCATTCAGCTTTCTCTAAATCCCATTTTTCTTTCTTGCTTTTTTTTTTTTGATTTTCCATCTACCCTTCATTCTTGCTCACTCTATTTCTTCTACTCACTCTTGTTTACTCATATTGCCAGCACACACACACACACACACACAAACACCTACACGAGCGCAGGGCGGCGGTGGCCACAGCGCAGCCTGCAGTATCGTCTCAAGCAGCCTGGTCAGACCTGGCTCGTTAATAAAGGCCCTAAATGAGGCAGCATGCATAAAACATGAAGCGCCGCGTGCTGCCGTAATGAACTGCTGCTCCATAATTGCATCTCAGAGCCGTAAAATGAAGACAAAATATTTGAAGAGGGATTCTGTCACCTCTCTGCAGACGCAACACTAATCACAGGCGTTCTGCGGGGCCCTCTGGGTCTCCCCTTGACAGAGAGCAAGGGCTAAACGCCCAGGGCGGCGACATTGGCAACACCCTCCAACTAATGGGACATAATTGAATAATTGCTGATTAGAAAATAGGGGGGGAGATAATAGTATAACAGTGTCCAGTGTGTTATCTGAAACGATCCCATTGGGATGGAGAATATGATAATATGGCAGAGGAATGGATGAGAAAAAGGTATATTTGGATTGTACCTACCATGTACTGGGAAATTATTTAGTTGATTTAGGAGTCAGTTTATGTGCCTGAAATTACTGTTAAGGTATAATAGATGAGAGGGCGCTAAAGCTGGAATAAAAAAACGTTATTTTTAGCTGGGAAAGCAGACCGATGAATATTTTAGGATAATTCAGCAAGACAATTTGTCTCAAAATATTAAATTGAACTGGCCAACAAAGTCAGTCAAATGTTTAGAATTATGTTGATGTATTGAGAAATAAAAACATAGAAAAGAAAAAAGAAAAAGAAATAAACCAAAGAGCAATGTCTAAGCACATACAAACTACACACACACACACACACACACACACACACACACACACAGAGTGACAGGCTCAGAGACAGGCAGGTCTCCAGATGAGAGATTGGAGTCCCACCCAGTGGTGTCACCCAGACAGTTAGAGAGTTGCCGTAGTGACAGGGTGGCCGCGGTGACATAATGAAGGTGCTGTGGTTGTCACAGGGGGTCAGTACTGATCACACCACCCATCTGTGCAGGGGTGGGGTTACGGACAGGAATAATGAATCCCACCAATGACAAATGGCCCTAAACTCAGGACTGAGGCATCTGACAAACTCAAACTCATCACTTGGACACCTTAAACACACACGGGTGACAATGGACACCACTAGGAACACACACAAACACTCAGCGAGGCTGCAGGGAAACAAGCACATTTGTGAGCATATAAAATCTGTGCATGTGAGAATTAAAATATCTGAATAAATCGGCATGCTTTTGAACCTGTGTATTAACAAGCTTCCGTGTTATTAACAAGCTTCTTTGTGCAAAGGAATTTCAAGATCTTTAAAAAAAGAGTTTGGCTCTGATTTTACTAGCTCAGCTTCCTTTCAATGAGTCTTGTTTTCTCACCTCTGACTGCAACTTGAAGCCGTTGAAAAAGAGCCCGTAATTTTAATGTTGATGCACTACCGTTGCAGGTCAGAGGTTATCAATACGGGCATTGTTTAACACGCACAATGGGCCGACTGGATTCAGAAAACCCCCTCGGAAGCATAAGCACAGCACAGTGCAGAAAAAAAAAAAAAACTTCTCATACAGATTCGACACAGCAGGGCTGGTGCTCCTTTAAAAAGCTGAATTCAATCAGAGCCCATGTCTGCGTATGGTAAAGAAAGAAAAACTAACTATTGGAAAGCAGGAGTATTTTTAATGTGACAAGCTGACCACCTACTACCAACCTGACATCCTCCATTTAATATTTCTGGATATGAATAGACTTTGTCTGAGGGTTGCTTTTCCACTCTCAGGGTCTGTTTGCCTTGAGCGCTACCACAGCAGCAGGCCAATTCCACCTTAACTTTGTTACAGAACTTGTTACATGCAATAATGTCCTCGGATGCAGAGACTTTCCAAACCACAGTGCGACATGTGGAATAGACCCGAGCATGGAAAGGTCCTGGAGAGGATGTTTGTTTAATGATTGTTGGAAGGCTAACATTCAGCCCCCCCACACCCGAGCAACAAAATCCCCCTCAGAGCACTGAAGCTGTTTATGTTATTTGTTATGGATGTCAATTTCCCTCTATTTAGGAGGTGATTTAACTGGGCAATACAGTAGGATTGTGCTCTTGCATTGGGATTGTTGTCTCCTTGTATAATGTACAACACAGCTCTGCCTGGGCGTCTGGACGTAAACAGTGGGGGCCATTGTCAAGACTGAGAGGGGCGTTTAGCTTGAGTGCAGAAAAACCCACCACTCTAAAGTCGTTTGTTAATATCTAAATGTGATTCCAGATTCTTTATCGTAGATTTTTTTAAATAAATGTTAAAACTTTTTTTTTTTTACCCTAAATTAAATATCACAAATTCATTAAATATGTGATAAGATATGAAATTGAATTAAAAGAAAATGTCCTGATGTTTGATGTTAAAGCGCTGTATGTAGACTGGCTACTTAATATATTAACCTTTTTGGATGAAAAATGTGCATTTTAAAAAACTTTTAATATTCTTAGAATTTATCCTACTCACATTAATATTTAGATTATGAAGAACTAGAAACCTTGCAGGCTATTCTTTTTTTCTTAACTGATATTTATGCCTGTAAAAGAGTGGGAGTGTGTTGGTGCTTGCATGCGTGTGTGCGGAGGGGGGTGTAAAAGGGGGCGGACATAAATGGAGAGTGACAGCTGCCAAATGACAGTGAGATTGAGGTGGGAATGCAAAAGGACAGTGAGGGAAGGAGAAGAACATGACAGTAACAGCAACTCAGATTAGACTGAAATCACACACATGAACGAACACACACACACAGTGTTCAGGGAGCCTGATGGGAAATGCGGTCCTGTGACGAGTGCTCAGTGTGTCATTCAGACAGATGAGACGGATCACAGAAATCCCCCGTTTCTTCTTCCTAATTCAAACAAACAGGGTCTCTAAGCGGAGCCACATGGCCTCTCTTAATGACTGACATTTTGTTTAAGAACCATCCATAATGACCTGGTTTGAATTTAAATACTTGGTGTTTATTTCACAATGAGCTGCCAATATTCACCAATGAAAAATTCCAAAGTGCTTGAGTGACTTGAGATTGTTGATTTCATGCGTTTTCTCTCCCTTTGGTTTTCCTGTTTTGTACATATCTGGAGTGACAGGACTTTAGAATTAATGACAGACTGCCTGGACATAAACATGTTAAGTAAAAGTAAAAGTAAAAACAGATTATCTGGAGATCTCTTAAACTAACATATTTGATATGGCAGTATTCCTCCAAGTGGGTTTAATCCTTGGTATGTTGGACACCAAAATATGTTTCTCTATATTTCACAGCTCCTCTGACTGAGCCCACTGAATTAATCAAATCCTGTAATCTTTTAACTATGACTAATTAATTGTATCTGATGAAGTTATTAGATGCAAAAAATGCTTACTTCAGTTCATAATAATAATTAAAGTATAGAGCGCTCACACAATATATATATACACTTTTTAGACATTAAACAGGCAATAGGCACATGTCTGAGTGCATGCACAGGCACTTCTGTACCACCACTGTAGAAAGAAAAACATTTTTAAAAGACCATATTGACTAGGGAAATAAAGCAATTACAAATCAAAACAGCACAAAGACTGAACTTCTTTTGAACCACTTGATACATTGACAATCCGTTAAAAAGGCCCAGAATGGAAAGCATCCCCCAAAGACATCCAAGTGTTGGAGCCAATTAATAATCGCCTCATTTTAACCTGCTGCATGCACTCGTGCAGCCAAAAATCAATCAGGGTCCACTTTTTTCTTATTGATGGACTGCGTTGAGTGAAAGAATGCTAACTCTAAACTAACAATGCCACAACCATGTACATAGATGGAAATCAATTGTAATTAAAACTGAACAAGTGTTCCGCTTTATACACTCAAAGAGTGCATTGGTCATTAAATACATTTTCATCAGTTATCAGTTAAAGGTTTTAAATGACGTCCACGGCTTCTGCCTCCTTTGGGATAGCACTCAGTGCTTCCACACTTGTGTTGCAAATTTAGCCGTGCTTGCCATGCAATCAAAAGGCAGCCAAATTAAGTATCAAACAATTTAATGTTATGTGTCACTCTCCAAAGCGATCTGTATTAGAAGCACTTAATTAAACTTTCAAATTCAAATGTACTAATCAGTTTGCAGCAGAGTGGGCGCTTGTTTTTCCCACATGAAACGCCACGGCTGGCCGGCGCGGCCCAATGCCTGCTCATTAACATGAAGGTGTGATTTGCATTTCCTGATGGACTGTTCCAGTTTTTAATATCCCTCTTTCTGCTCTTACATCAATCATGGAAAAAGGAGGCCACCATAGGCCACTATTAACCCTCCAAATCTGCCACAAAACAAATATTACAAGAGTTCACTAATTTGGAGATCAAAAAGCCACTTGTCCATTATATAATTGAAATGAAGGTGGAGTGTTGCACTTCTGAAGAGCTCTATAATTACCAGCTGTTAATTGCACACTTGTGGTGTCTCACTTTTAATTAAAAAGAGCGGCTCGTTGCTGGACGATAAGCAACGGTGGACAGGCAGCGGTTTAATCAACAAAGCTAGAGGAATTTGTTTCTGCTGTGGCCAGCAGCGGGCTGGAGAAATCTTCAAATAACCCAGGGAGATTAAAACGTGTCCATTAGGACCAGTCAGGTTTTATTTGGGGTGGCAGGAGCGAGGTGCATTTGAAGTCGTCCCGCTGCAGAGTCCTCGGCGAAGCGCGGCTGGGGGTGTGGGTCTAATCAGCCCGCTGCTGGCCCTGAGCGCTCAAGTGGAGGAATTGGACCCCGCTGGTGGTGAGAGAAGGAAGGGAGGAAAAGAGGGAGTAAAGGATGAAGGGAGGGAGGGAGGGAGGGAGGGAGTGGGGAAGAAACAGCAGCCCCATCACTCTCCCTTTCCTCTTCTCTCACTTTCTCTTTTCCTGTCCAAGCCTGTTACTTGACTTTGTTTTGTGACTGGTGTGACGACAAGCCAAAAAAAGTCTTTTAAACTATACGCCTTGCTTCTCGAATCGGCCGTTTGCTTCGCGCATTAGTCACTGAAAGACAGCCTGGCAATCTATACAGGCATGAGATATCTTGCAGGATGTGTCAGTGCCCTTAGACAATACACAAACAACCTCGGGTCCCTTCTCGACAAACCGGAGAAAGCCCTTCCACCTATTTCAGGACCTATTGAACCATGGCTGCACAGTGTAAACCGAGAAGAATAAAAAAGCAACTTCTGTGCTTGATAGTCCCAACATGTGGCTATAACTCACACAATGTTTATATGAAACAGACAGTTACCTTGGTCAGCAACTCTGGGCTGCTGCCAGGCCTCCAAAAGCTCTCGGTACACCAGTCGCATACAGTGCATGACTACCAGAGTATGATAACCTCATCCACCCTTTCTATGACCCCTCTGCTCCCTTGCTGATAAAACTGTCTGCCAGGAAGTGTCCTTCACTACACTTCCTCCCTCTCATGCTCAATCAACACCTGTCACCACGGCAATCAGTGCCACGATATGAACGCACTGCCCCGAAGAAGCTACAGCGCTCCCTGCACATCCAAATCACAGCGATTCCCTCATAATTCTTATTGCTTCCAAGATAAACATTTAATTAGTCTATACATAAAATTCCATCCCGGCTCAGATTATATGTGTAGATCCAAAAAGTAATAACAGAATCGCTAGGGGCTTCCCAGACCCCCTGAGTGTCGCAACTCTTTTAGATAAAGCGCTCTGGGTTTATCTAAGGAAACAGTCGCTGGGGCGAGGATGGTCTGGCCTCACTGACAGATTAGTCCAGCCCAGGCCCACTTCCTGCCTGCTGAGGACACTAATTAGAAGGAAGGACTGACACCACAATAAGAGCTGACAGTTGAGTGCACTTAGTACAGCTTCACACAATCCACCGCTGTATTAGTACAGCAGCCACGCCAAGCCATAAATTTCATCACATTAGCTCGCGCTTATCTGATGTGACAAAAGTTAACCTGGATGTTGTTTGGACAGAAAAGTACAAGGGCAGTTCTGAGAAAACTGTGAGGGTGCTGATTTATCAGTGGAAGTATGCGAAAGGGTTTTTATTTGAAATTTTATCAACCTCAATGCCCCCACCATCTCTCTCTCTCTCTCTCTCTCTCTCTCTCTGGCCTCCACCCTCCCTCCTCCACCCCCTTTCAAAACACACACACACACACACACCGAAGGAGACAAAAGTCATTGTGAGCCTGGCCAGTTCCCAGTGTTAATGACATCCTGTTTACAAACACGTTGAACAGTGTCGCAGGGGTCACGGTCACTCACACTCTCACACTCTATCTGTCTGAGTCTTACACCTTATCCCTCTATTCAAACGACCTTTGACCTTATTTAAGGTTTTCAATTTAGCTGAAAATTCAAAATGGATGTAGCTTGATTAGCAACATCGTGCTGCAACAACAGGAACCAGAAGCATGTAAGTGCATTAAACAGAACGTAGAAAAAGCATCTGCACACACTCATACACACACACACGCACTATAGCTATTATTATAATCGCAAAATCACCCGATGAAGGAAAAATGTGCTTCAACCCAAAGGGCAAATTTACAGTACAGTTACACGTACGCGTGTAATAGGCTGAGCTGTTTTACAACACCAGCATGAGCTGAGCTATTGTTTTATTTCGAGAGGTGCTGGCTGTTATTGGATTGTTTTACACTAACTGGGAGAATTTTATTCCAGTGGAGCTCTGTGTGGTGTGGAGTGCCTTTCACTAAGTGGGAAAAAGAAGAAGGGAAAGAGCAAGAAAGATTGTGTGTGCATGTGTGTGGCACTTTTAAGCTTTTGTAACAATGTCGGGGGTGTGTGTTGTGGCTGCTTTGCTTCTGTTGGTGTTTATTCATCAGAAAGCTAATGTCTCCCCCACTGAGGGCCAGCAGGTTGTCCTCAGGTACAGGTGGAGGCTTTGCACGCTAACCTAAAGCTACACCACAAGCATTTGTGAAACTAAAATATTTGACATTACCCTTTAACTTGTAACAAGAATTACGAGTTTTAAAATGAAGTTGTCAGGACACCTGGTCAGTGAATTGTAATTTTCTACATGACCTCACATGATGGAGCTCTTTTTATTCACTCTACATTACATACTTGCATCTGCTTCATGCATTTCCCTGTTTCTGTGTCTGCCTGTGCGGTGAAACATGCTAGAATGTGAGAGTAGAAGAGCGGGCATTTTCTGGGGCTCTCTGTGGCTGTGCCAGCGGGCGGAGCAGTACGTCAGCGCGGGTCGAGCGCCACAATGTGCCTGTCAGTCCGTGGGACGTCCCAAAGGAGAAGGGCAAGAGGCAGCCCCCACCAACCTTGCCCATCCATCATCGTGACACCGCAAGCTGCAGTCATGGGAAACCCACCACTGGCCGGTCGCTCTGGACCAGAGCTTGGAGGGGTAGTGGGGAGACGGGACTCGCCATCCATTGAAAACACATTGTTCTGTTTATTATAACTAGTTAATGAGGTTGAAGTGAAGTCTTGCTTTGTTTTTCAAACACTACCAGAGGGGATTTGGAGGCAGACAGCCCTGTTGCTGGGTTCAGGCAAAGCATCTCATAAGGGCCTGGGTGTTTTATAATGGATGTCTATAGATTTTATGAGAGTGGAGTTGGCCATGTTAGGAGTGAGATCCTTGGTTCTTGTAAAAATGAATAGTTTTTAGGGCTTTTCTCCATATGCTGAGCTCAGACTCTGAAAACCTTTTCCTTCAGCTTCCAGTTTCTTCTTCTTTTTCTTTTTCTAAAACCACTTCATTCTTCGGCACTTCGGTTCACAAGTCTTGTTTTAGACTCAACAGCCAACATCAACAACAGACAATTATTTAACAATAGTGGCCAGCGACTGTGTATTCCTGTGTCAATCTTCAAATCAACAAAAACAAAACCAAATATGTGTTTAGGAAGAGGAGAAAATGAAAGAGAAGTCACATCTTTTGTCAGCGGGAACAGGCGTTTGTGATCTATGGACGATGTATTTTTACAAAGCAAAAACAAAAGACATGAAAAAAGGGAAAGAAACAAAAAGAGACTGTTTTACTAAAAGTTGGGAAAAGAAGAAAAGTGGCGTGCGTTAGCAGCATCAGCGGTTTGTGGAGCCAGAGGCCCCCCTGCCTCTCTGTCTGGTGGAGATATGAGAGAGGGCCCACTCCCTGTCCGGCCGCGGCAGGGGCCTCGGCTGCCCGCTGACATGCCTACTTTAATTGTTTGTATAAAATCACTTGCACTTTAACTCAAGATGCTATCGGCCCGTCGTTAAGCTCTTTTACAGCGGTGAGTGTGCACTGCTTAAAGGTGGAGCACCCTAAAGTGACACACAGATATCACTGTATGCCTCACCCGCACAGACAGTGAGGTGTGTGCATGTACGCAGATGTGGAGTCAGATTAAACAAACCTACACATACAATGGAGTCCTGTATTGGTCTGGCTGTTGGTGGAGTGGACAGACAGGCAAATCGGACTCTACCCCGCCCAAAGACTGCAGGCCACCCGTCACTAACCAGGCACAGCGCACCACCAGCTACACCGCTAGCTGTTTGCTTTAGGAAGGTGGCTCAAAGCCAATTAAAATACACTAAGAGCTGTGTCCGACTTGTGTTTGGAAAGATAATATGTGTCCAGGAGTCCAGTCAACACGGTGTGAGCAAGTAAGCAAAGGGAAGCACTCTGCATCATTGTTTCAGAATGCAGCGCGTCATTATTGCACTTTATGCTAAAGCAGAAAAACAGGCAAGTACTTGGTTACACTTTTTATGCCTTCGAGAAGGAAAAATATTATCTTTGATTTTATGGTTCAGCAGATGTTGGTGCTGCTTTAAAAATATCTAGGTGTGCATTATGCAATGAACAGGTATCACTTTTGAATGTGAAAACGAAAACATTGGCATAATTAACACCATATTTCTTTTTAAATCTGTTAAAAGTGTGACTGAAAACATTAATCATCAAAAATTAGTAGCCTAATACACAAATGTGAAACATATGGACTTACCATTAAATGCGAAAATACGCACAGAGACAGACAATATGCAGGAAAAGAGTGAGTAACACACACACACAGATGTAGAGGGCAGAGGGTGCTGATATGAATGGTGGTGAGTGGTGAGCAGAGACGGGAGCTCCATGTCTGTTCAGTGTGTTTTAAGAGTGTTTAAATGAGTGAAAAGTCCGTTATGGCTTCCAGATGGGGGCCGGTTTGATCCGGATCATTCTGACAGGCCTGGACTTTGATGTGCTGCTGCCTATTACTGACATTACAGGGAGACAGGCATATTTCTCCCTAATCACTTCCAACTCGAACGGCCTGCACCGGCTGGCCACACCAAAACTGTGTGTATGTGTCCGTGTTTTAATGCCGGTGTGTGCATACGTGCATGAGACTACACGTATATATGTGTTTTTGAGGAAGAGTGCATGCATTTGTTTTGCTTTATAAAAAGGCTCTGTGTGCCCAGTGACATTCAGTATTGTGTTCGAGTCTGCAGATGTATGCTTGTCTCACGTAAAATGAGTAGAAAAATTTGCAGTATTCATAGCAGAGCCTGCGGTGACCCAGCATGTCTGCGTTTGCGCTCAGGTTGTATTTTAACCTGATTCTGGATGTCCTCCTGACATCTCATCATAAACCCTCAGTTTCTAATGAAAAGCAAAAAAGGAGAGGACAGGAGAGGAGAGTATAATGGCTTCATTTATGCTGAGGGGAGAATTCCCTCAGAAACATCCATCTTGTCCGGCAGGTTAAATATAGTCCAGACAGACATCCAGAAGGGAATAATTCCTCCACTTCCCTCTCCACCCACACTCCCCAGTAAGCCCAGTGGAAGTCATTTCTCAGTGACCACAGAGGAGGAGGACCAAAGGGGAAAAGGAGCGCCACTCTGCTCCTCACTAATCACTCTGTGACCCTGAGACCACCCCTCCACTACCCCCCTCGCAAGTCTCCTCTTTTCCCTCTCCTCCTCGTCCTTTTTTGAGGAAGGGGGTGCAGGGGGCTGTGAAGAGGGATGAAGAGTGGAAGAGTGTATCAGGCCGAAGTTTCCCTCTTTATCTCCCAAAGGCAGGGGAATGCCAAGGGGCCGGCGCTTTGGAATCCGCTTTTTTGTCTGCCTCTTGGGGAGAGCTGGGCTGAGTCCACTTGGAGTAGCACAGGGAGGTATTCAGAGCAAAGTCTGGAGGGCCCTTCAGCAGACAATGGTGAAGCCCGGGGACAAAGTGAGTCCTTGATGAGGGATCTGTGGAGAGGTGCAGGTGTCTGAGGTGAAGAACAGTCTCTCAGGCCTGACCCACTTATCTTCAGCAGCTTCTCTCCTCTCTTCTTCTCTTCAACTGCTGCCATCCCCGATCACATTCCTCCAAACAACAGCTTCTCCATGTTCTTAAAATGTACATTAAAAAATGGGCATACACCTAACTTTGCTATGCTAACAATGCCACAAATGTCTGCCTAACCTATACATGAAATTTGGCACAAGAACCTTGGTCTATTCATGCCAGGGAGGGAGACAGGAAAAGGCCTTTGACCCCAGGGCTTCTCTCTACATTCCTGGTAATTGCACTCCATCATACTTTGTGCCGGAAATAGCAAACATCTAAATAAACCCTGTCAAACCATGTTGTCCATCTGCCGGCAGATAAGATGAAGAAAATAAGCCATGTTCCATAAACACAAACATAGGGGATCACAAATCAATGGTCACAGTCTCCACAACCATAAATTAGCCTTGGGACCATTTTTAGCATTCAAGTCCAACAGGGAGAGGACAGTGAAAGGAGAGGACAACCCGCTCTTTAAAATCTCATCACTGCTGTCACTGTGGGCTCTGCACCATGAAACAACACTGGGATAACATCTACAAGAGCTACACACACATGCCCAGAGAGACAACAACAAAGATGTGACCACTGAAATGCCCGATGGCAGGGCTGGGTTACCAAGCAGCAGTGAAGACCTCAATGAAGCACGAGAGAGGGAAGGAGAACAAGTC
>JAPZDZ010000024.1:10042319-10056769 GCA_029783805.1 Acanthurus tennentii | reverse complement strand
ACACACACAGAGGCCTCAGGGCTTAGCTAACCCTCCCAGCCTGGCCGGCCCTCAGCCCTGAATGCGAGCAGCACTTAAACTTTCCCCTTTTCAAACAGCAGAGCACAAAGAGAGGACCACATCAGTAGCCTGCTGATCATCCCCACAGACGGCTGAGCGCGGACAACAGGCAGGTCCCTGAGCGAGTCCCCCCACATAATGTCCCCACGTCCCCCTATCACGCTAGCACTAAGGCTCAGGCCCGTATGCCACGTATACGGCACTCCCCTCTCATGTGAGACTAGATAAATGACAATTCTTTCGAGAGAGGCAGTTAGAAGGAGCTGGAGCGGTTGGGGCGAGGGCTGGGACAGGGGGGCCCGGTGCTGCAGCTGTCTCCCACTGGCCACGTCCACCCCTTGAATCCCCTAGCCACCCACCACCACCACCACCACCAACCACCCCCAGCAGCAGGTTTCTCCCTACAGAGGCAAAAAAAAAAAAAAAAAAAACACGCTTCATTACGTCCTCTCTCCCCAGAGCAGCTAGGGGCCTTTCAGTGCAGATAAGCCTCTTAGACATGAAGTAGCGCTCAGAGCAGCATTTGAGTGACAGCAGGAAGGTTTAGCCATTCAGTGGACAATGCTCACATTCTCTGGCTTTAATCTAGGAGGCGGACAATGATCTGTTTTTTAAGGCCTCATCTCTGCTTTTCCCACAGCAGTAGGTGACTGGCACAAGGAAGAGAAAGAGAGACAGAGCGGGTCTGAGGGCCGGCTGGGAGAGCACACCGCTATCTCCCGAGGCCTCGTGTTTCCTTGACAGCTTAGACTGAGGTGGGACAAGAGGGAGCGAGGTGAGGGAGAGAGAGGAGGGGAGGGGGAGTAAAGTTGACGGAAGGCAAAGGGCATCAATCACGCGCACGCACGCACACACACGGACAGGCACACAAACAATCACTCGGTGATGGTTGAGTGCGTCTGTGTGACAGACAGGCAGGTGAGAGGCCTGGTGGTGACGTGGCTTAGTGTTGAGCTTTGTCATTCTTATCTGCTCTGACCACTGACATCCATCCATGCTCAGCCATTGTGTGCGCCTCTATGATGTATTTATACAAACCCTAATGCATGAGCAACTGGGGGAAAAAAGAAGCTAGACAGGATGAAAAGACACACAAACAAAATCATTTGTTTTGATTTCATGATACAATGTAACCTCTGCTGCTTTTTGGACCTGAACGTGCTTTGATGACAAAGCATTGTATAATCAATGTCAGCCCTTTATGAAATTGAGAAGGCCTGATTCTGATTCTTGATCATGTGAATCTGGATAATAAAATGACTTATTTGACTAGTTCAGTGTAATGCATGCCAGCTGCCATGGAGTTTATGTTTTAATCACAAATGTTAAGAGTAGTGTGAAATAAACCGATCTAATGGTTTTTCACATGAAAAAACATTCAGAACTAAAAACCAAAAAACAAAAGACCTGATAAAAAGTTGCATATAAATTGTTAACAGTTAGTTAAGTTGTCATAAGCGGAATATATGCCTAAGTTGATTTACAAAACAGAAAATTTCTATTTAGACACAGTATGCACTGTCTCCAGGGCCCTGATATTATTATCCATGAGGTGTCTACATGTACCGCAAGATTTTTTTTTGGCCTTCTGTCTATGGAAAAGATCTATCCAAGAAAGTAAAAAGATCAAGTATTGAGGGCCAACATGAACAAATAATGTAAGTGGGGACGACACAGTGTCACTTTGCCAAAGAGCAAAGGATTATTTTCAAACCACCTCACACTTCAGACTGGTTTGTTTTGCTCTGTGGAGAGTATAAACATCCACACCTCATCTACAATAAACAGACACTATGTAATACTGAGAGGGAGAGAGAGATATTCATGGAGACGAGTGTGTGTTCATGTGTGTGTGTGTGTGTTAACAGGATGCTAACATACGGACACGTGTTCTTCAGGAGACACGGCCGTAAAAACCCCTTCAATGTTTGACTGAAGTGTCAATCACTGGGCTACTTATTACTCTAATTGGATTATTACTACAGTTTAGCTCCCAGTTTTTAAACATGGCTGTGCCAGTAACTCAAGCTGGTAACTGTGTGAAGAAGGAAAATAAAAGGAGAGGAAAAAAAAAATCAAGAAAAAGTCTGAAATAACACCTGGAAGTGTTTTTAATGTTTATAACATATAAACTGTGCTCCTTACTTTTTTGTCAGTGATATAGTCACTTTTAAAACTGTTCAAATGTCAAAAACGTAAATCATAAGTGCCTCAATTCCTTTAAATGTGTATTTATGAAAGCATAATAAGCCTGTAAGTCGAAATAATAAAAAACTTGACCTTATCAATGTAATGTGAGCCGGCATTTTACTGACAAAAGAATGGAGATGCTAGCTGCTGTGTGTGGAGATGGAGAGTGGCAGGAAGCACATAAAGCAGCCAAGAGACGGGGATGAACTTTGGCCTTCTCTAAACACCTCCATATTTGCCTGTACACCCCTCAAATTCTGACATCCACATACTCTCCTTCCCTCTTTGTGTTACACGTTTCTACTGTTGCATAAAATCTTAGTGGGGGAATGCATAAAACAGCCCAGTATGGATTTGACAGTCATACATTTTTCGGATTACACAGTGGGCTTTTGGAGCTGATTTTACAAGATGTCGGGTTAAGGATTTCAAGTCAGAATTCAAGTGAGAACATCACTAAAAAACTCAGCAGTGAGACGGTATGAATGTGCACACAGGCTCGTACAGAAACTCAGACCTACACACACACACACACACGCACACACACACAAACACTGAGACACAAATCCTTAACAGCCACCCAGCATGTCCTCAGCACCTCACTCTTACATGCCTCCGCTCTCTTTACAGCTTCACTCCCATTAATCTCGAACACCTCATCACAGTCCCTGCACCTCGACCCCAAAGATCTCATATCCTCCACACACCTTTACCTCCTCTCTGGGCTCAGATACAGCTCTGAAATCCCACCACTAATAACTCCCATGCATGTTCTGTTCCACTGGACTCGTTAACAATTCCACCTGCCATTAACTATTACACTTTTTATAATCCAAAATCCCAAAGTTTTGTCCTTTTTGAGATGCAGAAAGACAAACCTTTATTGACTTTTTCTTTACTTTTATATTTCTTCCCTATTTTATTTGCATTAACTTTACTCTTACTGGATATAGGATTTGCTGAGACACCTAGTGTGTGAGCGTGCATCATAAATACTAACATGACTTGACAAGGGGATACAGAAAAACACATGTTAACAGCACACGTACTCTTGTAAGAAACAGACATGGTCATTTAGGAATTGGCAGATCATCTAGCAGATACGCAAGGAAAAAAGATCTGCTTATGTCTAAAATAGAAATACCAGCAACTTCATGCAAGTGTTTATAGGAAAAGCAAAGTAAAAGAGGAAAAGAAAGACTCACTTAAGAAGTGAGATAGACATATCAGAGGACAGACAGACAGAGAGACAGATTGGGCAATTAGACAAACACACAGACACAGATCGTTCCATTACACAGAGAGGCTGACATGGCGGCGACTGAGACAATGGGCCCCTTCACTATGCTACTAAGTGTTTATGTCCCATGTCAGTCTGCATCACCAGTGTCCCCTTGACTGCTCCCAGCTGACGCCTCAAAACACACACACGCACACACAGACACCTCTCTGACCTCCAGGGTTGAACTTGAACATGCACACACGCCTGCTTTGCTTTCTGTCACATGTCAGCGTATCATGTCCCGCTCAGGCACGCAGTCTCAACACTGTAGGTTGTGTGTGTGTGTGTGTGTGTGTGTGTGTGTGTGTGTCCGAGCAGGAGAGGATGAATGAATGAATGGGCTTCTGTTGGACTGCTCCTAATGACTTTATTTAGAGATGTTGTGTTTAACGTCAGGAAACACCAGTCATGTATGCCGCCGGCAGCATCTGTGGTGAATGCAGTGTGAGACTCATAGGCCCTCATCCCCAGAGCCCCCCCCCCCGGCACACACACACAGGACAAGCCAACAAACCACAATTTCCCACTTCTGACTGCGCTGTATTGATCTGGGTTGCAGGTATGAAATGGAGTAGACCAGGAAAAGACACAAAGACAATAAATTTTATCTTGCTCTCATTTTCTCTTCTCGTATTTCCTCCTTAAATCACATCAGACTTCTTCATTATCTTGCTTTTTCTATACCTCTTGTCCCCCTTCTTCCTCTCCGCGATTCCCTCCCCCTGCTTTTTTGATACCAGTGCATAAAACACACCAAAAGTTTTCACTGGAGCTGGGTAATGAGGCAGACCTTTGACCCTGCCTTGATGACTTCCATACCTGTGCATGTGCAAGAATATGTTCTGTTGTGTGTGTGTGTGTGTAAGTGGGTGTGTGTGTGTGTGTGTGTCTGCAGCTGGCGGCTGACAGGGACATGACTAATGAGGGCTCGGGACAGAAATAATAGGTGGGAATTATAACACAAAAAGGTACAAGCGCAAAAGGAAAAGGAAGAACAAATGACAGAGCAATGGACAAGAGGAGAGGACGATAAAGGAAGGAAAACAGAGGGAGAAAGAAGCACTTAGATTTAGAGGGAAGTTTGAATCATTAGAAAACTTTGGCTGAGACAACAACAGGGGACAAGAAACAAGAAGTTTGTAATGTTTTAAATCAACAAATTGGGTAAAGTTAAACCAGAGTTTCACACTACTGACAATAATTCTGCATAGAAGAGTGAAAACAGCTTATGTTGGGTTCACTTATAACTCACTAAAAGGTTAAAATAAGTATCTGTAGAAAACCTTTAGTTACAGAGACCCTGCAACAGGAGATGTTGGTGGAAATATACAGAAGTAACATCTATGAATCTTTATCAAAATGACACATTGTCACATTAGGAATTTTAAATGGAGACGGAAATTCTTTTTATTTATCCTTCAAAATACTCATCTCTAGTCTAAAATGAGGATTGGAGCTTTTTTTAAAAATCATATCTAAAGGAACAACACTGGAACAATACAATATATAATTATTCTTTGTATGTGTATGCAATATTAAAGGTCCAGTCCACCAACCAGCTGTCTGAGATTGTGGACCAAATGATGAATCTCTGAATGAAAATGGGATCACATAAAAGTTTCTAAAATCAAAAGGGTTAGATGTAAAAAGACAATCTAAGACACTCGATCCTGCAGCAGAAACCAGAGTTTGTGGAGCAGCACGACCTGGACAGCACATTTGGGTGTCTGGCAACAGCAGCATACAACTGTCACACTCGGGGTGAAAGGTCATCATGTGTAGACAGACCAGAACTTCCTAATTATACATGATAAATGTAATCACACGCAGGAAGCATTTTCTCTCCACAATTTACTGGCTTAACCTTGTCACATGTGCCAAGTTGGTGAGGAAATTGGAGGCAAAAAGGTGTGTAAGTGTTAAATTTTAAACATTAGAGCATCTGTTAGACTTTGCAGCATATATATAAAAAAAGAAGCAAGAATAGGCAAAAATTCTACACTAACCAGTGTTCTAGTTTTTTTATGGAGCTTTGTGAGCTTTTAAAGTCTGGAACACCATTAATAAGGACCAGACAAACCAGAGGAAACTTTTCCATCAGGCTGTGTGTTGTGATAATGATGCTATCTGGCCACGACAGAGCTCTTCAGTGAACCCTCTGCTCCCGCTGGATCAGATCAGGGCCCTTAATGGCTGACTGCAGTCAGAGGGTCTCGACCCAGGGGCCCAAAAGGCGGCGCCATGAGAGAAGCGAGACAGATGGACAAATAGACAGATAGACATTCAGACAGACATCCTGTCTTGGACCACAAATAGATACAACAATTAAGTCAGGTCTGGTCATTTTCATTTCACTGACCTTCGCCCCTCAACTCCTACACATGTAAGGAGACAAATTACTACTGCAGTTGGGTTTGACCAACAACTCCTGTGCAGGACGACATGCAACGTGAAGGCTTGGACAGGGGGCATAAATCATACCTGTATTTGATCTCTGGGGCCCAAGACGGGCTGATGGTGTGACAGCTAGCATGCGCCCTGTGTCTCTGAACCCTCAAGGGGCTGAAATGGGTCACTTGTTTTGCAGGGCCAGTCTTATTTTCAGTGGTGTATAAATCTGGGAACAATATGTGGTGAGTTTGGCCTTTTTTTGTGAGTCTGAATAATCACAAAGTAAATCAGTATTAAAATTTAATGAAAACTTAAGGTAGGAGAGGCAGTTCACACAACGTATTGTAGCAGTGTCTCATCAACACAGCCCTATTGACAACAGGACTGTGGCTGAATATTACTGATCTACTAGTAGTTTGGATGAGAGAAAAGTCACCACTCAAACATAAATAAGATGAAATATGCAGACACGTGTCTCATGTTACAGATGTTAAAAAGCAGATGTTTTATCTGATAATGTCTCAGAGCCGTCGGTCAAATTAAACGATGGCTTCGTGGTGCCTAAATGTGGCATTTGCCAGTCACATGTGAGATTATACAGCTGCAGAGAAAGTTGGATCCTGAACCAGATGTCATGCTGCATGTCGTGTTAACTTTTCTTGTAAATCACAGACTTTCTCCTGTTATTGGTGCTACAGATTTAGCACCTCTGGTGCAGGTTGTTGGGTGAAAGCCTAGCTGCGTCACTGGTGGTTTTTCGGGACCAAACAACAACCATGTAATGATTTCAGCTAACTGTCATATCAAACATTCTTGTCACGAAGAAACAGATCCCTGCCTTCTACCGATCCCTCGATTCCATTTTTAATGGAAAGCCTTATACCTCAGTCTTGTTTTCAGCAGCTTTCAAGTCACCAATGCTCATGCCTGATTGCCATAGTGGTATGCAGTGCGTTCCATATCAAAGGCATACAGTGTAAATATATTTGGCTGTGCAGCAGTACCACTTTACAAGTCGCATGCACTGTGCACACATGTAACAATGCTTATTCCACATAAACATCACCAAAATTACACAGCGTCTTTCTCTGGTATCCCGAGGGAGATTGCTATGTTACATCAGGAAGTGCCCTTCAAAGTTTCCACCATTGTAATTGTAAGGTTTCAAACCAGACTTTGTTTTCTGCCTTTCAGAGGCAGTTTTTAAAACCCCAGAGGTGGCTGGTCTCCAGGCAAGCTGAAATCAGAATTGAATTAACACCCAAAGAGCATTTCATCAGAGCCAGCAGGGCCCCGTGGTCCAAGACACCTGTAATAGAGTTTCCCCTCTCACACACGCAAAAACATTTTAACTCCCATCGTACAGCAGGTTTACCTGCTCCTGCCTGCACGCAACTATGCTGCAGCAGCTGATCAAATTAGGCCAAACAAATTGCGTTTGTTGCGAGAAGGATCAAATGCTGGCGCTCGCAAAAACATATTAGCAGCCTGATCTACACAGAATACCCTTCGCATAACGGTAGTATTGGATTAAAAAAAGTCACATAGAAAAATAGAAGAGGATGTGTAGAAATCCAAACTGACTCCTTTCCTCTGCTTTCCCTTGCTGCTCTGCTCCTCTGTGCACTGAGGAATTACCTCGATCGTATGCAGTGAAGAAACGGGGAGGGGGGCGGGGGGCACTTACATGCAAAGAGATGTATTGGATTACTGTGAATTTAACCAAAGTGTTGCTGCACGCCAATCTCAACACTGAAGTACATGGTAGGCTAGAATGAATAGATATAATTAATCCTCTAAACTACCACACCCTTGGATAACAGACAACTTTTGAAGCCTTTCTCAAGTTCATCTAAATATAATCGCAGAGCAAATCAACACTTATGTCCATTATTCTCGCTATGTAATACATGCAAACTATCAAATTTAAACATTTGGTAATGGGAAAAGGAGATATTTTTCCTGTTTGTTATTAAAATAAACAGAGACAGAGATGTCTGGGATGAACTGGTGTGTGAAACTCAGGGGAGAGAGAGAGAGAGAAAGGGGGAGAGTATGGGAGACAGAAAGAGAGAAAGAGAGAGAGAGAGAGAGAGAGAGAGAGAGAGACTAAGGGGCCTGACTGTCTGACAGACAGGCAGGCAGATGGACAGGAACTTGGCATTAGGGAATATGATTCTGCCAGAGAGTGATCCATAAAGACTGGAGGAGGTCGAAGGGCACACTCTCTATAATGACTCATCATCACTCAGTTGTGTCCATGCTGGGATGGCCTATATGTGTGTATGTGTGTGTGCGTGGGTGTGTGTGTGGGTGTGTGTGTGTATCCGGGAGAGACGGCCAGTGGATCTGCTGAGAGATAGTGCCGGATAAATGACAAGTTCTGCTATTCTAGGCCTCTGGGGAAAAAAAGAGAGATCTCTCTGTTGTTTTATCAGAGCCCTGGCCAAATAATGTCATCCACAACATCAATTAATCCCCTTGTGAACATTAAAAAAAAAAAAAAAAAAAAAAAAAGGAGGACAAACACGGGTGAGAAGAAAACGACATTCACTGGGTAATGAAATATGATAAATGTTGTAAAGCGTATGAAATTCCTCCTGTCAGAGGGAGTCTGTGTTTAACTTTTTGGGGCTGGGTAAACACTGCTGGTCGGACCTTGCCATGGCAGCTGTTCCCCTGGTAACAGCGCTGGGCAGCAGAGGCGGGGCCACGGGGGGGGGGAGTTGTGGCGTTTTTTTCATGAACTCATTTTTTTTTTTTTTTGTTTTTAAATTCAAAGTCGGTCATTACTTTTACTACAGCACAGCCGAACTGACCACTAAAAGGGCGGCGCAGTCTGCCAACACCTTGTATATGGAATTCATAAAACAATAGCTCACACTAAATTCCCCTGCTGCATTCTCAATCAAGCTGCTATGGCAGTGACTGTTTCTGTGTGCATTTATGTGCGTGCACGTGCAAGGGGCCATATTTTTAGTTGCACAGCATCAGATGAATATCTCCATTTCTTGGTAGCTGACAGCCTGTTTGTCATCCACTCCACAACCAAGTAGTGACCTTCAGCAGCATAAATGCCTTCATCCCCTTCGTACCTCCTCTCCTCTCCCCTCCCTTCATCCCAACATCTCCATCGCCTCCCTCACCCTCTATCTTTCTCACCCCTGCCTCCTTCGACTTCTCCATCACTTTTTGCACTCTGCCCCTCTACAGCCTTTGTCATTGATCGCTGATGCGATTGGCTGCCTCCATGCTCAGTAATGACCTGCCCTGGTAACCAGCCGGCTGCTCCGCTCGGCCCCTCGTAGATTGAACTGTCAGATGGCAGCGATTAATGGCTGGGCAGAGAGACACAGGCTCACACCTGCAATGTCCAGCCCTGCACTGCCCCGCCAAAGCTCTGTCCCATCAACGCTCAGCTGACAAAAGTGTATGCTCATGGATGTAAGTGTGCTGCATCCAAAGAATGAATAAATATTCAAAAACAACAAAGTGCATGTGTTAATGCAAGCAAATTAATTCTTGCCTCCGTACATGTATAACTGGACATGATATGCATTCTGTTCTGCTGCAGTGGCTGATGGGTAGCTACTAAGAGAGTGAGTAACAGTGGCTAAAAGGACAAGAAAAAAGTCAACTGATGCAACAAATAATGATGAAATATGTCGAAACAAATGTCAAGAATTTAGATTAAAGTTAAAATCACTGATAAAAAAGCATGGGACACACACTTCACTTTTTTAGGGCCTTGAAAAGTAGAAAAAGTTGAAAATTCTTCCAAATCAGAAAATGAGCTCAACCACTTAACAATAACACACAATCATGATTTGTCTGTGGTGCCACACTTTGTTGCCCTCTGCTCTTCGTCTTCACTATATACACTATATACTGTTCTATATTATGATTGTACCCATAATCATTCACTTACTCTACTGTTCACACTTTACTCACTCCATGCAAGAGAATTAGAATAAATGCCTAAAATGCTAACACATGTTATTTCCTCGAACAGAGATGAGTGTGGTGTTTGGTCTGGTCTCGCTCTGTCTGTCTGTTGAGCCGAGCGCTGCGGGCCCACGCGGCTGTCCCGTGTTGTACTTGGCTGGCCGTCTGCTAACTGTCAGCGCAGTATCTCCTTACACTGATGAATGGGAAGTTTCCAGACCTTTCCCAAAGCTTTCATTCCCTTGTTCCAACGCTTCATCCAGAAGAATGGCCGAGAAAACAAGGGCTCCTCCACCCGCCCGCCCACCAGTCTCCCCCTAAGGGGAGCACCAACACCGAGACGGGCACAGAGGCTAAATATAAAATGCTCCCTTTAAAGGGGGAAAAGGAGGGATGGAGCGAGGGAGGGAGATAAAGAGAGAAAGAGAAGTAGACAAAACACAGCAGAAGAAACACAACTGTGAAACACAAGAAATGTGGTCGGAGAAAAGAGAAACTGAGGGATGAAAAAAAAGCAGAGGACAGACGATGGAAGCAGCATAATCCTCTGAACAGTGAACATGTGAATATCAGGCCAGTAGGGGTTTGACGTTGTGTGTGAAATGGAGATAAAATCGATTAGCTTGTCCACTGACCCAGCGAGCTGCGGGGCCCCCCATTGCCCCAGTCCTGCCACAGCCCTGACAGAGACGTCCAGGCTCCCGAGGCCCCTAGGGGTCCCTTCTGGACACTGAGGTGAACAAAGTGGTGCCCTCCTGTCAAACTAAAGCCCTCAAGCAGCAGCAAAACAACAAACCATGCTGCAATGCTTCACTGCTCTCTGATTCCACAGGAGACAGAAAAGATGTAGTGTGGGCTGCTGAAAGAGGACACTGTGTGTAAGAGCCGGTGTTCAAAACACACAACTAAATGACTTACTTTAAGGAAAAATATGGCATGTTGATTAAGAATTTCAGCCAGCTGAAATCAACTCAGTATTTTTTGATAATAAAATCTATTTTAGCCATTATGTTTAAAAAAGAAATTAATTCCCTGTGTCTAATAAAAACAATGACTTGTAAATAACAGCTTATTTTAACGCTTAAGAGGAAGCTGTTAACCATTAGTAGTTTTTAAGATTTTACATAATGATTCACAAGGCAGTAAAATCACGAGTTTGATTCCAGAAAAAGGGAATTAGCAGAAATAAATCAGTATTTACCCACTTTGATATTTTTGAATTTGAAAAACTCTCAGAGAGGGTGACATCCTTTTCTAATTTGAGGAGGAACGTCTGCTCGTTTTATCATAAAGAATAATTTTTAAAAACCAGCTCAGCCACTCACCAGTTCCTGCCATCAAAACAACAAAACAATTAACACAACAGTTACAGTATTAAGAGTGACCTCCAATATGTTATTGATATTACAATTCTAGACAATACACGTACTTCCTAGAAAATTCTAAAAAGCACCGGCCTGACAAACCTCCACCTGTTGACAGGCCCTGAAACCTCTCCCTATCGTTTTATCGCCTTGTTTTCCTCCCATGATTTCCTCAGTCAGATCACTGGGTGAGGAGCACCTCTTTGATTCCTGGCTCATTGTAGCGTATCTGACCCTGGAGGTCACAGAGTGGAAAGAAGTGGATGTGTCACCACTGAGCTCTTCTCCGTGTTAGAATAATATTTCTATGGTGCATTTAGGATGCTAACGCTAATCAAAACAGGACATCCTGAGGAGGGCCGTGCTCTCTCTTCCCCGGCCCCGCTCAACGACCGCTTTATGTTTTTGTGTTTGTGGAGGAGCGACAATCCCAGGAAGCCACAAGGAGGGTTCATCAAAGCTCCGAGCAGGGGGCCCTGGCTGCAGGATCGCTGGAATGCGGTGTGGAAAGGAATCTCTACTGTCCTATTGTTCCCTTGTTTCCTCGGTCTCATCACACGCCGGCACGTCCAGTTCACTTACAGGTAAGCAGCGCTAATCAGCCCTGCATTCCTTTCCACGGCCGCATTCTTTCCTCTGCTGCGACCCTGACAGAGCAACAACACTTGAGCACACACACACAGAAGGTGCATGGCTTCTACGGACACACAAACATAGGGGAAGTCATCAACACAGATCTCTTAGGACAGGGACACGGTGTTTCCTTTTCTCACACATGGGATTGGGAGTGGAACAGCGAGGTGAACACTGATGGTACTTCCCAAAAGCGTAGCTGGCGGAAGAGAGTGCTTCACTTGGTCTCAAAGGAAAATTAAGGACGAAGAAGTTTGGTTCACCTGGAATAAAACATTTTTCTTCTACACTTTTGTTTTGTTTATCTTTAAAATTTCTCAGTCTTTCTGCGCCTCAGTGCTTTGCTTATTAATGACTTCACAGCTTACAATGACTTTTCCTCTTTGTGTCTCTGACTGTAACCATCACTGTCTCAGCGCTGCAACAACGGCAAGACAGCTGCGATCAAATCCAATCAGATGAAACGTGGTGCGGCCCGAACTTCATCAGGAAGGCCCCGGCTTTGATCACATCTCCCACCCTCGTCTCCCCCGTCCCGCCGGGGCGAAAGGTCACCGTTTAATGAGCTTCAGGGTGGAGAGTGGGGGGGGGGCTTGTTGTGGCCGAGATGAAAGGTGCACAGGAATCACACACACATTGCACACAAACACATAAACGTACGCACCTGACTACATCTGCTTTGTCCTGTCCTCCCCCCCTTTTTTTTTTAGCTATATTTGGGCATGATCTGATCCCCTGTTTCGTCTGTCTTTCTCCTTCTCTTCTCCCTCACTCCCTCCATCCCTGAGGGCCAGCCAGCTCCACCCAGGGAGATCCCCAAGCAGTGCTGGAACACACTGTTATCACCACATTCACAAAGCGATTGTTGGGTAATTCCTGTTTATAGCTATGTGCTCTCTCCAGTGTGTGAGAGTGAAAAAAAGCACTGTTCTCCCTGTCAGTCCTCAATGACAGCAATTAAAATGAATGTCCGCAAGAAAACACACAGTGCTTTAACAAAGCTGCTGGTATTTACCGTCGATTTAAAAGAGCTTTTACCTGCAGTCCAGCCTAAGGTCTGACTGGCAGCTGGAATAAAGTCATATCAAGACTCTTGTTTAGTCCCACTCCTCATAAAAGCACTCAACAACGTAGTAAAGTGACTTTGAGTAGTTAGCTGATGTGGGACATGAGGCCAGAGTGTCCGGCCCTGTTTCTACCACCTGCTTCAGGTAATTGATTGGAGTATAAAATGATTGAGTTTCTTTAATTAGCTAACAGACATCTCTTCTCAAAGCTCGCCAGCAAGTGCTAACTTCACGCCACCTCATTAATAGCCCTGGCAAAGCGCTCCATCAGCAATCTGTGGACATTATAACCTCTCAGACATCATAACGACACACAAATCAGTTTGATGTCTGGGTAAACTTTTCAGCTCAGCAAAATGTCATTTATCTCAGACCAATTTGTGATGAGAAAATGGCGACGTGTCACACATTTGACAGCTGCGCTCTATACTCTGCAGAGCGCCCTTTGTTTTGTGCAACCACACTAAAACACTCACGTACACACTCAGTTCGTCCAAATAAGCACATTTACACACATTCTCACCTCCCTTCCAAGCACACAAACACACACACACACAAGCACAATCTATAAAAATATGCTTAGCTTGGGACTGGTCTGTTGATAATGACCTCAGCCTTGGCACCGCACTGGGCCAGACCAGACTGCCGACAGACTGGAGGCTTTTGTGTGGACTCCCTATCTCTAACTCCATGACCTTTAGGGGGGGAGAAGAAAGCAGAAATGCCTTTTTTTATTTAGAAGGGTAAGGCTCGCTCATTGTTCTGTGTTGGTACGGTTTCCCTGTGGTAAACACACAGCGGTTCCCAGGCTTGACAAGTTGCTGCACACCACCCTCCAGCCCTCCCCTCCCTCCATCCATCCCTTGGTGTTCCCACACTGCCATGTCTGGAACCCCCCCCCCCCTCCACAACACCAACAACACACGCACACACACACACACATTACGATCAACACACAAACATTGCTGCCTCATGCATGAGCACGACACACAACCGCAAAACTTTCACTATTTCACCTGCGACCAGGTTGGCGTTAAAAAACAAATGCTTGTCTGTTTATTTTCATGCACTATGAAATTCATCACTTACATGATGGACTGAGATGGAAGACAGCAGGGAGAGAGGGAGCAGAGACGGGAAGGGAGCCCCTGGGCGAGGGCCGCTGTGTCAGGGCCTAACAGGGAACTCAAGACGAGGCCTGAAAGCTCCCTAGTTGCTCAGGACAGGGCCCATCCTTCAAACGGGTGACAACAGTGCATAAACAAACCACTAACCTCATCAGCTCTGTTTTCAGCCCTGAGACCAAGTCATGGGCGACTCATTAACATCAGAGACCTTCCAAAAGAGCCATTTTCTCATTTTCTAGGGAAGGGGAGGGGGGGT
The DNA here is from genome assembly GCA_029783805.1 of Acanthurus tennentii. Lineage (NCBI taxonomy): Eukaryota > Metazoa > Chordata > Actinopteri > Acanthuriformes > Acanthuridae > Acanthurus > Acanthurus tennentii. The sequence goes on along the minus strand of JAPZDZ010000024.1, from coordinate 10,042,454 downwards.
TTCTCCCTTCGTACAAGAGGAGGAAAGTGGACGACATGTCAGACAGATGGGGGCGTTGATAGATGAGGGGGGCCTGGGTCACAGGCAACCCCCCTCACAACACTAAACACCAAAACAGACAGACAGACAGACAGA
>JAPZDZ010000024.1:10013005-10024786 GCA_029783805.1 Acanthurus tennentii | reverse complement strand
GCGCATATATGTATGTTTGTCTGTAGCTTTCAGCTGTCAAAGCCCTTTCAGCTATGTTCAAGAGTGTGGCAGGTCGTGTCTGTCAGCTGTTCAGAGAGTCACACGGTTGGAGTTTCAAGTGGGAAACTCAGCACTGAGTGCATCCATGCTGACTCACCACCAGATGAAGAGATGATACAAAGACTTTTCCACTTTTTCTTTTCTATACGAAAAATGACTACCTCTAAAATTTTACAAGTGGTTAATTTTTAGCATATTCTACTAATTAAATTTGTATACATTATATTTTTGTATTTTCTTATGTACTCTCAACAACTCCCAGCTACCTCTAACCTTTTGAACACATGTTAATCTGCACGTTGCTACTACAACAATAAACGTTTTAGTGCTAAGACACTAGCGCTAATTAGAGACCAAAACAAAACTTCTTATAATCATCAATGCCCAAAATATTTAGATACTGTCACAGCAGGTAGTTTTTGGCTAATCTGAACTTTGAACTGAGAGGAACACTGAAAGTATTGGCTGTTTGAAGAGGCACCGTAAATAAGATAGCTGGCAAAGCAAAAAGTGAAGTATTTTCCTTTTGGGATCTTAACACATTCATGTATAAATCTTATGCCCAATTGAATATCATTTCAGAATTTATTAACACATACTTTTTGGACTATATTTGTATTTAACATCTATTCCCTGACAGTCTTTACATTCTTTTGCAGTGTTCTTACCCAGTGTTGTGCTCACTGTATTACCAAGAAAATTTATTGTTAAGCCTATCTCAGCACCAGTATAAATACATGTATGTGTGTATAAATATTATTTTATGCTTATCAGTGAAAGTTTGTACCAGACAATAGTTGCAGAAAGGTGGAGATTTGCAAACAGCATGTTGCTCTCTCCACCTTCAGTATATCTTGTTGATGTTGCCTTTGAGCAACGTGGGAATTTCTTGAACTTTTCTGGCAGAGTCATTCAAAGGTATGAATCAAATTTAGAGCTACTGAGATGTTCTAACTTTTTAAATAACTGTAAAGTACTTTAATCTTTCCCTCACAACAAAAACCTGCAGGCTATTACTCCAAAAGAAAAGTCACCTTTCAATCATCTGACCGGGTAAAGGGGGTAAAAAAGAAAAAAAATCAAAGTTGTTGCAGTGTTGGGAGGTCCTCATCAAGCATTGACAGAGCTCCAGTCACTTAAGGTTTATGTGAAGGGTTAAATGGGACCATACAGAGACACACTGATATGTTCCTGTACTGCAGTGCTAGACAACAAATACTTATATGAAGTTATATAAAATGCGCACATGCTAAAAATGCATTGGTTATTTGTTAGAAGCAGCATGATTAAGTTCATTCCTTTCTATAGGGAGCTGGGTAGTCTGGGGATTGTCTTTGATGAAGGTTAGGGCTGGTTGTTTTTCTTTTTTTTTTTTAATCATTTTTTTGTGTTTTTATCCTCCCACCAGCAGAGGGAGCAGAAGCAAAACAGGCACCTGTGTTTCATCTAAAGCAAAACAATAAAACCTGTGCAGAACTGGATCCTCCAGTCACCTACGACAGCCCAGTTGTCAGCCTTAGCTCAGCTGTCAGCCGTAGCTAACATAATCAAACTCTGCTGTTAGCATTAGCAAACCACCCAGCACTGTCAAACCTGGACCCAACAGTAAATATGTTAGTTGAAGCATGGCAGTAGTTAAAGTTGAAAGTTAAAATGGATCTCAAAGATTTGGGAAAAAAAAGCTTTAACAACCCTAACGTACCAACATCTGGGTTGCTAGCTACTCACAAAAAGAGAAAGCTGTATATAAATGTATGCATCATATCAGTAGTGCAGTATTCGTACCGGATCTGTAAATGTTAAAAAGCCTTTTCAAAAACTGTTTTTAAAAAAGATGCTTTACAGATTTTTACAGATTTAATTAGAACAATTTTTCATTCAGTTGTGAAAGAAAAACTTTGTTGTACATTCGTAAACAAAACTCTCATTGAGTGGTTCTCTGGTTCACAAGTGGTCAAGTGTTCAGTGAGGGTTTGTCGAGAAAAGCGTTTCAGCAGTTTTGTGCTGTTCTTAAGTTCACATGGCAGTACACAGATTTTGAGCAATGCTTTATGGCATCAAAGTGTGTGTTCCCACTGGTCAGGTTTGTTCGGGTCCAAGTTTGACGCAGAGGTATGGATTGCATTTGAGCCCCGAGAATTTAAACAGAGAATAAAATCATATATGTGTATGCAGCTTGTAAACTTGGATAGGTAACTGTATTTTGGCAGTTGAATATTGAAATCTGGTCAATGATTAAGAACTCTAGACAACTGAGGATCTACTTTGTTGAAAGTTTGTCCTCTAGAGTGATGTAATAGTTATTACTAGTTTTACCACATGACTGTAGAGGGCTTAAAGTAAAAGCTGAAGAGCAATTTCTTTGATGATTCAACCTGAACAAGAAAATATCAGCAGAAGTCTGGAAACCACAAGGTTATAAGTGCAGAAAGACAGCTCACTCAAGGCTCTGCTGCAGAGAAAGTGTAGGGTTTCAGTAAGATGTGGAGCAAAATTCAATAACAGAGGCTGTTTAAAACAAATCGTCTAACAAATGGGCTGCCATGTAGGTCATAGAGTGATCCTGGCCTGTGCACATTTCACACTTCCCAAATCTCAAGCATGAGTTAAAATAGACATTTACATGTTGTATTAGTTAGCCACTAGTAAGATAAAACAGTCCATTGATAACTGCATTTCCTCTCAGCATGTACATTTGTCTAACATATATACAAACATACAGACATACTTTGCATTTTTGCTCATGCCTTTGGTGTCCCTTTGGTGTCCGCTTTGGCTCCTGAAAGTCCATTGTCTGTGTTGTCATTCCCTGAGGAGCTCACCAGGCACTCTTTACTGCAGGGGATGGAGAAAGCAAAGGTTAACTTGTAGCCTAAATCTCACTTACAACTCCCTACTGACATAACAATGTGATAGATGTTAAAATATAAAGTAGAAATACAATTTGTTTCTCTTTTTCTGCTAGAAAAGCAGGTCTGTTTGTTATTTTGAAGCTGCAGACACAATGAGTTGCCAAGTATTATTTTTGCAACGTGTCTCCACCTGTGAATCTTGCCAGTTGTCTTATTTTTTGATGTGTGGAAGCAATTGTCCAAAAACATTGACAAGTGTAGTTTGGTAAATCTAAAAAGACAATCTTAATTAAAAAAATGATACAAGTCTGCATTTTTTCCCATTCATTTTTAGTTTAAGGCTGATTAAATCAAGTTATTTTGATTACTTCATTATTTGAGGTGTAAGTTATACAGTATTTATACAAATAGTAAAATTCTGCTTGATGACAAATGTCTGACTTTAATAATTACATTTAATATTACACTTAATGGCCATAAAAAAAACAGCTCAATGCACAGGCTGTCTATAGTAATGTGAAAAAAGGGTATGCAAATCATTTATGACAAAAAAAGAGTCTGAGGTTGAAAACTTGAAGGAAACTCATGTTGTAAAAAGTGTGGAGGAGACTGTTTTAGTCATTGTCTGGGCGAAGCTCTGGAGCACGTAACTGGGCACAATGTTTCTTGAATTGTTTAAGTGCCGTGTGTTCACATAATCAATGATCTACTCACTTCTTCTCATCATCCTTCAGCAAGAAGTGAACAACCAAGGCTTTTATCACCATGACAATGATAACTAAGCCGATGACTCCACCCAGCACTGAGACGATGATGACTGTCAAGGTGTTGTCAACCTCCCTCACTGAAAAACAGGGAGAGATAAGGCATGAGGTGGTGTAGTGATGTCAGACATTTCTGAAGCTGCAAAACTCAGCATTTTGAAATATCTGAAGGTATGTTTTTGTGTGTCAGGTGTCTGGATGAATACGTTTGTGTCACGTACTTTGGTCCACCACGTAAAGAGTGAAGACAGCACTGTGGTTGCGGTTCTTCTCTTTCGGGTTCCTGGCAAAACAGATGTACTCCCCCTCGTCTTCAAAAGTGATGTTCCACAGCAGGATGGAGATGTTGTTGCTCTTGGAGGAGCCGACAAACTCCACACGCTCGTGATAAATGCTGACCCTGGGCTCCACACCCTCAATGGGAATCACTGATTCGCAGTACTACACACATAAATATGTACCTTAGACATGCAGAGACAGATGGTCAAATGTACAAAGTGTCTGTGCTGCCTGTGCTTGAGAGTGTGTGTGTGTGTGTGTGTGAGTGAGTGCACTGTACCCTCAGCATGGTGCCATTGTCATTATACTGCCAATTGAAGTAGAGGTTTTTGATGCCAATACAGGAGGAGTAAGTGCAGGGCAGCAGGACTGTGGAACCGTTCATCGCTTCAATTGAAGACACTTTGCCTGTCGAGACCTCCAATCCACCGACGCTCCACACACCTGAACCGAGACAGAAGAGAGGGGATAAAGGGAAAAACATATAAAGCACAGCAAATCTTGATTTTAATAGAAGAAAACAGAGTACAGCACACACAGTATAGATGGAAGTCAACAGTAATTCAGGTTACATTACCTTCAATCCACTTTTAGGGCAAAAATGACTGGAGATTAAGTAATGGTTGTACGCTGGCATGCTGCTTGGTTTCGGATTACTGTAGAAGATGAGTGCAGCAGATGAGTAATGGCATTAGGATGTTAAGTAGCTTACTTACTGTAAGTACAGCTCATGAAATGACAGCTTCTGTCCTACACTACTTTTTAATAGTCATATCCACTAAATAAGAGATTATGTTGTAGTTTTTATGCGAGCAGCGGTATTGGTGGTTGTGGTCGGGTTTTTAAATGATTTTCTTTGAAAATCCTTTTTAAAGTCCTAATGCTCTTTAAACAATGTCCAGAGTTCTTTGTTCAACTGTGTGAATTTCCTGAATCTTAAACTCAACTTATGGCCGATGATGTAACCATAACCAATACTGCAGCCTTCAGAAGGGAGCTTTAAAACAAAGAAAAAAAGACAACAACTTAGTGATGGATCTGTGTTACACAAGGAATCTGACACTTATCAAGAATGAATTATCATGATAGCATGATAATGATTAATTCCTTATTATAGAGGCTTCAAATAGTATTTTCCTGATTATACGCATGGTCACTTGCCAAGGAAAAATTAATCAAGACTAATAATTTATATTTTCATGTTTTGCAATTAAAATCTATAGTTTTTCAGAAGCTGGAACTTGTTCTTCCTGATGGAGCTTGAGGGTTTGATTAATACCCGGAGCAATTACTGCCATCCCATAAAACTCTACTGCAATGGAAATTATGTCCATTACTCCAATCAAGAGGACAAACCTTAGATGCAACTAAGCAACTGGGGATATTAAATAGTCCTCAACTCATTGACCTGTTTGGCTAATCCATGAGCCAGAGAGCTAACGTAATAGTATGCTAGCAAAATCAAAGTCCATATTGCACACAATTCAAAAACAGTGAATTCAGTATGACAGTGTGTTTAACAACAAGACTAACTTGCTATCCGTCTATATTACTGTATCAAAATTAATATCAATAATTTCCCCAACAAATGACAGACCATTTGTACTGCCCACAGAAACCTGAAGTAGGGAGTTAAATATCAAATGTGATGTGAGGTGATTGCTTATATCATTCAATGCATCTGTAAATATAGAGGGACAATGAGCATCTTGTGTTATGAGAATGAAGCATTGAAGAAGTACACTGATATAATTTTTTTTTTTTTTAAAGGGAATTATATCTGGTGTCACGATGTTGGTAGCCAGCTAAAACTAAATTTAGCAGAAGTTTGTAGGTCAGACCAGATAAAGGTTAATATGCAACATTGTCAATATGACATGTTAACGGTACCGCCATGGTTGCCCACCACAGATACAGGCTGACTCAGCTCTTTAAGTTCCAACAGTGAACAGACAGTCTGACTCCAGCTACTTTATAGGTGTTCTTCATAAGGACTTAATGGCCACCCTGCAGCCAATCAGAATCGACATTCACACAAACCTTAGTGCTAACCAAAATAATCAAAATGAGCACTGATGCTGTCCATTTTTCAATAAAGCACATGTTATAAACACCAAAATATTGATAATAAATACACAGGAAATTCTTTATTTTATATTATTTTTTCCATGGTATTGAGATAATATACATATGGCCCTTTGTGAAATGAAACAAATTGATGCAAACCATTATTTTAAAACATCTGCAATCTGTTATATCATCTGTTATATGACAGATATGTTTTCTGTCTTAACTTAGAGACATTGTACGATACATTTACCTACACCATGAACACCTCATTGAAATTGTAATCACATAAATTTTCCAAACCTTTTAACAGTTGGTCATACTTGATATTGTAAACTGACAAACAGACCTGATGCAGAAAAACACATTGTTTGCTTGCTCTGACTCTGATGCTGCATATACCAGTTAAGTTTTTGGTCACTCGTCTTTCTAGTCATAAAGTGATAAAGCTAATCCTGTCCAACATACTGTGACCTAATGTTTCCAGTAAATCCCCCTATTCCCCCTGCCTCCTCCCCATGGCTTCTCTACAGTCCTACTGTAATTAGACAATGGCGGTGATTGTAGCGAGGGGCCAAGCAGAGGGTTCAAACTTGAAAAAAACATGTTAATGTGGACAAAATTCCAATGGATATTTTTGGGGGATTTTGAAGACTCTAACGCCAAAGCATGCATAAGCAGCTATCCTCTGGTTATTGATATTTTCATGAGTTTAAAGTGTTCATGAATTGTTTTGAACTTGAACTTTTCAAGTAATGCCACTCTGCCAATTCTTACACATATTCCTTTTTGCAAATATGGTAAGATTTCATGCTAAATGTAAATATTCCATAGATCATAAGTAACCAGCTACAGTGCACTCATTGCTCGTGTATACTGATGACACAAGTGACCAGTCACAGTTTGTAAGTCTGTGGTGGGTAAATTACAGCCGGACTGACTGGAAGTGACCGATAGACAAACAAGCCAACAGAGAAAGAGAGTCCAAATAGAAGCAAAACATCAGTTTCCAGTTCTTTACAAAGTGTTTTTGGTGTCCTGTAACATTGTTGTGCAAAGCAGGAAGCACATGCTAATTTTTCATCTCCAAAAGAGAAAGCTTATCTTGCATCGGTATTTGGGTCCTGAAGGGTCCTGACGGGTGGGTTATGCTGGTTATGTTACGTCGGGTTATGTTGGACAGCTGGTGTAATTCTCAGATTGTCGCTCTGGTGTCCCTCAAACACTTGGGGACTATTTTTAAATGCTCTTCCCTACACTGACCTGCCCTTGATCACGTTGCACTTGGACATGGTGCAAACAGTGTTAGAGTTTATGTATGCCTCTGTGTTCTGTGAAGGACCTACATCTTCAAAAGAATTTCACACCACCTGCTTTGCAGCTCTGTGAGGACATCAATAAAATACTACAAACACCCAGAGTCACTCTGGTCACTTTGGATGACATCAGTGTTTACTTTGTAGAATCAGGTGTTAAATGTGGATGCCATGTCAGTCGAGGTCACTCACATCAAAAATAAGAATTATAGCTATTTGTTTATTTCTTTGCCTCCTGCATCTTACATGGACAATATGAAGTGCAGCTGAGGATATTAAAAGTATATTTATGTACATAATAATAATAATAATAATAAAAAAAACAAGTGTCTTGCAAAAGAAGATCAAGATATCAAAACAAACACACCACAAAATAATTTACCAACTAAAAAGACATATATTTTGTAAATCTTGAGAAATATTATGTTCATGGTGCGAGCTTCGCGTAACACTCAGTCTTTCCTCAACCTTCTATTATCTTTCCATTTAATAGACAAACTTGGCATGGTCATTAGAAAAGTTCAAAAACGAGAAAGTTATCTGTTGTTAAGAATTGTTACAACGTGTTGCAGCTGTAATCGGTTGTGCAATCAATGTAAAAATCTCAGGCAGTGCTACGCTGCTAGCTTACTGGGAATTTGAGATAAGTTCCAGCCTGAAGACTCATCAGCTCACGAGTCCAGTTCCTTCCCCAGTCTTTGCTAAAGTTACCATTACTGCATTCATAAGCCCTCATGTGTGTGTGTTCTATCGGCTAAAATGAATAAGTCTGTGTGAAGACAACTCATCAGCTCTGCACTGCCTTTCCTCCATTAGGTAGTCTTTAAAAATGTGACCATATACAAGTTGTTGAACTCTATTAAAAAATTTGTTTTGTCTTCAAACATGTCTCCTAGTGTGTCGTCTTGTGTTTTCATGTGTCCTCTCGAACTCAACCTGGAAGTCCTCTTTTCTTCCTCTGCTGCCAGAAGATGCTGGCTATTTCAATAAGTTGGCCACAACACAACAGTGTCTTGTCAGTAGGTTCCTGTGTTTTTTAGGTGTCAAACTCATAAAAGACACCTATTACAACAAACAGTCAAGGGGTAAATAAATATGGTATCACCACATGGATGAGAACAGATGTATCGTTATTTTCCCTATTTCATTTTCCTTTGTTTTGTTCTCTGTCTCTGCATCCCTTAGGCCCGGCAATGCTGGCCCGAATGCAACACAGCTGTGATTTGTCAGTATTCTCCAAGGTTATGACAAGCAACAGATGTGTTTCAAATATGCACACACACACTCACTCACTTACACACACACACAAACAAATCAGTAAATGCAAATATGTCGATGCAGCCATTCCAGACTTATTCCTTTTGGCTAATTCTATACTTTAGGATTTTGCAATAATCAGGAAAACAGTAGCAAAAAGACCCAAAATCTCAGCGATCAAATGTGCTGTGCATTGATTTAATCCATCCATTTTTTTGTGACTGTGTAGTCTATTAAGTATGAATGCTTAAGTGAAAAACTAGATGGATTTGTTAATACAGCTTAAAGACAATAACATTTTTCTAGCTGCCATCAAGTTTGTATTTCGGGAAAGCATTTCACTGTTTATGGTTCGACTGCATTTCTTCTGAATTTGTGTTTTGTCTCGTCAGTCTCTGTCTCAGCCTTTTCCTCTTGTTTCCATCAGCCGATGTATTTTTACCTCTCCTCTGTAGTCATCTTGACTCGTCTCCACCTTCAGTACCATCTCAGGTCACTTAAGTTCTCCTTGTTCTTTTCTGTCTCTGCTTTTACTCTTTTAAATAGGCTCTTAATATTCGTTTTCTCTGCAACACTGGGCACTTTTTCTCTCCCTTTTTTTTTTCGAAATCCTTTTGTCTCACTTGCTCTGCAGAACTTGTTCTTCAGGGACGCTTAGCTAAATAAGAAGAGAAGAGATGTGGGAGCTAGCCAGTGTATGTTTTTCCTCTTCTTTGGTGTGGTTGAGTGTTGGAATCAATTATATCTTTAGGGTTTAAAATGTTTTCTGTGGCTGGCTGCCGGTTTGAATCCTCTGAGTGCCTTTTAAACTGCTCTGTAGACTATAATGAACAATCACAATCAATGCCACTGAGCAAGGTTTAAGTGCTAGAGCTGAAGGAAACGCAAACAAAAACTGTATTGTGGTTGTTTTAATAATTGTTGCATTTGTGACATGAAGATGATTTAAGTGGGAATAGTGATTTTGCATTTAGTAAAAACAGGATAAAAGTGATAACGACATGATGCACCAAACAAGCACGTTCCCTTGGAGAATCTGATTTCTAGGCCGGGGCATCTCTGCAGCATCCGCTTCTTTTATAATGTTATGTTGTGACACATTTTACCTTTATTAGAAAATTTCATCTCCTGCGATTTAGATATTGCACTTGACCGTATTACCATTTTGATATTATTTTAAGAAATTGTTCAGTTGTTCTAGTGAGTGCTCTGGGGGAAATTATAATGGAAAACAAAACTGCTGAAAAAAAAGGGAGAATCTCATTTCTAAATGGCTTTCGAGTGGGTCTGTCCACACTGGAAACATGATGATGTTTTACATATCAGTGAGGAGTGTCCCCCCTCACTCCTAGAAATAGATTTTACACCTCCCTCATCTTACACCTCTGCTCTCTACTATCCTTTTTTCACTCCGCCCCCTTCCTCTTCTCCGCTCATCTTCTTTCTTTACAGTTTGTCCTGACAACACCCACATTCACATACTATAAAGTACTATGCGAGTCATGTATGTGTGGCTTGTGTGTGTTTGTGTGTGTGCACGTTTGTGTGTGTGTGTGCATGCATGAGTAACAGGCTGGAATGATGATATTTTTAGCTCCACTATCAAATATCTCCTTGTTCCAGTTGGGAAACATCAATATCTGAATCACTGATGGGAGGAAACGCAACTAACTATGTGTGTGTGTGTGTGTGTGTGTGTGTGTGTGTGTGTGTGCATGTGTGTGTTTGGCTGTCCTTGGCTGACAGTCAAGGTAAGGTTTTTTTTAAATAGGCCAGAGATTGAAGGGTTAATGTATTTCTGAGTGAACCCATAGAGAACTGACCGAGGACACTATTACCTCTCTGAGAGGGAGGGAGAGAAGGAGAGAGGGAGAGAGGGAAATGATGGGAAGGGTTAGAGAGAAGGAAGGGAATGGACAGGAAGGAGAGATGAATGGGAGGAGCAGGGGTAATGAAGAAGGTAGAGTGTGTGGGAAGTGATGGGGGGGTCAATGGGGAAGAGAGGGTGAGGTGAGGGAAGTGAGATGTCCTCCTCTCCAAGGTGAATGAGTGACAGCATGGCAGAGAATTACAACAGCAGCTTAGTAATTCAATCAGCGGCGGCAGAGGTGGGGTCACGTTTACACTGAACGCACACACACATGGATACACACTCATGTAACAAGATAGGTACACAAACAAGTAACAACATGCGGTGTAGTTATCACATTTACATGCCAACTGCTGATGGAACTCTGCTGGTAATTGCAGCGTTATAGCATGGGCAGCCCTGCTTGCGTCCCAACTTTTTATTTTTTTATGCCATTTGTTGTTTGTTCCCCGCAAAAAAAAAAAATGGTGTTGCGTAATCCCTTACATGAACACATCATGGAGTGAGGCTTTTGAAAGGGGTCTATTGTCAGGGCTGAATTAAAGTTCTTTTATGTGTTTGCATGTTCAGGAACATTTTGGACAACAGATCTTTGTTTTCAAAAGAATTTATTGGGTCCTTTGAGTCTTGTCCTGTTATGTTGAAGGCTTTGCCATCAGTGGCATCTGCAGGTAAATAATGAGCAATAGTTTGACAATGAATAAGCAGCTTTTAAAAACAATTTTTAAGCTCGTCTCAAATGATATCCCTGATCACTGTGTACACAAAAGTATACATTATTACAATGAGAAGTTTATTGTTAAATCTCAAGGCAGAACTTGTTGAAAAAATAAATGTCCTCAGACTTCCTGTTGCACATCTGGATCCGATTATGGCTCTGATTAACTTGTGCTTTTTCTGGCTCCATTTTATTTTGCAAAAAGGTCCTTTGAGAGAGATTGCTGGAGTGTTTTGGCAGGTTATTGGAATCAATGAAAACAACAAAAGAACAGTTAAAGATTTGTGTTTCAATGCAGGCATGGGATTTCAACAGATGTATAATGTTAATATTTAGAAAAAAACACTTGCTCTATGAGCAGAAGGTATAAAATAAAAAAATGACTGATAAATAGTTTAATATTAGAGAATGTAGATGTCACTAATGCAATAAAGGATGCGGAATGAAAGCGGAATAATGAAGTACTTGAAGGAGAAGCTTGAGCTCAGGATGGTGTATGTAGAGAATATGTTCCTGTAAAACACTGATAAACACACTAAAGGTAATTTTACATCAGTGGCATGTAAGATATAAAATCCCATGTCACTGTACAGGACTT
>JAPZDZ010000024.1:9967236-9979581 GCA_029783805.1 Acanthurus tennentii | reverse complement strand
ATTCATCGTGCATGCACTCAATATGACCTGCAACAAGTAATAATAGTGACAAACACTCCTAGCAATGAGAGAAGCAGTTTGACTCATGCTTATTTCAAAGAAAGATCATCCTGGCCTCCTAGAAGGTGAAGTGGCCAATTAGCATGTCGTTTCATACTATTGTGCTTATTGATGTAATGCTGATTAATGCTTTGTTTTTCTACCAGAACCTCTCTTTCCCCCACTGTTGATGGCTGAATAGTTTTGCAAAAAACAAAGTGACAGAAATCAACATTGGAAATATAGTTAATTAATACAAACATTTTTCCTCTTGAATGTCATTTTTAATTTGCTGTGGTTTAGTGAAAATGAGGCAGGTTGTGATCCACAACGGTTCTGACGCGCTCGTGCCCCATTTTCACTCATTCAAGTGTCACAGGAGGAAAAAATTTGATTTCATTAACGTTTGTTTGCATTAGCCACACTGATATATCCAACCACAAATTTGACTGTTTTTGTTATAATTTTCTGCTCAAGTTGCAAATTCATGCAAGTCAGATTATGCCAGAAAAATAACTTTTTTCACTCTACAGCAACAACAGTTTCGTTAGCTGGCTATCAATGCATCACATCTAATCAAATTCAAGTTGTTCTCATTTGCATTGTTTTAAAGTTTGTTTTGTGGCCTTGAGACCATTAAGACCCCTCAACTTGTGTGCTGTCAGCTTTAATTACTGTGATCAGACCCGGGCCACTGTTACTGTCACACTACCTGTCACTTCAACAGCCTATGTCTTTACAGTAAGCCTAGATAATCCTAGTCTGTTTATTCTTATTAAGTCTTTGCTATGTGCAGTGCCATCACAAGGCTTAAATTCTGTGACTTTCTGTGCGTGTGTGTCGGATTTATAGACCTAAACCCTGTTAAACAAGTGGGATTTACTGTGGCAATAGGGCAATTTTAAAGGAAAGCCTGAGCTGTCTTGGTATTTCCTGCTGTAATGATGTGAATTTAATTATTATTAGCTGGAGTTTGGTTACATTACTTGTAGATTTTACCTCCGTTTTCTCTTTGTGTTAGTCTTTATTGTGTGTGCAGGAGATTTCGAGAGGTAACTCTATCAATGTAGAGAGCCTTTTTTTCTCAAGTTGGGCTTAGATAATGTTTTCAGTGGCAAATTTGTGAAAACAATTAAGTTACAGCAAAATGAGCAAGGAAAGCACTACTGATTAAAAGTGAGGCTGCACACATCAGATCCTGTGCAGGTGTGGAAACAAAGACAATGGATAATAACAGCTGCCCACGCCGTTTAAGACATGAAACCATCCAAACACTCTAGTCTTACACCAAACAAAGTCTGTTGCAGAACAAGTATTAATTATTCACACATCACAGTATTCATATTCTCATGTCACACCACATTAACTACTTTCATTTTTCCTAACTCAACCTTTCCAACCTCACTGACATTGTCTTTCAACTTAATGCTTGTTTCACAATTCCATAAGTCATCACATGTCTAATTAACTGCATTGCTCTCTTCTTCTCTTCCCTTTTCTTCTCTGTGATGCTGGTTATGGTGTTGGTATTGGTGGTGTTGGTTGGGGATAGAGGCTGCAATCAACTATGCAGCTCACCCTGTTTGTGCTCCGTTCTCTTAAATCTGGCCCCACAGTAGAGGGATCTAATTACTTCTCTCTCATGCAGAGAGGGTAAAGCCAGGACTCCCCCAGCTTTGTCAGTTTAGCAGAGAAACTGGACAATCTCACATTTTCGGCACTTTTTTCTTTTTTAACTGTGGAAAGGAGGGCTTAATCTTATTAGTGGTGGGATTCCAGTAAGCCTAATTTGCTGCATTGTAAAACATCAAGGTAATCTAATGGTGCTTTAAAGGATACGACCAGATTACACAATGTAGACTCCAGCATTCAGAGAAAGAACAAAGCGTTATCTCTTACAGAGTTGCACGCAGGATGTGTGCATGTGCTGCATGCATACAGTACATGCACAAATAGACTGGCACACATACGGTCACATACAAATAGATTCACAATGCCAATGCGGGGAGATCTGCAAATGAACCAAACTCGCGCTTTGCAAAACTCAGCATCTATCAAAGAGGTTTCAGCACGAGTTGGCCAGCGGTCTTCTCTTCATCTTCTTCTTTGCTTACATTCTCCTTCTTTACTCTTCTCCTGGGATGTTTTTCTTTTTTTTGCAATGAAATTCAAAAGTGAAAGGATTTTAGAGGCTAACATTCACAGCTTTGTTTGGAGATTAGTCAAGGAGAAGAAAGACGATGAAGGTGGTTGTGTATGTGTGGGTGTGTGTGTGTTTGTGAGTATAAGTATGCGCACACCGTGGCCCTTTGTTGACAGCTGATGCAGAGTTAATGTGATAATGACAAGCAGAGATGCAATTTGTTTCCTAGGGAGCTGCGTCGTTCGGCTGTTGTTGAGGGTTAAAAGGTCCACAGCGAAGCAACATCAGCAAACTGCTCGAGCGTTTTATATTTACAGCCGATCAGGCCGACATATCATGGATTTTGTACTCAAGCAATGTCACTCATATCTGCAACGGAAATCAGTCTGCCTGTTTTACACCTCTGTTTTTGCCCATCAATCATTACATTTATTGACTCTTAAGATCTGGCCTTTTTCTTAAGGACTACACCTCCAAAATCCTTTCGGTAACAGTACACACTGCCTGCAGGCTTGGAAGGGTTCTGAAAATAGATTGCTATTCTGCAGTGGAAAACAGCTATAGTGGAATCAGCTACATGGATTCAAAAAATAAATCAGAGTCCTAAAAAAAAAAAAAAAAAAAAAAAAAAAACACCAGCCAAAAAATGTTAAAGTGACCGCAAAGTCTTTTCAGACCTGTCCTGCAACATAAATCACTCACTCCAACATTCATCACTCCTCACATCTCAGTGGTTAAAAGTGCTACAACAGGTGGAGTTTTGAAGTCATAAGTGTGACACAAGTGGTGTATTTGGTGATCTTTGAGAGAAACTATGATGACAGCGATGCTTTACAGATAACAATGTCTATTGTTTAATGGAGCCCTGCTAAAATTTACTCGAAGGGTGGATGAGACCTGTTTAACCCAGTGAATGTGCACCATAAGTTAGTCCAAATGAATTACAGTGATGGGATTTTACAAGAAAAAAAAACTCAAAATGTATGAGATACAGTACAATGTGTAACATAGCCTTATAATGAGCCACATTTCTGACAATGAAGTTTTAGTAATCAACTTTTTCTAGTCTAGGTTCTCACACATTTTTTTCTCCTCTAACATGAAAGTATAAGCAGAAGACTTAATCATCTAGATAATGATGACTTTTGGTTTACTTTGGCTGGATAACTTTGTTAATTAAAACTTGAAGACAAGTCTAATGAATATTAAAATATGTGTGCACTTGCACATAAACACATGTTTTAGATGCAAAGGCAGATGTGCAAACATTGATGAAAGCACATTTAAATACGAGACCCAGAATCAGCTTATTGGCAAATGAGGAACACATTCTAGAAATGTGACTCCTGTTCATATGAGCTCTTAATAAATTGTGAGAATTTGTAGGAGACAAATGTACTGGACGACACAGAAAGGTGTAGTCACATAATATTTAAAAAAAAAAAAAGTGCAGTGGTGCACGCACACACCCGCACACGCTACATGCAGGCATGAGTTAGGCAGTAATTAAAAAAGTGCTTGTTTCTTGGAGTCACAAGGTTGCACTTGTCTGCAACCCTGAGAAATGCATAATGAGACAAAGATAGTCAAAGAGCAGCGGTCTAACCTTCACTTGTCTTCTGAATTTTAAAATTCTGCAGAACACCTCGACACCCTTCATAATACTTACAAATTTAACCAAAAAACCAAATTGCATCTCACCAGTGCTCATTGATCCATGTTGATCTTTTCATTTTCTGCTTTTTCTTTTCCAAGTGAAGCCAGCTGAAAGCCAACTCTTGAAATTCATCATATTTAAACTTAATATTTATTACTATTTACTTAATGTCTTTTTAAAAAAAATACATTTTGATGCTCCAGACAACAATAAACATCATGTCTCCACTGGTGGGGAGGGCAGCACATCAGCGGATTAACCCCTTTACTGCTGCTCAATCTGTTCTTTGCTGTAGCTATTAGCTGCCATTAGTTTGTTAGCTCATTTAGCTGTGCAGCTAATGGACTCATTATTTATTCAAACTAACTGGAACCTGATACTCTGTTAACAATGTTAGTTCATTTTTTGAAGACTTGAATTTAAACATAACTTCTGGCCAATGTTACACACTGCTACTATGACCAGAACAGGTTGCATTCTCCAGCACTGATGGGGGTTTGACCATCCCTGTTGACCAAAATTTTAATTTGTGACCACATGTTCCCACTGCCAGACATGCTAAAAGCATCTAACCCACTGATGTCAATGCTGTGTTTCCTCCACATAAAAAAACTGGCAACAAGATGTTTTAAATGCCATATTATTTGACTTTTTTTGTCAGTAGGAATGGCTTTTATATAATGGAGCCCACATAAGCTCATGTTACTTTAGACAAAAAAAGCACGGTGAATCAAAAAGGCTTTTAGTTATGTTATTTTTCTCACATTGCAATCTGACCTTGTAGCTATTAGCTCCTGCTATTAGCTCCTTTTTTACTTTTTATAGCTGGAAAAGCACAGATGCAATTATCGAAGATGCAACAAAAGTGAGGCTCAGACATTTGTGGCCTAAACCTTCCATGTTTTCTATAAGCTTTATTGAGTCTTTTTGATTTGCATGGCTCTCTCACTGGTCGACCCCATCCAAGCAGCGGCAATGGGCAGGACACAAAGCCAACGACTGGTAGACCCTGATTTTCTAGTGAGAAAGAATAGATTTTGTTTCTCTCAGTCTATTTTCAGAACAGTTTTTTTTTCCTTTTTATGTAGAAAAAATATTAATCATAGCAGAGTATTTTTGCATGATTTGAAGCAAGTCTTAAGAGGAGCTAAAATTAGGGCTCTTACACTGTGATAATGTTCATATTGCCACAACTTCTTTTACTTTTACTAAACTTCTCTGTTACCTTACAGGCGCTTCCCTCTTTTTCTCCAGCTTTCTATTTTTATTTTTTTATTTTCTCTCACCAACTTAACAAGACCGGTGCTTCTGACTGGATCTTTGGCTGAAGATCTGATAAACCGAGATCCTTCAGCATGTTTGTGTTCTCGCCTTTTTTTTTTTTTTTAAAAAAACAGCAACGATAACACGGTCCAGGGTGACAAGTAGGAAGGGACACACTGCAAACACTCTTGGGAGCGGTACTGGGCAACTGTGCTCCACTTAGTGTTCTGCCAGAACAACTCTGACAGCATGTTAATGCTAGCGAGGCGACGGGTGCCAATACTCTACCCTGTATTAAGGTTTTCCACTAGAGTAGATGCCATATGTTCTTTTCTGCCACAGCCACATGTCCCCTTCCCTTTCAGCTTCGCCTTAAAGGGACCCAGCACGAATGAGGGAAAAAGCAACAGATTTTTCCTTAGCTTTCTGTTGCTAAAGTGTGTTTGTGTTCAAAAGCCGGCACAGTTGGGAAAAGAACAGTCTTGACAGAAATATATAAATAATAAGAAACATCCTCATTCTCATTTGCACCTCACAGTAAAGGCAGGCCCTGTTTTTACATTTATACCGGCTTCTTAGCTTCATATTTTTCTTAAGAATTGGATTTCCATATGGCAGATGATCTTTGTCATATATCGCCTATCCTGACTTATACTGAAGGGATAAAAGTTTTTATTTTTGAATGTTTTTTTTTTTTTTTCTTACTGGATTAAGGGCAAGTTACGAGCGTGTGTGTGTGTTAAATAGAAAGATGGATGGAAACAAATGAAACACAAAATAAGTTAAAAATAGTTTGCAGTGAAACGAAAATAAAAAAAATGCATACATCAAATCAGTGTCTGTCTTCCTCAGTCACTTGTCTTCTCTTGCTGTTGTCTGCTTTCTCTTTTAAAGAAAGTGAGTTTGTGTGAGTGCAACAGAGTTAGTGGGTGTAGTTTCTCAACAGTGAAGCTACAGACTTCTGCTGTTGTTGTTGTTTTTCTGGTTTTTATTTATTTTTTCTCCAAAAAGACAAACTTTATCACACATCATCTACTTACATCAACCTGTCAGTGACAGATAGTGAGTACATGTCTATTTCCCCGCTCTGCGGTCGGACAGTTGGTTATCATTTTCTCACATATGTTCCTCTGTGATCTGGTCACATCGCATTTATCGTCACCTGTTATCCTGCAGTGGATTTTCTGTCTGCGGGGAATGATAAAATGTTTTGCCTGAAGTGAAAACAATGATCCAACATTTCCACAGACTGTGCCAGTCCGCTCTGCTTTTCTTCTCTGCTGCCTCTGCTGCTTCCTGCTGGAGGCCGGGGCAGCGAACACTGGACTTGTGGACATGTTGGATCTGAATGTCCATATTTGACCAAATGACCTCTTTCATCCCAAAGTTTTTTCATTTTTACCATTAAAGCATTTTTTTTGGAAATGTTTTAACTGTAATTTATGGATCTAAAGATAGAGGTTGTCATGTGCTGTACAGATTGTAAAGCCACAAATTTATTAGTCGTCATATGGAGCTGTATATTTATAAACCTTAATGTGATATGTGATACCATTTTCTCCAGTAAGAGTGGTGGTGATAGTGGCCCTTCCTGCCGCCAGTTCACTCTGGATTTGGCCAGTTTGTTCTTCCCTTGATGTAGTCAGTTCAGTTTTTTTATTTAACAGTGAAATATTGGATGCCAACATCTAAACTGGTAAATACAAAACAACTTATAACCAATCAATAAACCCATTTGTAAATGATAAAACTAATAATGTCTTAACATATGTCAATCACTTCCTGTTTCAGGGTGCTGTTGTTATGTATGCTGACTCATCGTCACAGTGTCACCACTCACTGGGACACTTCAATACAATATAATAGTATCACTTCTGCAAATCCTCTGCTTGAAAGCATGTTGCTCTCCTCACCTTTCCCAGGTGTCTTACATCAGTAGATAATACGTCAAACCCTTTCGCCCACATGTGACATCAGCTTTGACTCACCAGTCTCTTCCCTCTATAAAGGTAACAAGAGGTCATTGCACAATCTTCTCACAATAATGAGCGTTTCATGACTGGTATCTATCTCTCTGTTACCTTCTGTCTCCAGGTTATTGGTCTCAGTTTATTCTTATTCTCTGTTTTTCTTTATTTTTTCTTCTCTACACATCTCTTTCCCCTTCTGGTGCATTATTTTGAATGAGCAAAACACTTCAGGTTTGTTTTTGGTACAAACTTGTCTGCAAGTCTGTCAAACTGAATTGGGATCATCATTTATTGGGTAGATTTTTATTTTTATTGTGTTATTTTTTTTTCCTTTTTTCTACTCGCTCCTTCTCTCCGTAGCTTATATTTATCCGATATCATCCCCATCTGAACCGAACATAATGAAGAAAGGGATGAGTTTGTTTACTCAATTTACCAACTTATCCATCAGACTCAGTTTGAATTAGTCTTTATTTCTTGGATGGGTTTGGCTTTCCTATCAATCTCTTTTGCTCTGGGTCTCACTCTCTGTCTCAATCTCTTTCTTTGTGTCTCACTAGATGGGTTCCCATTCACCTGTTTTTAATGCACTTTTCTAGTTAGTGCATAAAAACCCTGAGAACACAGAAGATTTGAAAGAAATCTCAAGCTACCTAAAAAACTTTCTCACTTAAAAAAATCTTTAAAAGCAAAATGCAACAAAGGTGAAATGGAACCAGATTCAGTGAATAAACCATGACCCACATGAAGCATGTGACTAAAATATCCACTGAAGCTTCTGTTTCTGCTGAAAAAAACATCAGATTTGTGTGAAGAAATGAGGCAAACTCTCTCAAACTAATACATTACACAAAAATAGCTCCTTTTTTCATTATTCTATCATTGCACAGGCTGGCACTCGTTTAATTATGTCATCCTGTTGCATCCTCTTCTTCTGCAGTGCCTTGACAGCACCTGACTAAAAGGCAGTGCTACCTGCTGTTAATTTCAATGATCCGACTCTTAGTATTTGCTAATTAACAGTAGTGGATTCAAATATGCTCTAATTTAGCATTTTTTCTCTCCAAATCCTCTCAAAATGATGAATCTTGAGATATTTCGCTCTAGATTTTGGTAGATGGAATATTACATTGTGTTCAGTGTTTATATGAGGAAGAATGTTCATAAATAATTTAGCCAAAATATGCAGGTAAGTGCTGTTTCTAATTATCTAACCTCTCCCCCGTGTATTTGCGTCACAGTACTTGTGTATATGTCTGTCTGTAAGTGAGAAAGGGACTTTCCTATGTCTGTCAGTTGAACATTCAGCTATTTTTTTTATCAACTTGTATAATAAGACAAAGTCTCTGTCAGCTGTTGCATGTATTAACATTGAGCTGTTATTATAGACAGCAGTGTGTCCTTACGATTCTCTTACTCTTTTGTGAGTGCGTACTGCTTTTTGTCATTTTGACCGTTAAGGTGAGACTTCTTTGGAGAGTATTTAAGCTCCAACACAGCGCTGGATTCAATATTTACAGTGTGTAGTTTAGAGAATATTATAGATCCAAGAAAAAGCTGCCAGGAAGGCGGGCCGGAGAGAAAAATGTGTCTGCTGCTTCATGGACAGCACCATGGATTTATCAATACACAGCTGCAGTTAGGCTGGAGATATTTCACAGCCGCGGTCGTGGCCATAGATTCTAACTAACACAAACCTGAGTCAGATGAAGGATCAATGACTCCGACAGACTCGGCTAACATATTAAACTTAACAACCCCTTTAACCTCTACGCTCTCTCTGCTACAAGAGGATGGGGAGGGGGAGTGCAGGTTAACAAGAGTGGGCATTTTCCCCCCTTGACCCCAATGAATTCCCTGCTGACTGTCTGTATTTATGTAAGTTTAGATTAAAAAATCATTCCAAATGAGATACTTTCCAGAGATTGTTGGAGGATCAAAAAATTGAGAATTAGCTACAGCGGCATATTTGTTTCAAATAATTGTTGGGCACACTTCATCAGCACACTGGTTTAATCATTTATTCAGGTTTTTTTTAAGGATCTAAAGTACATTTTTTTTCTTTTTCTTAAACGAAGTCCTCAAAGTTTTCTGAAATCCATTTTAGTCCTCCAAGAGCCCAAACTGTGATTAACTCGCCTCTCTCACTCGCAGCTCGGCGTCTCACTTTTTTCAACTGTATCATTACATTGACGATGCCTCCTACATCATCCGCTGGGTATTACCATGTATATATTTATGACTGTTTATTTTTGTTGTCTCCCACTCTGCCTGGGTAAGCCCAGACTGTAAACCTTATCAAACATTCTGTCTGATCAAAACCTATGAATTATGAATAGAGGAACAAACAAATGTATGTGTAACTGTGTGTGTGAGGGAGAGAAAGATGGAGAGAGAGAGAGAGGAGCAGAAAGAGAGAAGAAGGGAAGAAAAGTAGACTGTGAAAGAGATAGTGGGATTGAGTCTGATCAGGATTAATGAGTTATGATAATGTGAACAAACAATTGTTTGATAGTGAAGAAGGAAGCCCTGCAGATATTTTCAGTGGGGTGTATGACAGAGAGAGAGAGAGAGAGAGAGAGAGAAACACAGGGAAAATGTTTTGTGCACTTTCTTTGCTCTGAGCAAGTTGCATGATTCTTCATTTATAGAATGTGTGTGTGTGTTCACATCTGTTTTGAAAAATACATGTACTGTAAGTCTGCGCACTTGTGTATTCACATTTGCCTTCGTTTGTGAGTGATAATGTCTCAGTTTTTAACTTTTCAAATTCTGTCTAGTTACCAAATAAATTGTGTATGTGTGTGTGTGTGCATGTAGAGCTCATTGAACAGTAACTGCATTGTTTCTTAACAACATTTATACGGTGGAAAAGGAGGGTTTTCTCATCCTTACTGTTGGTGTAAGGATAGCAGGTGTCCCTGGAGGGGATAACTGGCCAGGCAAAATAAATAAAGTGACTTAAACAAACTGCTACTTTATTTATTTGTTAACAGATGTGTAGCAAACTCAACCTACCTCGTACTGGGCAACATAACGTTCTCTGTTTGTGGTCATTAACTATCTGTATATGTAAAAATACTTTGAAAATCTGATGTATTCCTCTCTCAAGTTTCTTTTAAGTTAAGCCCAGATCACCCACGCAGATCTGTTGACAACATGTCAGCATTATATTTGATGAAGTTGTCTGTCTGCAAAAGTTGTTCTGGCTGATCTGGAGTCTTTCTCAGATCATCTAATCATAAAATATTTTTTATGATTTGGAAAAAGGTATTTTCTTGGAATTACTAATTTAGACAACAACATGACTTGACCTCCAGAGTCTTCAGAGCTGCTTCAATCCTCTGTATCTTTTCTGGGAATTCGGGGGTATTTTACTTCTGTATCGCAGCGGTGTGCTAAAATGATAATATAGAACTATTTACTTCCCCCACTGCGCAAAACAAGAATTTGCTATTTTAATTTTTCTTACATCGTTCACAGTATCATGTTTTTGCTGTTGGTGAAGGACAATAGAGCAGATAAAAGACAAGCCTCCAAAAGGGGGACAAGTCATCTTTAATTGTAACTTTTTAGTTCATAAATCTTTCACTTAAGAAAATAAAAGAGCATGTAAGCCAAATGCAAACCAACAAGGACGTGGTTCTTTTGAGAGTTTTCTCTTTTCACACAGCTGGTGGGCCCACTGGGATTTGGCTCCCCATGGCTATCCTCCCTCTGTCTTTCATCCTCAAAAAAGGTAGTCAAATTCATTTGCCACACAAGACTATGCCTGTTCTGTAGTTCAGATGACCCTTTTTTTTTAAGACTCTGCTGGTAAACTGACAGCGGTTAGCCAAGTTGCACTCCTCGTAAGCAAAAGGCTGCGATATATTGCGCGCATATGTGTGTGTGTATGTGTGTTGGTGTGTTGTTGGTGCGCTCTCTTTGAAAACTGTGCCCATCGTATCTGTCTGCCAAGGCTCACTTCCTCCCACACACCTGGACGGCCACCTGGTCCATCCACCAGGAGCATTACAGAGCATCTCACACACACACACACACACACACAAACACACACACACACACACACACACACACACACTCACGCATTAGCTCAAAACTCCTCTTGACGGTTTGATGTGTGTGTAACATCATGAGCTGTGCTGTTCACTTAGAAGAGAAACAGGCCAGCCTTCTGTTCAGCCTCTAGGTGAAGTATTGATCCCTTCTCCTCTTTCTCCGCTTCTCTTTCTGCATCTCTCTCTCTTTCATGCACAGAAATGTCTTTTTTTTCCCACTACAAAACAAATAATGGGCGTACATCAAAAACACTGACAGGGTAAAGTTTATGGTTTTTGTATGAAGTATCTGGATGTAACAACATGTTGCTCGATGTTAAGGAGCCCTCCAAGGAGTGGTGTCCTTCTCTTTGACAGCAGACATAAAAAGCTACCCCTGAGTTAACAGCGTGAGCAAACGTACAGGTAAAAGTATTACAGTCTTTCTGGGCTTCCAGCTCAGCCATGCAAAGACTAACAAGCACGACAACAAAAACAAAAGGTTGGGGTCCAGAAATGAAGCCCTGAGATAGACAGCCAGCAAAATAGCTCCATGGGAGAAGATATGAAAGGAAAGAAAGGAACGGGAGAGTGAAAATCAAAGTCTTCAGTGAAAATCTGCTAAAAATAAGTGTCAGAAACTAGAAAAAAAAGGCTTTGGAGATTAAAAAGAACACAAACAAGACTAATTTAACATCAAGCACAGGTAGAAGGAGGAGATAAAGAGGAAATCTCCACCCTTGGGTTTAACTCTTCTTCTGCAGGGAGAAATAAATGACTCTGCTTTAAGCTGCGTCAGAAAGAGCAGAACTGCAACTGAAAGCAACCCGGACAGATTTCAAGAAGGACTACAAGAGCCGGCGGATCATTAGAGAGGAGGCAAAAGTCACAGTCCTGACACCGATGGAAGAAAAGTTGAGGAGAAGGTAAGCTAGATGGAGAGAAATAGTGAAAGCTAGGACTTCGACAGAGTGGTGAGTTAAACATGATGTTATGAAGAAGTAACAAAACATAAAGCTGGTAGGAATGATGTGACTTGCAAAAGGGAAAGACAAAACCAAAAGGCAGGGCAAAGTGTAAAGCTGGTACATTGATTTATATTTTTTACATATATATTTTGCCCAGATTCAACAGGGTCAAGTTTACAGATGAAAATGAAAGAAGTCCATTCAGTCATTTTGGTGGAAATGTGAGTAAATACTAAACATTTAGAGTTCAAATTTAGAGTCTCCT
>JAPZDZ010000024.1:9957026-9967136 GCA_029783805.1 Acanthurus tennentii | reverse complement strand
CCAATGATGGAGAAGCCAATGTTCAAAAATCACAGAGATCTGTAAGCTCATAACTGTGTCAGTGTGAGCAGACACACAGTGTCACGATCTGTTATTGGAGTCATTTTTGTTCTGTTAGTTTCTTTAAGTTGAGTGGCAAGTTTCCTTGGTTTTTGTATTTGTATTCTTGGTTCATTGTTTCCTGTTTTATTTTGGTAAACCCTGTTCTGTGTCTTCTCTGCCCACGTCCTGTCAAGTTTCCCCCCTTTATATGATTACCTGCCCCGCTCCGATGTGTTTCACCTGTGATGATTGCCCCACTCGTGTCTCATGATCCTAATGTGTACATGGTCTCTGTATTTTCCCTTTGTCTTTGTCGGATCATCTGCTGTCACTTCACTGTGCTTTTGTCATCCCCTGATCCAGTCATTGTTCCTGTTCTCCATGTGTCTTCCTGGTTTGAGGCATTTTTTTGTCTTCTTTGATTTTTCTATTAATTTTGAACATTGCATTCTTGGGGTTTTGAAAGTATCAGCTTTTCTTTCAATAAATCTTGCTTTCGGTTCAGTCCCTGAATTTTGTCTGCATTTAGGTCCTTAGTTTTGTAATTACTGACAAAAGGAGAAGATGTCACCTACCAATAACACATTCTTTTTTTTTAAAATCACAGTTGAAGATGCAGTGACTGTTAATCTAAAGACACATGTAAGTTAAACCCAAATTTTTTGGCCTGCCTTGTGTGCGGGGGAGGCATGGCTGACTATGACATGTGGCCACTGCTATTGTCTGTTTCATAATTCATGGCCACCTGAAGAGACACATTCAGAGTCAAGCCAAGAATGGCAACACAATAAAGGGAATTTTGGCTTTTTCTTTCAGCTGTTGTTTGGATCTTTTTGTCGCAATCCTGATGCAATATTTTTTAGCTGCTAAAGAACAAACTGGTGGTGGTGGTCTCATCCTCTTCTGCTCAAGCTCTCCCATCTGCGTGGTAAGTGCAGAGCAGGTGTTCCCCTTCTGCTTGCGAAGGTTGGCTATTTTTTCTTTTGGGTCTTCCAAAATTATGCGCACCCCTCACTAACAGTCCTCCTAATGTCTGTTGCAAGTGTGCAACACAAAATATTATGCTTTACTTTATTTTTTGCTGTGTGTTTTTGACAGTCTTATGAAGCTCATCCACTTGTTTTTTTTTTAATAAAAACAATAAGAATGGAGCTTTATGTGTCTGTGTCTTTTGTAAAAAATAACTACCCCTAGAGTCATATTATACATATAATTACACAGGAACACTTTCATACAGCCTGTAATTAAAATATTACAATCATTTTATCAACTAGAGGCACTAAAGCAAAGCAAAAATATGTCACACGCAGGAGTTGTGGGTTTGAACCTGAAGCAGAATCTCACAGTAGATCACACTTGTGGTGACCCTGGATGGTATCTCAAACATTTGTGCCAGTTTCAACAGAATCACATAGCTGAGCTCAGGCATTACAGTGTTTTGAGTTGGTTTATCAAACCAGTAATGCAAGAACAGTGGAGCAAGCAAGTTTTGAGAGGATTGAAGCAGAGACGTGTTGGGACTATGGGAGATGAGAAGAAAAAGAGTAAGAGAAAGCACTTTAGACAGAGAGCATTGGGGGCTGCACAAGCTAAAAGAAAGATATTTTTTAAGGCAGGAAAAATATGGGAGTGTGAGTCGAATTCGAGCGGTCTGTTTTGTAGTACTGCAAAGGCTCATTCTGATGCAAGGCCGTGTAACGCGGGCACACACACACTAATACGCATGCACGCAAATCCACACACAAACATACTTTAATTATTTATTTATGTCCAGATCTTCAGCAAAACATCAAGCTTAAAGATCACAGGAGGAAATGTCTACAAAACTTGGCAGCTTTGCATAGACCACTGACACTGACACATGTGTCGATATCAGTTCAATGCGTCTAAGTACAACACACCACACTGTTACCGCCTCAGGAGTTTCACAATCTGTCTTCCCCCCATTCCACACAAATGCCGATAATAATTGATGACAAACAATGCGTTCCCAGGTGTTCGGGTCCGTGTGTCAGCAGACTCGCCGCCTGAAGGCTCCGTGTCGTTTAGGAGGGAATGTGGTTGAGTCGCTGAGTTTCAACGTGTGGGTTCGTGACCCAACAGCTGGTTCTTTCTTCTTGATGTACCGGCTGAACTTTCTATCTGTTTGTCTTCTGAAAGAGGACAAAAATACCTTCAGAAGTGCAGGAGGAGCTGGTTTTCTCTCTCAAGCTGTACTTTCTTGATCTTCTTCTAAAAGGTTGAGCATACCAAAGCTTGTCTGTCTGTTTCAGCTTAATGACACCTAGTGTGGCAGACAATTTTCAAGCAGAGTTGCAGAACCATACCATACCTTTATGCGACATGTTTAAAAAGATCTTTTCAATCATGCACATTCACTTAATCCTTGCATTTTCAGATTTTGAGACATAAAAAGGCTGCACTTAAAAAGCAGTAAACGACACCCTCAACAGCACATTCTTCCTAAAGCTTGAAAACTTCCCCGTTTTGCAGACAAAAGGAGAGTCAGTACGAGTTGTATGATGTGTATAAAATAACTGATCAAAGTTCTGAAGCACAACAGCAAACGAATGAGGGAAAAAAAAGTTGGACTGTGGGTGTAGTCTGTTTACTAAAAACTCCAATTAAGAAACGTCTTTATGAGGTGAATAGATCAAAACGGAGGAGAAACCATGAAGGCAAATGTCACGTACGGTCTAGGAAAATGTACTCAAGCTAGAGATGTGGTGTAATAAACTCCAAAAAGATATCCAAATACCATGCTCTAATTATGTTATCAACGTATGCGTCTAACATCAAAGCAAGTTTTTCATAAAAAAAAAAAAAAAAGGCACAGTCATGCCCTTTTCTCAGTCTCTTATTCAAGTGCAGTCTAATCAAAGAACTGTTATGAATAAATTGCTCCTTTGGGGCAAGCCTGGAAAAACTTTGTGCTCACTTGTGTTGTTCCTGAACATTTGTACACAAAACAAGAGTAACGGTTTGCTTGCTTGTAGACAATAATGAAGATGTTTATTAGGCACCACAATTCCAGAGCGTTTGACACCCTAATAACTCAATATTCCCCCCGGATGGCCCGGATGGGATTGGCAGTTTTACAGAAATTGGTGATAAATGGAAAAAGAAGTGCTGCAACAGTTTTGGAGCTGAGAAGCCTCTCAGTCTCACAGACCTCTGCAGCCAACGCAGCAGACAACCTCAGCTACAATGCCCACTGAAATCAAGGTCAGGTAATATGTTTAATTTTCCCTCTGCTCTTATTTTGTCATTACATTTTGTTTTTGTCATATTGTATTTAAATTATGCAGCTGTTGCCTAGAAGAAAATGTTCAGAATATCCCAAAACCAGCATTAACTAAAAGAAAAATACCTTTGGAAAGCATATTTTGTGAAAAGGCATCCAGTTTGTCTGAGGCAGGGATACATTGATGAGGATAATGTTATGTTTCCAAAGCAACAGAAATACCAGGAACACGAGCTCCAGCTCATGTTGCATTCGCAGTACAGTCATGTGAAACAACCCTACACTGAATCTTTAGCTGAATCTCACTCTTAAGATAGAAGTTACCCACAAAGATACAGGCTGCTACCCCTTTCTCAGGTAATGCTCATCTTAAAGAAGTAATAAACATTGATTTGCATTTTTCCTCCAATTTTAGAACATATGGGGATGCTACAAAGTGTCCATGGTTTGCTGTGATCTGTGCTATTGTTTATTTTCACCTCCTAAAACTAAGCCTGCCCTAGAACACTGCAAAATTAACTGATTTACAAGTTTCTTACTGAATATTACTATGAAAAGCAGTTTGTAGTACATACTGCAGGCTGAGTTCATTAGTAGCATGTTTTTTCAATGCGGCCTTCTTGTAAAAACGAATATTATGCACTGTCAATTAGTGAACAGTCAGTAGTTAAATTCCACCTTCTCTTTGTAGCCCTGCAGATATCTGATCACCTCCTCACCTGTGCCCACCGGTCCATTTTCATCCACCTCTCGCTAGTCAAACTGCCTGTTGCCTGCGTTCCTGTGTCTGAACCTGTCTGTTTGTGAGCCGTCACATCTCTTCCACATTAGAAAGAAATCATTGAACTGCACCTGCTCCGTCGTATTTAACAGCTTTCTGGTCCAACCCCCTTTTCCCTGTATTCAACGCACCGTGACAGATGTAGAGTTATAAATATAATCTCTTTATCGTCACCACCATTTGTCAAAGCCAGCTGAGTTTAAGTACATGCTAACTGCATCAGTAATGATGCCTGCTCACGACACCTTAGAAAAAGTCGCTTGTCACAGTTGCTTATGAGCAGCTCAACCAAAGAGTAATTTCCCTTCTAAGTTTGTTTCATTTGAATATTTAAAGGCCTGAAGAGACAAATTACCTGCAAAAATGCCTGAAAAATAATGCATAATTTTCAGAAGCAGAAATATGTTTTTCTCCTCCTTATTCCATTAATTATTTCACTACCTCTCAACATTATCTTGCAACCTCTGGGGGTGTCCTAACCTGAGGTGTCGGGAACAACTGCTTTATTGAAGTGAAAGAACACGCAGGTGAAAAATACTGACCAATTAAAAAAAGGCCAATTTTTCCATTTATTCCATTGCTGTAAGTAAAAACAAGTTTCCAATCGATCATAACGTGGCTCAGAGGTGTGTTTTTTTTTCAAGCACTTTGACTTTGGCGTAGAAGTACAATATATCTGTTCTGTTTCAAATTAATAAGTCATTGATTGATCTTGGATGAAACAAACAAAACTTAGAAAAAATGTCCAGAGACAGCAGTCCTTGATTGATTTCCCTTCTCCTCAAGGTTAGACCTTTTATATTTAATGTGGCAACCTCACACCCCCTCATGCATCCATATGTGGTTACTCATTTGTGTTTGGATTATGTGCAAAAGTAAAATGTGTGTTTGTGTGTTGAGGTGTGTGTCGGTGTATGCGTGTGGGTGCTTGTGGTCGGGTGCTTGCAGGAGGTCATGGGACGATGACGAGCTGCCTGACCAACACAGAGAGGTTGTGACAGTGACTGAGTGAAACGCCTTAAAGCATCCACCTTTCAATCTAATGTCAGCATTGGAGAGGATCTGTTCCACATGTGGCCTGTAGAGGTCCCTGTTGTACCATGGCAGTGGTCAGATGTGTGAGGCAGTGGGTGGGTGCAGTGTTTAGGGCTGTCACTCCATGTGTGTGACATCTTGCTTCTCTGGCTAAAGGTCATATTTACGAATTTGGCGTGCAAGTTGATTGTGTGTGTGTGTGTGTGTGCGCGTGCGCTCTGTGTGTGTGAATATGCCCGCTCTCCTGCTCTCTGCTCCCAGAATACTGGGCTCCTATGTGTCCCTGGTTAAAAAGGAGTCAGCCAGCTGGATAGTCTCTAAGTTTTGTCCCTATTTTTACCAGAACAACCCCCCCTGCTGGCATCAGTCTGACTCTGTTCAGGCCTTTAAATCTAAGCTAAAAAACACATTGATTTGCTTTAACTCTCAATAAGTACTGATTCTTTTACACTACAGGCTTTGTACCTCTTACCACTTTACTTCCAGTGATTCAGTCTCACACTGAATCTGTTGACATGGATACTTTAAGGCCACACTGACAATCTAGCCAACAGTGTGCAAACCTTTCAATATCAACTTGCACTACGCTTCCTAAGTCTGCACTTTTTTAGTTTTCGTGCCCTAAAAGCAGCCAAGCTCCCTCTTCTTCCTCCCCTTCTCTCTCCCTCTCCTCCTTTCCTGCTGGACCGCTGGTCATCCTGGGATCTTTCTGTCCTGACTCTCTGTGCCTCGTCCAGTCGTTGATCTAGTTCTCAGCCTCCCTCTGCTCTCCCTCTTCCCCTGGTTTGCATGTTATCATGGCTCTCTCCATCTGTTTGTTTGTTTGTGCTCTCTGTGTGAATGGTGTGCTGCCTCTTCTCCTCCTCTTCTACTTACAGTGCAGAGGAGTTTGAGTGCTGCGATTCTATTTGGTGGGCGACCACCTGAAGCTGCTCCTGGATCCATACTCTTCATTTCTGTTCGAGTATCTACATATTTTTTCATTATACAGTATGATTTTATGTTGTGTCCTAGAGATGGGATCCTCCCTCTGTTGCTTTGCCTGAAGTTTTTTTCAATTTTTTCGCCTGTTAATTTATTTTTTCAATCTAACTGTGATTTGTGATATTGGGCTAGAGAAAAAAAATTGGATTCACTTGACAGTATTTTGATATTAGAAAACTTTGCAAACCACAGACTTTATTCAAAGCCAAAAATGTTTTTTTTTTTTTTTTGAGCGATTTATTTCTACAATACGTGAGCAGTAACGTATGATTAAGGACATGGTCATGGTTAACAAAAACAGCATTAATTCAGTCAGCCACCCCAGGTGAAATGGATTAGTTTGTGACCGTTTCATATGAACAGCTTCAAGGCTTTTACATCTTCGTTCCCTACAAGGAAGCACCGAGCTCAGCACCGCGGGGGGTGCGGAGAGATGATAGTAACTTTGACCATAGGGAGAGGACACTGGGGCTTATGAAATGCTATATTAACAACCGCAGCGGTGGCGACTGCAGCAGGTATCAGCATGAAAGCCCTCAGGTGAGTGGAGGGTATTGTGCATCCATCATCCCTCTCTTTCTCTTCCCATATTACTTCCTGCAATGACCTTAAACATTGGCACTGAGCATGGATCGTCTCTCGCAGAATTACCTTTAATAAAACCAAGTCCTTGTGTATGATGATGGTCTTCGCAGCATTTTGATAAAAGGTGCGTGATGACTAGAAACTGAAAGTGGCATCACATTGAGTGAGGCTAAAGGTGAATAACTCGAATAGGGAGAGTCAGAATATGAAATCTGTCCTTGTTTCTGCATGTATCTGCATGTGTGTGTGTGAGAACCCGTCCATGCAGAAATGTTCAACCCATGCTGACCTAAGTTACAGTTCAACCTAAGCAGCAAAAAGGACAGACAGGAGGAGAGCAGAGAGACTTTAGACAGACAGTGAGTGACAGAGAGATGGAGTTAGATTAGAGTGAGGAGCAGATAAATGTGTTGGAAGCAGCTAAAGCAGGGCGGAGAGAGAGAGAGAGATGGAGGACGAAATGACGGGTGGGAGTGGATGCTTGAGATGGTCTTGGAAATGTCATCCCGGTGACATGTGCATTAGCATCTCGTCAGAGGGAGGAGGTCGTGACATTGAGTAGAGGTGACACAGTGAGATGTGGAATAGCTGAGTAAACCTCGATCAGCGCCTCTCTAGTCCCTCTCCACTTCTGTATCTCCTATATGTCAGTCTTGCTCTCTCTTCAACCCCTCATTCAATCCCCATCTCTCGTCTTTCTTTATTTATCTGTCATCACTGTATTTAATTTCTCTCTCTCTCTCTCTGTCGAAGGAATGAGACTCAGTCCATTAGGCCGAAGCTGCTTGCTCTTATGCAGATGTTTCCATTTGTGGTCTGCTTCTTTTGCTTAACCTCAAACTAAGAATCTTTTTCTATAATTGTTTTTATACGGTTACATAGTGCAACTTTATAATACTTCATGTATGTGTAATAACAAAATTAAATTATCCACATCAACCACAGCTGTTTACCCAGCTGCAATCTGACAAGGGATACAGAAGTATCGGCTGCCGTACTACAAGATTACTCAACCCTAAAAAAATATTTTTTCTTGTGCAGCATGAACCAAAACGAACATTTGCAAATAGGCATTGTCTATCCAAAATGTATTAATGTGATTACATATATATATTACATATATATTTGCTCCCAGAAATTGAATAAGATTGTTATAAAAGTCCTAATCTGTCCTTGGACATGTTGCTTAGATGATGTGCTGTGTTGGATTCTGATGAGTTTTTATGGAAATACTGTTGGTATTAAAACATTAGAATTAATAGAACGAAATCAGAAAAAATACAAAAAATTAAAAAAAAAAATACTTTTTTTTTTTTTTTTTTTACAAACTTATACTTTTTTAAAATTATAGTTGTAAATCATAAACAAAGTGATAGTGATTCTGGTTAATTGACATATTGGGAATTGAGGTTTGGTTGCAGATTGTCTGATCAATATGAGTTGTCTCAGATCTTATCAGTTCCTCTTACTGGCAAAATGTGTTTCAGACCGTTGAGAGATGCTAAAAGATTATGTTAAACTGCTGAAGTCATGCTGCTAAAACTTGCATCAAGAAATACTCGTGGCAGCCAGAGAGAAATGGCTTAAAATGTGACTTCATTTTACAAGGAAAGATGAGTCATGGCTCATTATGTCTGTGATATGAAACTTTCAAGTTCAATGGGAATACCAGAAATATGGTAGAAAATCTTTGTTCTTGTGTTTTGACACTTTGCGCACAAGAGTCACTGCTTCCAAACCAAGCAGCACGTCCTTTACCAAGAGTTAGTATTGATGTAACTACATTGTTGGCGTGCAGGCCGTCCTTGCAGTTTTTTCTTTAACTGAGAAAACCTGAAAGAAACGGTTGAACAAACATGATCTCATTGAATTGATTTTAGATGAAGATAGATGCAGCTTCCTTATTTAGGATTGATCAGGAATCTTAAATGGAAATGATAAAAAAAAATCAGGGCGACACATGGAATCAATAATGGCACTGTTATCAATACAATCTCATGAATTTTCATCCTTTTTTAAGGATGACTGAACCTGCCTTTAAACATTTGAGTCCCTTCCTAATCTCCATGCTTTCACATCTCTCTCGCCCTCTGTGTGTTTGTCGGTCTCTCCTCTCTGTGTGAATGCTGCACTTGACTTTTGTGTGTTTATCTGGCCTGTCCTCTTTCCAGGTCTACATGGTGAAAACGAGGTCATGCTGTCATCAAAATGTGTAAATACTGTGATTTTTTTGCTGATCTATTTTGTAGACATGACATCTATTACACATTTATCCATCCCAGGAGAGGGATCCCATTTCTGCTGCTCTGCTTGAGGTTTCTCCTTTTTTTTCTCCCAATAGAGTTTCCTTTTTTTCGAGCATTTTTCTTTATATAAATTATGGGTCTAAAACCAGATGGATCGCTTGTTTTGTACTCAAGATTTGTAATTCTGGGCTAAATAAATGAGAATTGACTTGACTCGACTTGATCAAGGTTAAAGGAGGAGTTGTTGGCTTTTCTCAGCTGGATTGGCAGAAAAAACATTTTTTTAATGATGCAGAATCCTACACTCACTTTGTCTTACACAGCAATCACCCGCATTGATTTTCTCTTTCTACAGCAGCAAAGAAAAAAGAAAAATCACATTCAAAAGCTGACTGATGCAAAAGAAAGACAGCGGACACCTGATCTGAAGTGGCTGGATGAGAGCTGTCACACTGCTGAACTGCCTTCTGTGGACTTCATGGGTAAATGTGTGTTTGCGGATAGTTGGATGTGTGTCTCAAGTGTTATTTTGGAGGGTGGAGAAGGCTTCAGCACAGACAGAGCAGCAGATGCCTGGGCAGCCTGGCTTAGCCTCACTGCTCGCCCACAAACAGACACCATATTGACTATCTAAATTCGACACGATAATAGTCATTGAGAGTGATTTTATAAACGGCACTTCACAAAAAACAAAAAAAAAACGGTATCTTTATTAGCACAAACTGGTGCGAAAGAGAGAGAATCCTGTTATTTTTGTGCTTTGTGCTTGAGCATAAAGGGAACTTTAATTGACTTCTGCTAAGCACTATATTCTTTAAACACACAGATGAAACAGAAAAGGTCATTTACAGCTCAGAGAGAAATTAACACACACACACACACACATTCAGAGAGAGAGAGATAAATACACAGAGTAAGCGGGTTGGGTGCAGGGATCGTGGATGGATTGCATTCATTTCTTTTCCTCCCGTTCCCCTCACCCCCTCCACCACAGCTGGAGAAGCAAATGCCAGCGAGGTGTTAATTGCTGCCGCCTCATCTCTCAAGCCCTGGTGCACCAAGAGCATGGGAGCATGTTTACGTGATATATGTGTGTGTGTGTGTGTGTGTGTGTGTGTGTGTGTGTGTGTGTGCTGAAACTGGCTGGATGTGTGTTTCTGTCTAGTAGCTCCTGGTTGTCTCGTATGCATCTG
>JAPZDZ010000024.1:9937728-9950391 GCA_029783805.1 Acanthurus tennentii | reverse complement strand
CGCAGTTCTTTTTTCTCTTTGTTAAAAAGAATGAATTTCATTTAAATGTCTGAAAATGTAACTGATTGTAACTGATTGTGTTAAATGTGTACATAATATTGACTTAAATTGATCAAAGGCCCCTGAATCGAATCAAATCGAAACTGAATCGTGGCAGACTTTGTGATATCAGCAAATATCATATCGTTGTCCAAAGAATCAATATAGTATCGTATCGTCATGAAACTGGTGATTTGCACCCCTATTACTTATGAACTTCCTCTTTCAGTGAGGTGTGTGAAGCCTTTCTGCTGTTTCCGTTTCTGTCTGTCACATTTGGAACTAAGCAACTGTCAATTAAAAATGTTTGAAAACTGTTAGGAGGGCAGTGGGATGGAGAGACTAAGTGGACTGGTTGATATGCACTGAGAGTAATGAAGCAAGGAATTTAAACCGAATGGGCAGATTTTTGAGGAGTTTGCAGTGTAAATGACTCACAGAATAATGTTCTAACAGGTGAGTAATTTGAGTTAAGTCCAGCAACTTCAGAGGGAGATGTCAAAGACTGCATTGCCTGACATTGCATATAATTATGCATGCGATTATTAATGCATGCAAGTATGTATTAAGATAAAAAAGAGGTATGCTAATGTTAGCAGAGGTGCTTTGTGAGCTGCAGCACTCTTTACTTTACTGCTGCGAAAAAAAGGATGAAAAGATGAAAGGGGGAGCAAAAAAAAGAACATTATTTTTTAAACTAGTGCCTTTGCCCTTGTGTGCAAACATCCAGGCAAAAATATTCAGGTTCAAAACAAAAAATTTATATCACTGCAGGGCACAAAAGAGAGGGAAAAGGAGAGGGGTCTGAGCACTGCTGGGCTCCAAATAAATTGTTTAATTCCATTTTTTTATGTTATTTTATGGCCAGATTCTACATGGTCCCTCTAAAGCAAATGTTGAAGAGAAAACATTTCTTTGGGCATTTTTTTATAGGCAGGAATTAGCTTAGATCTATTGGTCAACAGACAACAGAGAAAAGCAATAATACAGGATGGAGACCAAATGAAATCATATAACAACATGAAATCTATAAAAAAAAAGGTTGACCTGCACCTGATTTTTTTTTTTTACTTTTGTAAAAAAAAATAACCAAAAAAGAGATGAATGTCTGTTTTCAGTTAAGTTTTGAACATCTGCTACAGATGATTAGATAAAAACACAGTCAAAAAAGCCAATACACTTATCACAAAGCTCAAATATAATATCAGGTCTCTGCACACATCATTAAATAACAGTCGATGAAAGAAAATACACATACATATATTTGACAAATACTCTAAGACCAGTAGATTGGCCATTATGGACATGATCAAGGCAAATATTTGAGACCCCTCTGCGATGCAGCCATCCCAGCCCCTCAGGGCTGCAGTGTCCAAGTGCCTGTTATTAAATCCAAATATTACCTTTGAGTCTGACAGTGAAAATGTAAAAAGCGGCAAAAGTCCCTTTGAAACAGAAAAGGCTCTATTGCAGCATGTCTGCCCATGTTGTCTGCTATGTAGTTAGACATAAATTTCAGGGTTGAGATATTTAATAACTGTATTTGAGCTACTTGAGTGTGTGCTTCCATTTTGTTGTTTTAAGAAAATGTTCATCATTATGAGAAAAGTAGAATTTACAATGATGGTTCAAAATTACAAACTTTGTCCAAAGACAGAGACATTCAGAACATTAATAACATTCAGAAAACAAAGTAAAAGTATTAAAGGGACCTAAAAAATCATGCCTGAGCCATTTTTCTAGTGAGGGCCTTGTTCATGGTGAACAGACAAATATGTGCAATATGTAAGCAAAGTATAACTACTTCAATTCCTCTTATGTATATGCATCCCAATATGAATAAAGTTGTTTCTGATTCCAGTTTATCCCAAATATTTTGAACCCTAAGTTGGTGAATGATGATTCATCACTTTGATTTTGTGTTTTGGAAAAGTTAGGAAGATATTTTTAGCAACATGGCTCATGCTCAGTGTCCTCGGAGTGATAATCTGTACGCCTATTTACTTCAGGACAGCGTGACAGCAGCAACTGACCCAGACAATGCATGTCTGGCTTAGAGAGCTGAAGCCAACTGTGGTGCTGCTTGTTTTGGCTGACATGTCCAAGGCTTTTAGTTGAGTGAATCGTGCTAAATTAATGCAACATATCCTGGACAATGAACTGTGCCCAATGACTGACTGGCTGCACGGCTGGTTTTATCATATCGGGGTGATGGTAATGGCTAATGTGTCCCTTGGACTGATGTGGCATCAGGTTTACCTCAAGGAGATGAAGTTTCCTGCCATTTGTTTCCTTTGACCATCTCAAGACAAAACGACAGGGTTGCCTTAAACAATCCCTATTTAAAATATCTTGAAGGATACATTATCTACTGGTCAGGAGTCAAAGAGACCAAGTGAACATGAACAATCAGCGCCATGCGCCTCAGCATTGTCTTTTACTAGAAAAGAGCACATGCAGATTAATTTCTATTTTACATTTTTGCAATTTATTTTTTTTTATTTTCTCATTTTCTCTCTATGGTTTATGCACCAGAGACCAAAACAAAATCCTTGTTTGTTGAACACTTGAAAACGAAAAAAAAAGGATGATGGTTTTGAACTGAGCAAAATCTTAAGGAACTAATGTTTATTTGCACAGGGACAAGTATGTAGCATCTACTGAAGCTACACACCACAGCGATTATAGCCTGAACCAATTATCATTGCCGTCTCCAGACCAGCAAACAAACTAAGATTTGTTTTTGTACAAATCTTAACACTTAATTTGAGTTTAAGAGGGAAATTTCTCTGTTCTCTGTTCTCACGTTCTTTCAAAGATGAAGATCATGAATTTGAGCATTCCATTTTAAAAAATGATCAACATAATGTTTGATGCGGTACATCTCACAGTTCTGCTTGACTGACTGTTTGTTGAAATAGTAAATATAGAGGCATGTACAAAAAACAAAAACCTTCCTTTTTGTTAATGAAGTAACAGTAGTGAATGCTAGGACACACTAGCTGCATGGCTTCACGCTGGTTGGTCAACCGATCAATCAATTCATCACTTTGGTTTCTAAAAAACCTTTTGTGGCTTTAGTAAATAAATGAAGAGTTACCTCAGCATTTTCTCTGAATAAAGATCACGGAGCTAAATGAGGACAACAGCGGTTGTATTCCATCTCATATGTCGCAACACAATCTCAATTACCCGCACTAATGGGCATAATATGACTGGAGAATTTATGCAAACATTTAAATGCACTATTACCATCACTTCCACCACTGCTGCTGCTCCTCTTTTCAGACAATGTGTGTGTATGTGTGTGCATTATGTGTGTATTTATACTTAAAAGTTTGTGGAAAATTCCTCTTCTTCTGCATCAAGGTTGAATTACAATGAGATCTGCTATGAGGAGAAATTGTTTTGTAGCGCAACTTGTCGCCCTTGATGTGCGACTAAGCAGACCACTGAATCTTCTGAGGAGAAATTCAATGTCAGAGCAAAACAAAAGACAACAAGACTCTTACGTCAGAGCAAACGAGAACCCACAAGGAATGAGAAAATCACAGAGGCGGGAGAAGGAGAGAGAAGAGGAGAGATAAAGAGAGAATATAAACAGAAGAAGAGGATGGACACCCATTCTCTTGAGTCCTTTAATCCTTCTGGTTCTCTGTAGAACAAAAAGAAAACCAGGGTGAAAAGTTTGCCTTAACTGTCTCTCTGAAGATTAGTCAATCTAAGAAGAAAAATAAATGTGGAAAAAATGACACAGCTGCAGGCAGCTTCTTGAATGATGACCCTCTTATGTCTTCTCTGGAGATGTGGAGGAAGCTCTAGTCTTACTCCAGCACTATCTGAACCGCTGTTTTGTCAAAAGATGGCACTAGAACAACACCTCTACACCTTTGCCTTTCATCCTACAGCCAGAGAGAAGTGGATAAAACAGAAGTGAGGGAGGGAGAGACGATGGGAAAACTGATACATGGAACACACCGAGAAAAGGTATAAAAGGAAGAAAAAAGAAAGATTGTGAGAGTAAGACAATGAAACGTGTGTGCTATTGTGCAAGAGCCTGATTTAGAAGATAGTATAATTGATTTAGAATAGCAGAATGAGCTAAACCTGAGCCCATTGCTCAGGCAGGGGGTAGGAACCAATCTTCTACTGCCGGTGGGGAATGAGGGATCATTTTACACTGCCGCTCCCCCTGGACTCCTCCCTAAAAATCTGAAGTGACTCAAACTCATCATCTACAATAAAGCCAAAGCAGTGGAGCGGGAAAGCATATTCCTGCTGGGCATAAGTGCTGTCATGATCACTTAGTATGTTTGCTGGTGTTTGAAGACAGTCAGAGGAGTTAGAGAGCAGGAGGAGGAGAAGATGCTACGTCTGGCAGATGGGGCCCTTGATTGTTTTACCTGTTGTCATCCAGTTCACTTTACATATTGGGTATCAAATCCCATATCCCATAAAAAGAACAC
The DNA here is from genome assembly GCA_029783805.1 of Acanthurus tennentii. Classification (NCBI taxonomy): domain Eukaryota; kingdom Metazoa; phylum Chordata; class Actinopteri; order Acanthuriformes; family Acanthuridae; genus Acanthurus; species Acanthurus tennentii. The sequence goes on along the minus strand of JAPZDZ010000024.1, from coordinate 9,945,886 downwards.
GTTTTACCATTTAACTTAAAGTATATTGCCCAATAACTCAGTGTTCACTTTTGATTATATTTTAAGTAAAAATGTCCTAAAGTCAGTGAAAAGGTGTTTTCATTATAGTTTGTTACATTGTGAAAAGTTCAATGTTTTGGAAATTTTGACTCTCAAAACTCTCATGATCTTCCATATTAATTTAGTCACTGCTTCATAGTACAGGTGAACTTTATACTTTTTAAATATTCCCCATTTTAACACTTTCCTTTGGTTGCTTTGAGGTTGGAAAAGTAATTGTTTTACATTTTATCTGTGTGGAAAAATGTATTTAATGTATTTGGCTGTTTTTTATTGAAGCTATAGATATAACAAAGGTAACTAAATTGTAACCCTAGTTCTATAAGTACAGACTGAACCCTCTTTCTCTTATTGGTGAAAGTAACTTGCCACCTATTGCACTATCGAAGACACCTCTCTAACCTCTGTACAGGAGGGTACTGAGAGGTAACCCAGGAAAAAAATACAATCCAAAGAGCAGAGGCATGTGGTGGAATTAAAGCAGCAGCCCAAACCCCCCAGCACATCCAGGTTGTTGGACGCCACAGCCAGCTGTTTGTCCAGCTTGAAACTATTTACCAAATAATCAAGAGTTTCCTCATGCCCCATGTGAGGAAATCACATTTTCCGTGGCTCCTTGCTGATTCTTCAACAAATTGCCAAAATTCTGGGGGAGGGAGGGAAGGACAAAAACAGGGCTGACTACACCAGGCAAGTCATCACCCAACATCCAGTCATCAGCCAGTGTCTTCTATGGGGAACAAATGGTAAGCTCTGACTCATTCTTCTAACATCTAAGCAGCTAGTCATTATAACAACAGTGGTCCCACTGTTGCTGTTGGTGATGACATCCACATATAAGGAGCACCTTGCAGTTAAAACTGGCCAAAGACAGCTAATTTTTGTACTGTTTGTGAATATTTGGTATTATAACTTTGTGGACTCTAGTTAGAATTAAGTTGTGTGTCCTTCAACAATTAAAAGTATTTAAGGGGTTTAGGAGCATTTGCCAGTTCTTTACTAATAAGTTTAAATCACTCCTGTGACTCCCATCTGCCTGCTTATTTCCTTACCTTTCACAGAGTACAAGTCTGAAAATCCAATATTTAATTATATTTCACTTCTTTTGACCCATCAGTGTCACAGTACAGACTAGCAACCATGGATCTTATGGAAATGTCTCAGTTTTTTTTTCGTCTGGCCTAACTATGCAGACACAGGAGAATCTGCATTATCATGAAGAGTGTGCACAAGGTTTCCAGTATTTCTAAGAAGCTTCACATTAATATTTAAGCGCTGTCTGGCAAGGACCGGTGAGAGGTGGTTCTTTCCATTGGGCTACAGCTAACTGCATCCAAACCCAGGCTGTAAACTGGGTCATGGTATTCCACTGCTTTACCTTTCACTTCTATGGACTATCCATTTTCATTTCCATTGTATAAGGATTTCCTAAAGAAAAGGAGTAAAGCTCTTTAAAGCCCATCATTGTGGTCAACAACCTGAACCAAGATACGGCCATCTGACCCCTTTGGTATGGTCCTCTATTACCATTTTGTCACAATTCAGAATTGTCATAGATCCCAGGAGACTCCTTTCAGTGGGTACTAAGCTGACAATCTTTGGGGATCTAGTCAACTGGATCCAAACCGTCTCTCCCTCTGGTACTAAATTTAAGATCTGGGAGATCCTATTTATCCACTTGCAGACTCAGATGATCATCTCATCTTCCAGTCAACTTACCTATATGTCAGTCAGTTCTGTGTTTAAACCAAACATTTGATCCTTGCTTTACAGCCGTTTGCCTCTTCTGGTTCCTGTATATAATTTCTCTCCGTTTGTTTCGTATCAAGTGACTGTGGTGGATGTTTCTCCTGATTCTGCCCTTCTTGTCTCTTTCATGAGCCTCTGCCCAAGACTGTGTCTCTGAGTTCTCCACCCAAGTGTATTTCTCTGAGTTGTCTGCTTGAGCCTGTTAGTCTCAGCTCTTAACCCAAACCTCTTACTTTCAGTTCAGTGCTCAGACAGACATCTCTCTCTGACCAAAGGCTGTTTCCACTGACTTGTTTTCTACTTTTTTAGCCTGGAGTAATGTAATTCTTCCACTGAAGTCAGTGTTCCAGCACGGAGTTTCTCTGAAACACTCTCCAGTACGTCTGAGCTTTCCAAGTTGCTGGTACAGCTTTCTTGTCGTTGACGGGACTGTGGCATTTGGTTATTTTGTGATCCTGTTTGTTGCCCCTACTGACCCCTTACATTGCCTGTCGTACTTTTGAGTCAAAATAACTTCTGACTCTTCTTTACTATCGAATTTTTACCTGATGCCCATGTCTTGTTATGTACTTTGGGGTCCATCTTTTGAGAGTTTCTGCCATATTTTTACTCGTCATTGCAGTATTTGTTGTCTACAAGTCAACAGATAGCAATGTGCCATTAAAGGTTTTAAAGTTTTTAAGGAATTGGCGTTTGGAGGTCATCTCAAAGGATTCCTTCCAGAAATCAGGAGACAATTTGGTAGAAAGAGAAGACGAGTGAGACAAATAAAGTGGCATCTGTGTTTGTGGGGTTAGTAATGACAGTTTAATGAGTGTGATAATCATAATCTAATTTGACAGCGTGTTCATTTGTGACTACAGGGACATGTTCTCCTCTTTTCTCTTCTCCTTTGCCCCTGTTTCTTTGCCATGTTTTGGCATTTTCAACCGTTGCCCCTAACATTGAAACTATTTAACATTTTGTTTTCTCCAAAACTTTTTTCTCCTTTAAAGCACCCAACTCGACTTTGCCTCAGTTTACTTCTCCACGTTTACGGCCAATCTGTTCTCCTTCACCATTTGATTCATTCTCCCCTTCCCTGTGCACCCTTATACATTTCTCCAACTATTGGCCATTGAACCCTGTGAACCTACTTGATTTCTTTTCCTCACCCCACTCTCTCTCCTCTAGTTTCTCACTACTTCTCTGAAACTCCCCTCTTCTCAAGACTCACTGCTCTCTCCCATTTCCTCAATACCTGCTGACAACTTCAAAGTCCAATATCTGTGTCACAAAACGTTAACAAATTGGTCTTTTTAGTACACGTTTTGTCTGGAAACAAGAAACCGTCTGGAAGCTGGGAAATGTTTTTAACACCACTTACACAGGTGGCAACTCAGTTGTCCCCAAATTTTAACTTCGGAAACACCTACTCTTTGAAGGGGCCATGTGTTCTCCCCTGCACGCTTTATTCATTTCCCTTTTTTGCCCTGAGCTTAAATACTCCAGTTTCAGACATAAATCCGGCGAAACCAACTGATTTTTTTCCTTAGCTCTTTTTTCTCTCAAGTTTTTCTTTTTCTTCCACTGCTCTTGCATTCTCGCCTCCCTCTCTCTTCAGTCTTTCCACCAGCTAACATTGTTATATTTTCCTCTGCTATTCATCCCTCTTCCTTTGTCTCTTAATGTAGTCTTCCCACCCACATTCTTTCATTCATCCCCACTGTTTATTTTTGATTAAACACTCAGTCATGCCAATGTGACCTAAAGGCAGAGAATCATTGTGCAATGTAGGTCAGTGCTACAGTATGCTTTACAAAATTACAAAAAAGTAATCAGTCTTACAACACTTCACTTTATAAATAGAAAAGGGATGTTGGAAACAATTATTTTGAAGCTGGGGCTAATTATCATTATAGTGTTTTTTCATACTTGGGCATGAGTTAGAATTACAATGACAGCCAGAGGTTACATTAAAAATGTCTTTTTAAAAGTGCCTCATGAACGTGCAGGAGGTCAAAAATACAGTATATTTTATCAGTAGTGTGTAAACCTCTCCTTTCTTCCCTTCTTTCTTTCTGCTCTCCGCTTCTTTCCTTCCCATCCTCATTGTCTTTATGGGGGACAGTGATCGATGTGCTGCTCTAGCAGACTGTGACGTGGTTAGGAACTCTGGCCTCTGGTGGTGGTGGGGGTGTGTGTGTGTGTGTTTCTGATAGCATATGTGTTTGTGCGTGATGAGTTGACTCTTGATTGCATGGATGTTCACTTTTTTTGTGTGTATGTGCACAGAGTATAAACATGCCCCACTGAAAGAAACTCTTCTTATTTGTTTTTTGTCTGTGATTAATACACGAAGTATGCTATTCTTAAGAGAGTTTCATGTTACTTTGTTGGTGTATGGTCTTGGCTTTGTGCTTGTATGCGTGTGTATGTGTGTGTGTGATAGCAAGAGTGTGTGGAGAGCATTTGTAACTGTCAAAATAATGATTCCACTTCTCAGTTTTTTGTTGCTATTGCAGTGAACTAAGTCAATAACTATGATATATCAACAGTCCAGTTTTGTCTCACTGTGTGCATGCGCGTACCCACACACACGCACACACACACACACACACACAAACACAAAGCTGTTTTACTTCTGCTCTCTCTGTTTGAACCAGCTGTATTGATTGCTCTGCTATCGAAACTCCTCTTAGGAGTTTGTCATGGTTTCTTGCTCATTGCTTCCACCTTTGACAGCTTAAAAAGCTGTTTAGTTTTTGTTTCTCTAGGTAAGGTTAACATGTGCACACAAGGACACATGCACAAAAACACACGCGCACAATTGGATAAGCAACTTATGCACTTGTAAAAACATGATTTAAAGCATTAAAACATACTTGTGTTACAGACATGTTTTAAAAGTCAGACCTCAATCACATCCAACATTAACTCAACATCACGCAAACAGAAATGCTTGACAGTTACTGTGTATGTATTTACATTGTGTTGAATTGTTGTTGAAAACCAGCCTGCATCCAAACAACCGTAGCAGTGATGTCTGAAAGAATTGACTGCAAAACTGAATGCTGTTTGTCAGTCTCTTTTTGTTCTTTTCCATACCAGCTGAGTTGCCTCAGAACGAGGATAAACCTGTTTCATCCTGCCATCCTACCCTCCATGAAGCACATTTCTGTCACTATCATTGTAAATCTTTACCTGTTTACCAAGACACTAGGACTTTTTCATCTGTTTCAGTTGTTTGACTTACCCACCTGAACCACATCCACCTCCTTACCTACTTATTTTTTTTCTTTTTATCATCCCTGCAGTTAATAATAGTCCTAATTTTTTCCATCTTTGCCAGACTGTCAGTGTTGCTTTTGCCTTTGGTGTTCAAGTAATGTTATTTCTTTACAAGTGATAACATTTATCCTTGCCAGGGTAAGTGTGTAGTGTGTTCATAACATCTCGTAATGATTAAGTTTAGAGAGATTAAGTTTAGTGCTCTTTACCGACTTGTTTTATGTATGTTATCTCAGTAGTGGTTGCAACCACATGAGACTTATCCCAGATTTAAGTAAAATTGGCATATTAAAGGTTTTATAGCCAGGACACAAAGTCAACTTGCACAAACAGGTGATGCCGACATGTGTAAAAACATTTTAAAAAGAAACTTTCCATAAGTGATTGCAGATGTTTTCAGTGACATGGCATCATAGTCAGTTCATAGTATAAACAGGATCAGTGCAGATAATCACAGAACATTTGCTACTAATATTAAATATGGTTGTTGCATTTTGGGATGTAAAAACATGAGGTTAGGAGAAACAAAAGCACTCATGATGTGTGATAGAGATATTATGAGCTCTGAAAAAAACACCCCATGATGTCTGACACTGCATCTTGGCAACTAGTAGTTACCATGGTGACAAAATTGGCACCAGTGATAACGATGACATCAGCTCATTATGCTGATGAAGATAAATATGAGGATAAAAATGGAGAAGATGGTGATGGCAATAACATTGTAATGATAATTTCTTTTTAATGTTGATGATAATTACTCTATATGTGATATGTTTTATTGATCTCTGCCTTTTAGCTTACCTCCCATGTGTGTTAAAAGTCTTGAATAGCAATGCAAAGCACTTTCCCCAGGGTAAGCAGTTATTTAAAACAGTGTTCAAGGGTACTTCAGCAGTGTAGATGCCTTGTGGCACAACAGGACAGAAGAGCAACACAACAACCCAACTGTTATTGTTACTTTTAGGTAAATTTAAACTTGTAAATGCAGAAGTCAGAAAAAATAAAAGACTTAAAAGTGTTGTTAACTTCGAGTATATCTGCCTTTTTCTGACAATTGAGTAAAAAAAAGACTTTGTATTGGGTTAGTTTAGGTATATAAAGAGGAAAATACATGAAACCTCCTTGTGAGAATTTGGGAGAAACCACACATTTGCTGCAAGGAGATGAGTTACCCTCATATTCAAGGATATGAATCTTGGAGGATAACACCACATTCAACAAATGTGATCACGTTCAAAACAACAGAGACTCAGTCTAGCACAAAGATTACATAACAGAGATAATAAAACTATTACAATAACCCTATGCCATGTTATACATTTAGATGTTAGCAATGATTAAATGCTGCGGTTGCTCAAATTCAGTTTGAATTACAGGTGGCGTTTGGCTGGGTCAGCATGGAAACACAGCATGCATTTAAAGTCAGAGAAGATATATGTGACATGTGCTCCTGGTCCTGACTGGACTGATGAGATGTGTTTGTGAGGAATTATATTTCTTTGCATGTGCACATGTTGTTAGTGTCTCCTGGAACATAGTAGAGACCAAAACATCAGATCTGTGTTGACTGATAAGGGCAATGCAACCAACTGTTTATCTCAATGATGCTACTGTAAATGTTCAGATAAGAGCAGTCCATGGAAAAGCAAATGAATTCTTACACAACATATTCTGTATTTCTGCAGCATTCGGATAAACATATTCACATGCTAAGCAATATATCAAAATAGGCCAGGAAGCATATACACACAAATATACACAAACAAATTCATGTATACATACTAGCAACTTATGTAGAAGAGCTATAAAAATTAAAACATTATGAATATGACATCAAATTGTTTTTGACACTTAAGTTATATGTCATATTAAAACAAGTATGTGCCATTCTGTATGAAAATAGTGAGAAAAATGCAGCATACAGAAAAATTGAGAGCAATTGAGCTGTGGACGTATCATTGTATTACTGTACAGAGAGACACATTTGAGGTGACAAAAGTTAGGTAGAGAAAAGAAATAAAAAGACCAAACCTTGAAAAATACAAAAATAAATGACAATAACATTTGTTTTCCACTTGAGTGCCATCAGAGTTGCAATTAAATCACACTGTCAAAATCCCTAGCACAAAAAAAAATCTCCCTTGTTTTTCTCATTCCCTTGTGCGTTTTCCGATGTATGACTTCTCTTTCCGCGGAAAAAGTATTCTTTTCTGGCAGACTAGAGATTGTATGGCACAAAAGAAATAATGAATAATCTTTGAGTGGAGAATGGTTTTCCTATCGCTCTTAAATAGAGTGTTGGCTTTCCACTGTCCTTATGTAATTCCATTAGTTCTTTGATATAGACTATAAAGTGAGTATGAACAGGAGTGTGTGCGGAGAGATGACTTTGACAGAATGTTACGAGATGACATCCATATCAGAGGACAAAAGGGACCCACACACTGCTGCTGCTGCTGCTGCTGCAAAAGTCTCCATAGAGGCATATGAGGCAGAAAATTAGGAAAAGTAAGTACAGCTCGCGCATAGCCTCATAGCATGTTTGATGATGCATAGCTGGTAACATTTTAGTTAAATTTAGACAGCATGCTGGATTGAATCGTGACAAGAAAGCCTTGTGTTTTGATTCAATACAGCTTTGTAAATGCTTTTATATGTCTGTTCATGTTCGACATTCAGTCCCGCTGAAATGGTAACTGTAAATTATAGGTTTGAGTGTTTTACCTGTCTGCGCCTTAACCCCATGGCACTTTGAGGGTGTAACCTGCCTTTCACACATTGCATGCTGGGAAAGATTCCAACCCCCTGCGACCCTGGATGGATGGGTGGATTCATTTGGACGTGACCTCAACTCTTTTATGCTGCTTGGATATGTTTTCTGCCATTATTCCCTTTTTTTCTTTGTTTATTTGTGAAAGAATGTGAGAATTATGGGTAAAGTGACAAGTAAAGTTTAGATTAGAGTGATGACAGCATATATCTGAAATAAGGTCTTAAAGGTCATCATCATTCTCTTTACAGCAGCTAGTTTTTTCTTTGTTGTAGTTTAACTTCATTAGCTTTCTCTGCATCACAT
>JAPZDZ010000024.1:9909688-9920329 GCA_029783805.1 Acanthurus tennentii | reverse complement strand
GTAACAATACACACAGATTAAGAACTTGTATATAACAGAACAACTTGGTTTCTGTTGTCCAAATGTTATAGCAGCCTCCTGAGAAGTTCATGAATACAAGGACAAAAGTTTTGAATAAAGGTTAAAGTGAAATGATGCAAATCTACTGGTACACAACTACATGATACAAAGACAAAATTTATGTAACATGTAAAGTCTTGAGTAATTCATTACAGCTGAAAGTTTGATTATTTTAAAAGTGTTTTTTCCCTCAAATTAATCATGTTCCTAATTTTCTTCCTTAGATATTAAAAGAAATTTAATTAAATTTAATTAATTAAATTAAATTGACACTGACAGATCATTTGTTCATCATTAACTCCAAAATGTTCTAATGACATTGAAATCCTGAGTAAATATGACCCCCCCCCAAAAAAGTAATAATTTAGCTTTAAAAGAAATTAAAATGAGTACATAATGAATATAATGAATATATCTTGGTGATGTTGTCTCATAATTTCTCTCCATCGTCACCTCCACGAAGCTATCACTTTAACATTCCATGAGCCGTCAACCAACCATCCGTTGCTCTATCCATCTTTGACCTCAATATTCCATTATCCATCCATCCTGCCAGCACTTATGCTTCCATAACCCTGTTTTTTTCTCCATTCCTCCTCACCTCATTCTTTATCTACCGTTATTTGTCAAAATCATCCACCCTATCATCCATCATATTAATTAGGTTCTGTGTCATTGTTCTCATCATCATTCACATGTCTATCATTGATCTCTCTCTGTTTCAGTCAAGGATGTTTAATTGTCTTCATCCATTATTAGCATTAAATGAATACACATGCAGTACATTTACTGCTCATTACACATTCCCGGGTGGACAGAATCAGTAGCATTGTAAGTCAGATCATTAAAATGTGACAACACCTACTCTACTGTCACATCTTACAAAAGACAAAATAAAGATAAAAGATACATTTTGTATAACCTTGGTGCCTTCTTATTATTCTTTTTATCAGGCACTTTGCATTAATTCCTTCTTCATCTACCAACTTATTGTAAATTGTGAAGTTTCTATTAATGCGTATTCTTTTCCGAGCATCTATAAGTTAAGCTTTCCTCTGTTTACTGTCATGTTTTTTTTTTGGTTGACTGAGTCAAATTCAAAATATTTCATCCTGTCATTTTTTTTAAATAACAATCCTCTCCATCTCTAAAACTGGAAACAGACTCTCTGTCACTGCTGTTGAAACTACTCACTTCCTCCTTGATTCCAAAGTTTGCCGTATGAGCTTTTTAAAATGAGCCCGACAAACTTTCCTCAGCAAAAAATAATTTTTAAAAAAGTTTGATATGACTTTTTTACCGTCTGTATAGCCTTGTTTATCTTTAACTTCTGTCCCAGCTTTGTCCTAGAACATAATGTTGTGTTTACTTCCTTGCATTCAACACAGAAAATTTGCACATCCTCACAGTGGCACACGTATGCACACATACACCTGAAAACACACTTGCGTACACATAAATACACAGACATACACATCCCTTTGCCCCTGGAGCAGCAGGAGTGGTAATCTGGGTGGATAATGCAGCTTTCTGATGCTTTCTCAGATTAATCCCTGTCCTCATCGTCACTCCAGGCCCCTCTTTGAAGCTTGAAGGGGAAATCAAATGCAACTGTGAGTGTATATTTGTCTTTGAGAAATGTAGGGAAACAGAGGCAGAAAGAAAGAGAATGATAAGTGTGCGTATATGCCTTAAGGGCTGTTTGTAGATATGCATTATCTGTCAATCTTCTTGATCCACAGAGACAATAACAGTTCATAGAGGGCTTTGATCTCAATGTGCCCTTTCCTTGACTGTGGACGTTCGTTTTCAAAGTATCTTTTTATATGCATTTATTGAGACTTGACAAAAGACAATATCACACAAACATGTTTAGGCAATAAGGATGCAGCACCGCCACGGCCACAAATGATAAATATAAAACAAGGGATATGTGTGAATATTATATTAGACAAGGCCAGCTCATCAATTTGAGTCACTTGTCTCAGTGCTTTACAAAAGAAATTCCTCCTCTTTCAGGGGATCCTCCAAGTCAGTTTTGTTCAGAAACCCTTCAAAGAGAACCTGTCAGCTCACATGCTCACCAGATGTCCAAATTTAAACACACTCTTCCCCATATTAAGAAGATCCATTGGCTCTGTTACATCGTCACTCAACAGCTCCCTATAAGAAAAGCCCATCACAGTTTCTCACTGACTTTTTCCTCAGACTGTGAACACATGTATGAATTAGGTGCCCTAAATCAATGGCCGCCAGCAGTTGAAAACTCAGTAAGACCAGTCAAACTAAACATTTGGGAGTGGAGTGATTGTGCAAGAAGGAGAGGAAAGACAGCCAGTATCAGAGCTAAGCTAACTCAGGTTGGACCTCAGGCTATATTTTTACCAAGAAAATAGAATTGGTAAAAAAAAAAAAAAAATCTCAGGCTAACCCAACACAAAGAAATCAGAGATTAGTGTGTCCATATTTTACAGGGATCTAGATTCAGCCCAACATGCCTGCTCAAGCCATTACAGAGCCAACAGAACACAAGACTCCGACTTGAGGAGAGGGGTTGGACTCTGTGTTTGCATTAATGATGCTCGGTGCTCCAACCTTATCAAAGTGGATGGACAATACTTGGAAGATGTTGAATTTTTAATGCCAAGATTCTGGCCATATTATCTGTCTAGAGAATTCACTGCTGAGTGTTTTGTTGTTGCAGATGCAAATTCAAAAAATGCACCACAGGAGATAAACGGAGTCATCAGCATTCATATGACAAAACAACAGGATGTTGTTTTTTTGCAGTTGGTGATTCTTTACAGAAATATCACTGCACTGTGTTATTAAAAAAGTCCAACAGCAAATCCACACAAGGGCTAAAATGACCCTCATTTCAATTTTGACCATATTTCCTCTGCTTTTCCTGTCTATTTAGTCCCAGCTGATAAAAATGGTTAAACCATCAGTAAAAACTGTTGGACAGATGAACCTGCAGCAGCTCCACAGGATTGTTTCTAAGTACACAGACTGTCACAAGTTCAGAGAAAACAACATCAAACAGTGTCATCAGCAAAGACGATAATGATTTGGTGATCACAAAGACAATAAAAATGTTCTCCGACCAGAAAGCCTGCATAAATTGAGAAGTGAGAGCTCTATACACAGCAAAAGCAATCAGGTTAAGGAAAGATATAACACCTCCAGAGCAAGACTGACAGCGGGGGGTCTGCAGATACCAAAGGGAGACCTCAACACCAACGACATTAACAACTTACAGTGCCTCAAGGTGATTTAATCCACACTTAATATTTCTATTAATGATTTCCTTGTGATGTGAGATGCCTACAGCTTCAATGATATTCAAAAGACAAAATCCACCCCAACCACAGCCTGTTCACCCTTCTGCCATCTGCCAAGGATACAGATGTACACATTGCCAAACTACAAGATATCAGTGCAGTGTTTTTTCCTAAGACTGAGACTTCTTAGTTCATGTTTTGCTTTAATGGTTTGAAAACTAAACAATATACATCATTTTCTTTTTTCTGAAATTGCAAGAAAATGAACCACAAACTAAATTTCATTGTAAAGCCACATGTTGTAAAACGCTGATCAGATGGATTTCATATCTTGTGATATGGTTGGAATGAATATTAAATGGAAAATTAAGAGCTCAACTTATTAGCTCAGCTTGCTCTTCATCATTAAATCTGATGCTAATCTAGCATTACTGCAGCAGTGTTTCCAGCCTGTGTGAAGCTGTACAGTGCTATGTTTCCTCAGTGGTACCTCAGGGCTCTGTTTTTGGTCCCTTTATGCTTTTGTTGCATTGGGTCACTCTTCATGTCTCACAGTCCCCTTTTCCTCGCTGTCCTCTGCTCTGACCCACAATGGTTGCGATGGATGCCTGTGTGATATCTCCACATCTTAAGCAGAAATCTGTAGCTTTATTCTGAACAAGACACAGCAGCTCCTCAGCCCTGCATGGACAGCTCCTTTTCGAAGCATCACCAGTGAGAGAAACAATGTAACACCTACCCAGTCTGCCAAAAGCTTTTTTGTCTAATCTGTGACAGCCACTTCATCCTTTGTTGCTCTCACTGCAGCCTCTGATTGACTGTACGGGAAGGCTTCTAACATCCATCAAATCAGACCCCAGATCACCAGAGTGTCTGCACAGTTCCCGGTCAAAGATCTCATCATTTTTTTAAATTGACTTAAACATCCTATTTACTGATCTTCCTGCACAACTCATTAAGGAAGATTAAAAAGGTTTTTGTCTAAGTTCTCTTTTACCTGACACACTCCCATCGGTGAAGTATTTGTTATCCCTGAAACTGAGCCATAGAATGTAATTTTTTCTCTCACATTTTTAATACTGAATGAAAACGTATCTTTTTATTTTTTGCTCTACATCTCCTGACCCTGATCCTTTAAATGATCTTGTTCATCTTCATGAACAAGCTCTCTCAATGAATAAAGTGGCACTTGAAATGCTTAAATATTTTTTGTTGTCTTACCCTCAATACGCTTATGGAATGTTCACATACTTTACTACTCTGCTTATGCATATCAAGGTGGATGTGTCTGTGAATGATGAAAATGTTCCTGAAAAGCAAAGAGAGATGTCTTGCAGTAATGTGACAAACAAGGTTCAAGGATTCATCAGTCAGTAACATGAAGCAGTGAATCTTGCTTTAAGGAATCTAAAGGTTTCCTTTTCCATCTATGTGGTTTTATTCAGAATTAATCAGAAAAACATGAGGATATGTTTTATTAGCCACTCCGTGAGTTTTTATAGCAACTGTAAATGTGGAGTGGGACTCTTTTTTTTTTTTTTTATTGAAGAGATGTTTCATGTCAATCTGGGACTCATTATAGTTAAAAAGATGCTCTCGGTAGAGCAAATTCTTAGCAGTGATTCACTGTTGTATATGTTGGCCTTAAAGCAAATGCAAGAGCATTCACTAACTGCTTTCTATCCATTACATATTATATATTCTTTTTGTTCTACATTTAAGGCACTGTAAGAAATCATAGAGTTTGTTTGTATTTAATAAGTTCAAAGACATCAAAGATAGCAATCCTTGTAAAAAAAAAATATATATATCTGTGCCAAACTTGTGATGTAATAGAAGCAAAATGTGAGAAATGTTTTGAAAAGTTTTAAAAAGTTTAAAACAACAACTCCTTTACTTTTGTATTTCTCTTTTTTTTACTTTAGCACATGCATGGACATAAGTTATACAGTGTTCAGTAGTAACATAATAGGAGAATAAGCAGCAGCCACTGAGTATTATAATGAGATGATCTTTCACCCTTGGCATTTATATACAATAAAACTGACAGTAGAATGCTTAGGCGGCAGCACGAACACACACCAAGAAAGACACACATGCATGCAGGATTCAAAAAGCTTTGTTTGCTCATTTTTCTTTCCTTTCTCCCTTTTTTCATTTTCTCTGAATATCTGTCTCTCCCCCTCTCTCGCTCTGTCTCTTTTTCTGTCGTCAGGTGTCTGAGATAGATGAAAAGTGACTGTGGTGTCTCCAGGTGTCATCGATGGAAACAGGGTGATGACTCTCCTAAATGGACAGCCTGCAGCAACCTTCATCCAGGCACTCATCTGCATTCAGATTCATAACTTGTTTGTCTAAGTGTGGGTGTGTGAATATGTGTGCAGCCGATGTGTCTGCAGGTCTCATATTTTATACTGTCAAATCTTTATACATGCATGGCATCTATGTTTTCCCTGAGCTCTGTGTGCGTACATGCATTTGGGAACATGTGTGTATCAGTGGCATATTTGCTAACTGGCGGGAAGTTGTGTGAACGGTTGTGCATTGACATGCACACACACGCACATGCACACGTCACAAGGTGTCAGCTTGCAAATTGGTTTCTCTCCTCTGGGCTGACAGAGTTGACAAGCCCTTTATGAGAGGAATAAACAAGGCTGCTTTACCCCCCTCCACCTTCTCTCTCCATCCTTTCAACTTAAAGCTCCAGATCTCCTTTTAAACTGATGAACCTAATGTTACTCTTTTCCAAGTGCCCACTTATCTCTGAGACTCACACGTCAAATTTCTCTGATTACACTATCAACTTGTTTGTAAGCAGTATCATTTCTAAATATTAGAAGTCGATGTGATTCTATGTAGACATTTATACACCATGTTGGTTAAGGACTTGATCTGGAGCGCTGATACCAACGTGTGAGGCAACTGAAGGTTGTCAGGGCAACAAGTGAGGGATGACTGGGTTTAAGGTTAAAGGTTTACACAAATAAGGTGTTGCTATAAATGATTTTTTTCAGCAGAACAAATATAACTGAATCCACAAACTCTGAATCTGACAGAATTGTTTCCATCAGAACAAGCCAAGTTTGCTTTAACCCTTTTTTTTCAAAATTTTTGCTAAGCTAAGTTAGCTTAGCTGTTTGCTTTGGTTTTCACATTTCTTCTCATCTTCTCATCTCACTCTTGGCAATAAAGCAAGTTTTACAACCTAAATTGAAACTTTTCCTTTAAATTGCAAAGAAATCAAGCCGCCTCAATGACTCCTAATATGAATCCTTACCTCACTCAATTTTGTTTTAATTACATAACCTTAACTCTGACCTTTTAAAGATATTCATCTTCATCAGTGGGGGAAGAGAATGACACATTCCTCATATTTTTCATGTCTTCAACACTTAATCAGCATTCCAGACTCACTGTTCATTTTAGAAAATTTTATGAGACTGATTAAGTAGTGAATGTATGTACATCTGCAGAAGGGTGTGTGTGTGCGTGCTTGTTAGAAGTGAGCACATGTGTGTGTGTGAGCGCCCATCTGATTGTGCATGCTCGCATATGCCTATGTGTATGTGTCCATCCCCTCTATCCATCAGTAATGAACAGCCAGTTAATGAAGGAGCCCTTGCTCCTTCCATTCCACCAGCCAGGAAATAATTACCTTGTGTCTGAAGCCATTCTCCATCTGTACCGCACTCTACGGCTTCATTTAGCTGCCATCTCTCTAAAAATCCAATTCTTTTTCTTCTCCACTTTCTTTCTTTCCCTCCCACCCCCATCCCATCTCCTCCCATTTTGCTACACCTTCACACACTTACCTATCTGAAGACAGATAAAACCACCTCACTGAGCACCCGTGTCTGTCTCTTTTTTTAAACATGATGAATTAATTTACTCCATTAAGTGGCAGATGATTGTAAGAGGGATCTGACTTTTGATGGTTTAATAAAGCCTTTTAATAGAGTTTTCTATCTGCAGGCCTGTGTGTGTGTGTGTGTGTGTGTGTGTGTGTGTGTGTATGTGTGTGTTTGCTCTCACATGGACATATCCATTATGGAAGGAAGATATCCTCCACACCCCAGAGGCTCAACATGACTCTCTATTCACTCTCTTTTCTCTGTATTTTTATCAGTTTCTGTACTCATTAAATACACTGTTACTGCCTAACCATTTGACCTCTCTAGACCTCTGTTGCCCGTTTCAGTGTGCTCTTCTTCTGTCAGCCCAGCCTTGTATTCTTAGCCATATAGAGACTTATTCTTTTGCTTTTAGGCTTGTTTATTTTCATTTACGACTTAATATAATAAAATATTCATATTTTTAATAGAAAAAGTGGCAGATATGTGTGTAAATGGACACATGGGTGTGAATAAACAGTATACAGATCCGAATATTTGTTTTTCTTTTTCATGTTTGTGCTGGTGCTATTGGGTAGATTCATGTTAGTGCATTTGTAAAATATATCTCACAATACTAAATCAGTCACATCTGGAGAAATGAATGTCTAGAATGCTTGGACTTTGTGTTTAGACTCAGCAGTGAGAAAACACAGACAGAGATCGCGACTGACAGAAGAAAGAAGGAGATTGTGAAAATAAAGATAAAGGACAGCAGAAATATGTACCTGAATGTGTGTGCCTGGAGAACTCCATCCTAAGTCTGTCAGACATGATGAAAAGGGATAAAACTGATGCCAAGCATTGAAAGTAAGAGGCAAACAGAAGGTGGCACTGGTGCTTCGCTAATATCAAGGTGAAGAGAAGAATCTGAAAGAAGAGTCATGAAGAAGGTGTGACAACGCTATCTTCCAAAAATTATGGACAGAGATAAGAGCCAAAATGATGTCAAAGCAGGATCACACTGACAGATTTTAATGGTGATTAATTCCACGTTCTGAGTTTATGTATTAATTTTCAGTGGTGTTTCCTGAACAACTAGTCTTTACAACTTGGAGCTTGGCTAAACAAAATGCTAACTTCCAGCTGTCGGCGCCTGGTTGCTCGAGTTGATGGAATGGTTGCATCATTTTCCTTGTTTGTAACTGGAGCGAAAATACACATCATAAATGTTATACAAGGTATGCAAGCAAACACACACACACAAACATACTAATTATAAAGAATAAACAGCGATAAGCAATCAAGTTGCTCATTTGAAAGTCAGTATATTGGTAGTGAAATTACAATAGGCTGAATGATAGAAATACCTCCTGCAGGACTGACATGGCTCTACAATAGGAGTAATTGAGGAAAAACTAAAGTTCTTTGTTTTTAAGTATGTAGTAAACATTAAAACTTTGCCAAGACCCTGATTTGCTGTATTCATACATATTCTGAAGTGGGTGTCTGTTGTATGTCTTTGACAATGCTGCCTGCCTACATTCACCAGCTCTGCTTTGCCTCTAAAGCTGAAATAAAGTTTTTTCTGTTTCATTCAACATTGACTGAGTCCATAATGGTACTATTTTAAGACAGCAGCACTGTCATGCACCTATAGGCAAGAAAAAATACAGTAAAAATAATAAGAAACCACAGACTAACAAACAGACTGAACATTTACCTTAATGAATGACATTTTAGCATTCACAGCACATTTCACTTATTAAGATGTCATGTTTAATTCAAAGTGCAGCTTGTTCCTGTTTATGTCGGTGATTCATTCTTTAAGAACATTCTTCTTGTGGCTGTCTCTTTTAAAGCCTTTTTTTAAATGGAAAACATGACTAAACAAGCAACTACTTCAAGCTTCCCAGCACACTTCAGATAAAACTTTGGCCTCCTGGAAAAAATGCAATAGTGTAACAGTTGTTGGAATAAACACACACACACACACAAAATCAAGCATGAATCACACAATCACAAGAATCTGAAAGATCACCATTTTAAAAATAAATATAATAATAATAACAGACAAATATTGATGCTCTGATTATTATCTGTATTAGAGAGAGGGCTGCTGTAGTGCAGAACAGATCCAGCTGCTGTTGAAATGCAGTTTTTTTTAATTCAAACATTTAATGTTTGATGACAGTTTTCCTTTTGATTTTGCCACTTTTTATGCCGTACTCCTCAGGATAACCCTAACAAAACAAATCCAAAAAATAAAAACAAACTCCCACAGCATATTTAACACATCACCCAGCCTTAGTCTACCTTCTCCTGTCACTCCAGAAGTAGCACTCTGAACTACTGGGCTACATTCAGTTTGCAATTAGAAACAGTGGTAGCATTACTGTTTATTTACAAGCTGCAAACGCCTCTGGGCCACATAAAAAGGGGAAATGCTAAGGCTAAGGCTAAGGTGAC
Organism: Acanthurus tennentii; assembly: GCA_029783805.1. Taxonomy (NCBI): domain Eukaryota; kingdom Metazoa; phylum Chordata; class Actinopteri; order Acanthuriformes; family Acanthuridae; genus Acanthurus; species Acanthurus tennentii. Next base: position 9,910,683 of record JAPZDZ010000024.1, on the reverse strand, counting down.
TGCAAAGTACATTTTAATGTAATTAATGAAGACATGCAAACTTTCTGCCCACACAAAAAAAGGCTCAAAGTTTCTTATCAATAATAGAAGATGAAAAATTCTAACAAAGTAGAGATGAAGAACATTCATGATGCTGAACAGGTTGCTCTCTGTCAATTACCATGGCTGCATCTTCAAAGTGTCTACAGTGCAGCAGTTCTTGGTGAATAAAATGCTTTCATTTTGCCCATTTACCATTTTAACCTCTCACAGGGTTTACAGACTCCTTGACATCAGATCAGTGAATTTGTGGTTCTCTTCAGCACCATGGACAGCTACAGCTGGAGGCTCTATTAGCTTCACACCAGCACCGACTCCAGAGCTTTAAGAGCATTTTTAAAAATCCTAACCTCTAAAAAAAAGCTGTTATTTGGTTAAAGGAACCAAAACCAAGGTTTTGATTCAAGGTTACAGTGTTTAACGCTGGTTCTGCCATTCAGGATCTAAGTAAACCCTGGCCCTTGTTTCTCGTCTCCGTCACTTTAATCAAAACAGCTGTTCTACTAACCATTTGTGAAAATAATTAATGTTATTTTCTTCTGCTTTAGATGAGTGACTGTTCAAAAACCAAAGATGTGGAGCAGACTTTGAAAATCCTAAAGAACAAATGAGGATAAATGAGTTTAAGCTTGGCGAGCGCTTTGTTAAGCCTTTTAATGCCGTGTCACTGATGAACACATGACTCGTTTGTTAATAATAAATGGTACAGATGATAGCTTGTTCATCTCAATGAATCTTTGTTTAAGTAGCACTCTATTTCTTTCAAAAATGATTTGCTGATCTTTTACAAACTGTTAAGATATAATTGATATATAATTGATAATAATGAGCTTTTCATTAATTCTCCAAGTGCGCATTTTTAATCTGTCTTGAATTAATTGCTTACTGAGGGTTATGATTGTGTGAAAATCATCCGCAACAGAATATGAAATAAAGATCTGTATCTCTTTTTTTTT
>JAPZDZ010000024.1:9859861-9872982 GCA_029783805.1 Acanthurus tennentii | reverse complement strand
TAAACAGGGGCTCCCACAGGAGGAACCATACATACTTAAGCTGTGATTTCCACTGCTTCGTATGCCAGGACGTGAAGAGCTGCTCCTGTTTGAGACGCTCTTACACACACAAACACACACACACACACACACACACAAATTCAGACATTTACACAATGTTGTATCATTGAATATGTAGAATTTGCATTATGTATCTGTACTTTTTTTTACCATAACGAACAGCATGTCTTGGTTTCTTCGTAAGGCTGTAGACATTTAGACACCTTACCTCAAGACTTCACCTAATCTCCTTTTGTGATGAGTTTATCCACATGCTGTTGTTGCACACAGATTAGATGCATGAACACATGAGCTCAGAACACGTTAAACAAAAAAGGTTAGGGAGTAAAAGTAGATACAGCAGCTGGAACATTCAAAACTAATCATATTAGAGAGTTTGAGGACCTGAAGTGACAAACAGACTCATTTTCAGTCCCTTTCCTTCTGGTTAAGTTGATTGACATATATAAATTTGATGTCTTGTCATAAAATGAAGGTGACTTATTAATATTTTTTCTATGAATAGAAGGTTCATTACTGCATTTTAAGTTTCACAAATTCTATCCAGGATCTTTTTTTGCTTAATAAACGCCTACCTTTTCTTTGCAGACAGTCTTTTGCACTCCCCTGTTTTTATTACCACCATGTCATCTATTGTTGGTTCATTTCCTCTTAAAATTGAGCTGTAATTTTTTAACCTCTGCTTTTGCTTCCCTGCTTTCATTTTAATACATTCAAAAGCTTACTATTTATAACTCCTCTGAGCTAATGGAATCAAAAGGTAATATTTCTTTTTTTTTTCTTTTTCTAAATTCTTGTGTAAAAAACAAATCAAAACTCAAAACTTAGTTAGAGGACCCCAGGTCATTGCTGGAAAGCATCTATGTTGCAGAAGAGTCCTTGAGCAAGACACTAAACCCCCCCCATCTTTACGTGCCCCGCTCTGACCCTCCGCTCTGACCTCCCTGTGTAGGGAGGAACTTGACAAGATAATTTCCTGGTTCGGAATTAATGAAGTATCACACTAATATTAAGGAGTTGAGTTTAATGGCTGTGTTAAAGCCATTAAGTTTGATTACATTGGCTTTGGGAACTGTAAAGTTAAATCACTCTGTTCTAGCATCAGTGAGAATATCTCAATCAGTTATTTCTAAGTGTGATAAATTATTTCTATTTACCTCTTAAAGACAGAGCCTGCACTCTTTATTGAGGTTTGGGATGATTTGCATGAAATAAGATTTAAACTAAAAAATAAAAAGAACTGAGACATCCCAAGATAGCTGTTTCATTTACTTTGGGGGTTTAGTTGAGTCCACTCCTGAAAATAACCCTTGTAATTTGGTTTTTGTTTCGGCAAAAACAGCTTCCTCCCTTAAAAAATATTGGTAGGGAAGCTACAAATATAGAAGTCAGTTAAATAGGTATAGCAACAGTTCACTGTGTCTGCACAATTTTCAAAACAACTGTTGTGTGTAAATATCTCCAGGTGCCCTTTGAGCTTGAGGAGATAGAGGTTTGGCCACAGCTTGCTAAACTGCTGATTAATCTTTGTAATTGTGGAGCATCCAAGTGGCTCCTCGGAGTAAACTGCTGACCAGAAAAAACAAGCGATAAAGTACAAAAAAAATATTCACCGGGCACCACTGGTTTATCTGAAGAACATTTAAGAAGTTCAAACATCTTCTCCTGATAAAAACAAATCAGTCATTCTACTATGTGAGCACTTAGCATGGTTATGCTCCCTCAATCATTTTGCTGAACACCTTTGTCCTCAAATATGCATACCTTCCTTCTTTTTGTACAGTGCACAGACAAGTATAGATTCACACACTCAGACACAATGCTCGGATACTCAAGATGTCTCATTTTCATGGACAGATGTCTCCATTCTCATGCATAAAGAATGGCTCATAATGTTCCATGTCTGGGTAATAGAATGCCTGAGGGTATCTCACCCACAGGGGAAAAGCTGATGATGACGTATGTGGGTGTAGAAGTGTGCATGTTTCTTGTTTTTCTTTAATTTAGGATACATGTGCATTTGTGCATGTGTGTGTGTGTGTGTGACAGAGAGAGAGAGAGAGAGAGAGAGAACAAACATGGAGTGAGTAATATATGTGTCGTTTTTTCTTGCTACACCCTCATGGACCTCATTGGCGGGAGGAAGTGTTTCTAAGCCGTGATGTATTGAAAACACAAACACCCAAAGCAACAGCTTGACCCACTTCAAGTAGAAGAAAGCCAGGCAACCTGCAGAAAAAGCACCAAGATGTCAAACAAGCGTTGCACAGTCAAGGTCCAGCAAAATCCTCCAAAGGAGTGAAAGTGAGAAATGATGAGATGAAATAATTCAAAGGTTATTAGGATGAAAAGAGATTTAGCCAAAGACAGAATGAGAAAGCAGCCTTAAAAAAGACGGGTGAAATTATTTCAAAAAGATTTTCTTGTGAGGTGTTCGGTTCAATCAGCAAGTAACTTGATCAGTCGCACGCCTCTTACAGGTGGTTGTATCACTTTCAAGGTTCAAGAGAAATCAGGTTCTACTCAAGTTTCATTCAAATTTCTGGAAGGATCCTGTGGTCGAGTCACGGACAAGTGTGGAAGGAATTATTACTCAGCATTTCTTTGAAATGCAAACATGCATCTGCATTACAGTATTTAAATTCCACCTTGAAAGTTATAAGATAAGGTTTTTTTTTTTTATGGAGAAGACCGGTGTTTCATTTCTCTCTTTTAATTTGCTCAAACCAGGTTAGTTTTTAACTCAGGGCCTTGAGATCTTCTGCACAGAGGAACAGAAGGACAGCTCATTTGACTGTTGAGTCATTTGAGGCCAGATCATGAAGAAGAGGGAAAAAAAAAGGTATTACATCCCCTTCCTTTAATAATTTTCTGTTCAAGACAAGACAGAACATCAATCGTCATGATAAAAGTTCCACCCAGAAGCCATGCTGATGATCTTTACCTCCTCATATTGACCTAACCTTGACTGTTAGCATGTCAAATCCCACATAGACCTCTCGTAGTGCTCCTGAGGAGTCATCCTGTTCACAATATCACAACTCTTTCATCACATTCACTCCTCGTGCACAGATACATGCTCCCAGTAGAGGAAAACACTCACACAGTGGGTCACATTTCACCACCTCATTTCCTCGGTGATACAGGAAAATAGAGCTGTGAGTGATGCCAAAATAATGAACTGAGAAGAATTTCTGTAAAATACGAGAAGCTTCAAAGTTACAGCAAATTGTCAACACTTGCTTGCAGTGGAGATGCGGGGAAAGCTGAGCTCGTGAGGGCAGATTTCTTCTCAGAGACGGAGTGTGTTCCCGACTCGCTTTTAAGACCCTCAGCGAGAGTACCTCTCTGCACTGATTTGTCATATGTTAGCAGCTGCAGCAAGTGGCCTGGCCTCCGTCTCAACAGATCACAGGTGCTGGAACTCTACTGTGCTCTCATTATCAACCCAAATTCAATTATGTAATAAGAGGCCTCAGCTTCTATGAAGTTGAATAGAATTGATCTTGATAAGGAGCAGAGACCCGTGAAATCTGCAGAGTCTGTGACCCACAGACCAAAAAATAAGAAATAGTGAGAAGATAGATGAGGCTGTCATGATGAGCGGGGACCTGCTCTGCGTGTGTGTGCGTGTGTTAAATATCCTCTACAGTCCGAGCCTGGTGTCATATTTAGTAGTCAAGATGTGCAGTGGATTACCTGTGCATGTGAGAGTGTTTTGTGATTCTGTGTGTGTGTGAGAGTGTGTGTGTGTGTGTGTGTGTGTGTGTGTGTGTGTGTCAGACACGTTTTAACAGAGAGAGGGGGATAGTAAACAGACAGGTGCACACCCACAGGGACTGATGCCATTCAGGCGAACATGTGTACACGCACATGCACATGCGCACACTAACACCTTTCTCTGTGCGGATGCATTTGATCTTCTGTTAACTGGGTCTCCCAGGCCGACCCAGGCTGGATACTTGTCTAAAGCACTGTACTTTCATGTCAATTTGCCATTTCACAAGGGGCAGACACCTCACTGTGCCACTCACAGTCTGGATCTCGGCTCCGGATTAAAAAGTTTCTGTGGCAAAAACTTGGTACAACACAGCCGTATCTCAATTCCTGAATCTTGTTTTTGTCACTTAAAATCAAATGTATTCCACTTTAACAGTCCTTAATACATGGTAATGCATACATACATGTTAAAAACATTTGCCATTTAACATTTCAGTAGCTCTTGTGGTGACCTACAAAGGACCCCTCCTCCTTTCAACACACTTTTAACCCCAATATATACAAAGCAAAGCGTCAGCCCCAATATTCAGTCATATCAACCATATTAGATACATGCTGTCATTTCCAGCTGTGATGCCTTAAAGTTGTTAGTCACTAATAGCAAGAGCATAACTTTAACTTTATTGTCCAGCATGTATTACAGCCTAAAACAAGGGATCCTCTGACAATAACAGTTGAATCTGATGATGGAAATAGCAGCATTAGAGAGGAACTATAGAAAGGTGGAGAGACCCAGGTTGCATATGACAGTGGAGCTAGAGAGGTTAGCTGATGGAGGAAGACACAGCACCTGCGACACTTCATTTAGTACAAAAGAGCCTATTGTTTGGATGCACAAAGCACAAATCTCCATAGTACTGGCACAGGAGCTGAGCAATGAACCACTGTGGATGGAAGCAGCAGAGGCAATGTATTCAAGTCACCTGAAATAAATGAATAAATAGTTAAATAAATATGTATTTAAGTGTGCATGATATTAAAAACATTTTTACACCTTTTCTTGCTGTCAGACAGCCCTTTCAGACAGCAGCTGAAACCATTTTAACTCCCTAATAGCCACCAGACTCCATAAAGAAAAAAAAACAAACAGTCATTATATCATGGAGCCTGTAGTTTTTTTTTAATTTTATTTTTTTTTTAATTTTGTGGTAAGGTATTGTGGGAAAATCCTTCAACAGAAGAACACCTCATCAGAAGTCAAGCTTAGCTGTCGGGTGCCGTTTAATTGGTTTGTGATGAAAAATATAAAGATCTGAGCACATGAGTGTGTATGTATGGCTGCGTTTATTTGCCTGGTGACTTCTGAAAGTAAATAAGCACTCAGAGGAAGCTGTCATTTGTTCAGATTTTATTTGAATTGTCTATGTTCCCTTGGCAACTGGTGAAGGGGATTAGTAAGTACTGTCTGGTCTTAGAGGTCAAGGATAACTCTGCACTCTGTCATTCTCTTTTCTGTCTGGCTCACACACACACACACACACACACACACACACACACACAGACATAAAGCAGTTTTTTTTTCTGTCACTTGCCCCTGTGCTCCTGGTTTAAAATGCAAAGCAGCAGGAGATTAAAAGCCATAGTCCTGACTGTCGGTCTCAGACTGCTGTCACCACTGTTTGAAAACACATTTTGTGCAGTCGCCCTAAAGTCAATAAGGTTGCTGAGGAGATAAGGCAGTATGGAGACAGAGCAAGAGTAGGTGGAAAGAAAGAGGGAGAGAGGGAGGAAAAGATAGGAAGAAAGAGAGAGAGAGAAGGAAAGGGAGAGAATAGCAGATTAGGACACAAATGATGAAAGAAAGATAGTAGAGAGGTCACCAGACAACAACTTTAACAAACCAGAAACCATAAAAAGAACACTTTCCCACTATCTGTCTGTCTTTTTCTATTTCTCCTCCCGCCATCCTCCTATCTTTGAAGAGATAAATTGAACTTGAAAGCTAAGTTTGGTGACGAGAAATGGTTTGGAATTGGAGTTTTAAATGTTGAAGGACCAGGGATTTTGGTATTAAAAGGGATTTTGGAACCTGATCAATGCAGGCTTTATTTTTTTTTACAGTTAAAGTACATTGTAGTGAAAGACACGTCGGTGCATATAGATCATGTTTACAATAGAAAACACAACACACAAAAATGTAACCAATCTTCACAGGGAAATGAAGTGAAAAGCAGTTACAACTACTTTTATGCAAAGAGTGGGAGTGTGTATTTACTGCAGCATCATGTAAGGATGAAGCTTTATGATGTTAGCATCAACGAACCGAATCAGATTCGACAAACTCTCAGTGATACCAAACCATGAGTGAAGTTTTATTGTCTTTCAAGAATCACTGAAAAAGTTCTCTTTAATGGTGCAGACTATAAAAAACATTGACTGTTTATCCAGTAAAAAAGGTAAGAATAGCAGTTTACTGTTTCACCCTTTTTGCTTGATGTGCTTATGTGGTGAAGTGTGTTATAAATTCCTTTTGTTTAAATTTGCCTCCCTAAAGGTTAGGTAGAAAACCAGATTAAAATGATAAGTCATTATTGCAGGAAATTGTGATGGTACATTAAAAGCCCATTTGAATTGAGCACATTTGTCAGTGCAGACTTTCTATTAAATCACATCACCGATGGGGAGATGATATTTAAAACAGAGCCACAAAGCCTGTTTTCTGATTTAACTTAGATCTCAACATTGCTATAACAGACTTGTCAATTGCAGTATAATTCTGGACCAAAATTAAATGCCAGGAGGCATTTCTGCGTTTGCACCATGGCAACTATGAGCTTTATGGCTCATCAGATATGAAAGTGGTTTAGTGGAAACAGCAACACATTTTTTCCTGAGGAGTTGACAGATTCAGTTGTTCATGTGGAACACCGTGTCAGTGCGAGGTGTCCATTAATATATCAGATGCAGACAAATCACTGCCCACTCCAGGCTAGTCAGCCTAGCCGGCAGGACACTGATCACCCATCATCCTTACACTAAGGGGCTACACCCACTCCATCAGGGAGCACATTTCTCACTTGAGTGTAGCAGCTTCAACTGCGACCCAACAAATATCGGTGAATTTGGCAGAGATTATGGGAGATCAAGATCTGCCACAGAAGAGAACATAATTTGACAACCCTTTAAAGCAGCATATTTAGGCAAATGATGAGGGCCTCAGAGAGACGTACATGTCCTGAAGGTAACATCAGTGGAGGTGCTGCTAAATTCAATTTCACGTGTCAACCATCAAAAAATACCTCAAAGGAACTTTAAAGCTTCATTTCATCCTATCTCATCTAGATAAGAGGAGCAGCACAGTTCTCTTCCAACACTTAACGTACATACAAATCAGAGTGAACATGACACCACAGCTATTTGTATGGAGAGTTCATTGATTGGACTCATATAACAGGAAATAAAAAGATCTCTAGAGAGGATTGCAAACATGTTCCCTGGCAGAAAAGCATGAAAAGACCAAGCAAACATCAAAACAATCTCTTAATTGCGTAAAAATGCACTGTCAAGAGACTTGCCTTGATTAGTTGTATTCATTGTCAACACCATATTGTAGTTTTATAAACAAGCTATCTCTCAGAAGAATTAGGCATTTATTATATATGCTATTCTGTCATGTCGCAGAGCTCACTAACCAGGTTCCTAATTCAAATCCAAATGCACGCAAATAATTCTTTCGACGTTTTCTCCTTCTGTTTCAACATTGTGAGGGATTTACGTTTACTGCAGTAATAAAATGCAAGAGCTGAAAGCGCCATGCTGGCCCTGTTTGTCCTGCCTTTGTCTTTGGCCCATCCAGACCCCATGCTGATATAAGCCCTATGCTTTACCAAGACAGCCTGTCGTTTTTTATGATGAAACCAGATGAGATTTAGAGAGGGATGTGTGCAGTGGCGGGAAGAGGGATGGATTTTTTTCTCCTCTGACACCCCAGCGGAGAAACTACAACGTCCGATTTTCATTTCAGAGGAAAAAACTCAGGGGAGTGTGAGTTATGGACATGACAACAAACGCTGTTTTACTGCCCATGATGCTCTGTGTTTGTCCATCTTGCTCCGTCTCCGTGATGATTCTCTCGCCGCCTGTCTGGCTGACGTGTTTAGTCGTCTGCTTTTGGATCGTTGCATCCGTCTGCCTAGCTGTCTGTTTTATTGCGAGTCAGTTTGTCTTTCAGCTCATCCTCGTGTTAGTTTGTACCTCAGTGTTTGCCTGTCAGAGGGTGAAGAAGTACAATGTAATTCTCTTGCATTTGCCATCAACTACCTGCCCTAATAATACATGTGCTGCTCAGTTTCCTGTGCAACTCATTCATATGATTTATCCATTTCCTACTTTGAACTACCATCGCTTTCCTTTGTATTCCCTCAGTGGTGGTGCTATCGAATGTACCCCTCTGCGCCTCACAATTGCCTTTACATTCTTGCAGTCATTAAATGCCTTTGTTGGCAGGTCATTTGGTTGTTCATTACGTGGGATGGTTTTATGAGCTGTCCCCTGGCTTGTGCAATAGTCATGTTTGTGATACATGCAGACAATTATCCGGCAGAAATCATCTCTCAGATGGTCAATAATAATATGACTTTAGGCTGATGGAGTGGAGGTTCACCCTGTGTTATTGTAACCCTACAGGGATTTACATGAGACCATATAGTGGACCTGTGTTGTACTTTATGAGTAGCAGGACGATCGTATGATATAATTTCTGTGGTTTCAGGAGGGAGAAGAGGTTTATGTTGTGGCCATGGGAATGCACATAAAACCACATACTTGAGATGCTCAAAAGGGAAGAAAACAAGAACATGCGGAGATTAAAAAGGTGATTATGGGACATGAAACTGTAATGTGCTTCAAAAACCCCTGACACTCTCACAATCCTGCATGTACTGTGTTCTGTTTCCTATGTCATATGCTCTTAAAGCATGGAAAGTGGTTGTAATTCCTTCCCAAAGAAAAAAAATGTACAAGACTGAACCTTTTATTTCTACAATATTTATATAAATGTGTATATCTACGTTTATTATACAAGTAAAGTGAAATAGTAGCATAGCCAATTCAAGAGGAGGCCGTTCTGAAAAAGTATATTTTTTAGAAAGATTTAAAGAAGAACTGGAGCTAACCTGCCTGATCTTCTCTGGCAGGTCATTTCAGAGTCACACAGTCTTGACACAAAAGGCTGGCTATCCTCAGGTTTTTGGTCTTGACCTAGGAATTACTCACAGACCTCTGCCTGAGGATCGCAGGCTGCATTCAAATTGTAAGAGGTTAGGAAGTCGGTGCTATAACAATGGTCAACCCCAACCAGACTTCTCAAGTAGTCATGGACATTTTTACAGCAAATTCTACAATGGAGGTGAAAAAATAGGCGTCGTGTGGAGGCTTTGATGCAGCCTTATGAACTAGTTCAAGACTAGAAAGGTTGTATTGTGGCACTTTGAAGAGTTTGTAATGCATTAATGGTGAGATTGGATGGAAAAATTCTTTGAAGAATAGATGGGAGAATGACCAGTGAGCAGGAGGATGATTTCATTTGAGTATTGACATCGGTTGGATGCTTAGTATTGACCGACTTAAATGCTACCAGGGTACGAGGTGCTTTATATGAAAGGCCAGGGAGAACTTGAGGAGGAGAGATAATTGCATTTCTGACAGTTTGAACCTTACGCGAGAAAAAATGATAAAAACCTCAAAACACATCCACTAACGGGTCAATAAAAAGTAGGGGAATGTAAACGTCAGAATAAATTACATATTTTCAGTGTTTAGAGAAATGCAGAAGATTAGGTATTACTCTTGGTCTATTGAACCTTATTTCCTTTAAATGATCTTATGAAGTTATAAACAGCAAGTAAGTTACTATTCAAACATCTTCCACATTTTGTGTTCCTCAGATTGGTTGAGATAGCTAGATAAATACCTTTGAATGCATAATATTGCCGTATTATGATCCCACCATTGACTAATATCAAAGGTCAAAGAATATTTTCTGCAGTTGCTTTATCTTTTAGTTGGTTTTGTTGCATTTGGGTCTCCACCTGCATGTTATGGTAACACTGAGATGACATTCACATATTTTTTGTAAACCTGTTTGCCTCTATGCCCTTTAACTCTTCAGTCAAACGGGCTCACAGAGATAAATAATGTAAATACTTTCAGTTTTTAGTTCAGATTAGAGCCAGTGACCTCTAGTAACATTCTGCCGCAGTCCGTTCTGTCAGATGTCATTAGAGAAGGAAAAGGAAGGAAATATAGAGCAGAGACTGAAGCTGTTTACAGCATCCCAATAGCCCGAGGCACAATTACTTCCATAATTGTGTTTCAGCGAGAAATGGAAGATGAGGGGATGAAAGAGACTGGACAAAGAACAAGATAACACATGAGAAGGAGGGAGGTGGTAGGAGGTTTAAGAAAAGAGGAGATAGGGACTTACAGGACAAAGAAAAAGCAAATAAGGAAAATTACAGGAAAAACAAATAAGGGAAAGACATATCAACATGATTACCAAAAAGCAAATATGCCACATTTAAAATTTTAGCGATGTGTCATTGGACAAATTGGTAATAATGTAATATAGGTAGAAAAATGCACAAAAAGTTTTATAACAGTATTAACACTGAATGTATACGTTCTGATATACACAAGAGTAGATAATGCACATATGACTCTTGCTCAGAAACTGCAGAAATGTCATGACTGTGTACTGGCTTTGGGGTAAGATGGTATAATAGACAGAAGCTAAATTTGTGAAGGTATAGATGAAACTAAAGAGCTAAAAGCTCCTAAAGATCTTTATATGGGTGTATAAATCCAGCAGAGGTGTGAGTATGTAAGAGAAAAAGTACTTACGTTGAGTTCTTTTCTGTGATATTGGACTTACACAGCTACAGATCCCCTGAATTTAAAGTATTAATGTAGTGATTTTAAGACTCCGCAATCTCTACCTTTTTCCTCCATTTCGTTTCCTCACTTTTCTCTAATAGACTGTATTTACGCCGCGCCCTGCTTCCAGTCAGTCAATTCAGTAAATCGATAAAGAAAGGGTTACTTCCTGTAGAAGAACATTATTGTGCTCCAATGTGGGTATTTTTTGTTTTATTCTAAATGTGCTCAAGACTTTACTGCAATACTCTGATGTTCATGATTTTTTCAAGGTTAAACTTTGCATGCCTTTTCTAACTATATTACTTTTAATGGCTGAAATGCAGTTCAAGGCAAAAACATCAATGTATCTTCATGACAGGATGGACGTTAAACATACAATGAATGGATATCTCAATTGCTTAATGCCAACGTCACGTGATCAAAACGAGGTTTCCATTTACTCATTTTGCTCTCTTTTATTTTTTAAGGTCAACAGGACAGGAGTTTATTTTTACAATTTCAAAATTTGCATGCAGTTCATGGACAGTCACATGTTAAATGCCACTTATCAATACAACAGACAGCAAATTCTGCTCACAATAAGAAATTCTTTTAATCACACCTAAGTTTTATTTTAGCCCTTTAATTTACAGCTCTCATGTAAAGAGGTTGAGGAAGCAACTGAGTCACTTCTTTTACTATGCTCAACTTTCTTATTTAAAATAAGTGAGCAGTCTTCTTTGTCACTAAACTTAGAGTAACATGGCTACAACAGGTCTGAAGCCTTATAACTCTTTACATGAATAAAGAAAAGATACTGTGCCTCGTCTGCTTTGCTATATCATTCTAACACTATGCAGAAATTCACACATGCATCATATCCTATGTGCGAAAACACACACAAACACACATACACACACAAACACACAGAACCTGTCAAAGTTGCCAGTTCTCATCTTTGGCATTGTATTTAAATTAGATGCTCGATACTGTCTCCATCAGTAATCCTATTTAACTCAGTAGAGCTTAACTGGGTAAATAAATAAGTATGAATAGTTTTTTTTATTACATTGTTCCATCCTCATCATCATCACATTGTTACTATGTTCATATATTTTACAAAATAAACAATCTCGATCCCAAATTAAACCGTAATTTGAGTGAAATATATAACCAGCACATTCACAATATCAAACACATTCATCGTACACAAAGACGTGCAGAGTCTTCATCCCTATTATCTAAGTCACACATTCTTCATGTGATGATTGCTTAATGACACATACGCACTAAAGACACACTCAGGCACTCAAATATATAAATGCACAGAGACAGAGCAGCAGCTCATCTATCTCGGTGAGTCTTCATTACGGGTGATATGTCTACCATGCACTGCTTTATATTTAATAGTGATAAATATAGCAGGGTCTTCATTGCAGCTTGAGGACACGAGGCATACATCAACAGGAAAAATTATGTGTGTATATATATATATATATAGAAAGTTTATAGTCTTTATCCTGTCATCTGTGTTTCAGTTGTGTGATTAATGTCCTTATTTAGATACTGATTCTGACTTTGACTAAGGAGCTGTACCTGGTACAAAAATCTTAATATTTTTCAATAGTTTTACAGTAAGTGAAGCAGAAGTCATCTAGAAGAAAAACAAACAGCCTTTCACTGTGTGCAGGTTGCCAGAAGGTCTTTGTGTCTCCTATGTCTTTATAAGAGCAATGGCCTATAAATGCTTTATAACCATGTTAATAAAACATCTTTTTTAGTCTATAAACAAACATGTTGGCAGACTTGGTAACTGTTTTACCAAGTTCACGAGCAGACAAACTCATAGTTTGTCCCTGTTGTTGACAATCAGCTTGCTGCATTAGTTTTGTTGTGCATCCCGAACCACTGCATCTAAATTAAAGAATACTACAAGTGTCATTGAAAGATGTGAATTTAACCACGCTGATCTGTAAAGCTCTTGTTTTATGGCAGAGGTTTAAATCAGCACAAATCTCTTTGACAAGAATGAAAACCATGAGCACAATTTATTGCAAACAGGATTTAATCTGCTCATGCATTAAATTGACTCTTGATCCCGGGACACACAGCTTTCTCAATAAAGCAGCGTCTACTGTTAATTAAGCCTACATGAGGAAAATAAAATAAACCTGTAAAAATATATATATTCAAACTGAAAAACACTGTCTTAGGCAGTCCCTACCCAGACAGAAAAATAATAAAACCATTGTAATTTGAAAGTTTTCTGCCTCCCTCTCCCCTACTACTCATCCTCTAACATTCATCCCTATCTTCATCAGCATGCTGACTTGTACAATTAGCCTCAGTCCAACATGTAGTGAGCTGAGCAGCTGGAAAGATTGAGATACAGAGTTTTTGGTGGAACACAAGTTTGACTTTTTAAG
>JAPZDZ010000024.1:9844848-9854868 GCA_029783805.1 Acanthurus tennentii | reverse complement strand
TTATAATTACAAACCACTTTGAGGGGAATGCAGTTGATATCTCCAGATGTTTTATGCCTGAGGTCAAACTGACCCAAATAACACCTTTTAGTAGATGTGCACTCAAGCCTTCCAAAATAGCCCAGAGCTACCATCATATTCATGTTAAGTGGTTGTTCAGAGGAACTCGGGTTTTTGCTGTGCTGTTACTGCGAAAGATAGGAAAAATTCAGTGAAATAAAATATGAATAATAATAACAATTAATAAATTCTATCACTACCTGTTATTAGGAAGACAGCTGAAACAATAAGTTCATTACTTAAAATGTATATGTAGTGGTGGACGGAGCCACAGAGATGTCACCAACTTTAGACCACTGTTTTCAAGCCTTTAGTTTGGCTTTACATTATTTAAAAGAGGGGGATTAAAAAATCCTAATGTGGCCATTTGAGGTTCTGCAGTTTTTGGCAATTCCTCATAGGCTCCGATTCTTGGTGTCTGGGCTTTGTTCTTGGCTGAATTACTAATTTATAGAAGTTCTCAAGCTATTTTAAAAAAATATATATATAATTGAATACAGACATTTTTCAGACAATCGTGCCAAAATGTCCCTGTTTTCATCTGTCAAAGGTGAATATTCTCTGTGACTGTACATTTTGAGGGTCTTCAGTAGATCTGACAAAACAAGACATATTTAGAACAGCTTTTTAAAATCGAAAACTGATATATTCCACCATATTTCATAATATTCAGACTGAACCACTGATTGATTAATGAGGAAAAAGGTCATATAGTGTTACCGTGCTGTGTCATCCAAGACAATAGTTTAGTCATTTCTCCTTTAAACTTTGTTTACACACACATACACAAACACTCATGTCTGGCTTGGGCAACAGACTTTGCCAAATAAACCAAACAGGCTAAGAGATTAATTTCCTAATCAGTTACTACTTGTAGACACTATCCACAAATATAGTATTTACTGCTAGAGGTCTGTTGACAGTACACTGTTATGTTTGCCAATTCAACTAAGTGACCCTTCAAGTAATCAAAAACACTAAGTATGGTTGTTTGACATTTAAAACACCCACTTCTTGTGGCTGAACAGTGATATAACTGCGTCATACTTTGTTGCTGTTTAAGACATAATCACATAGTCACATAGCTCAAAAACGCTTTTTACCATATCTGCCACACAGCCAGATTTGAACTGAAATGAATTCTGTTTTCTGTCTGATACTGAGGTTGTGATACATCTTTTCATTTCTTCCAGACTTAATTATTGTAATTTTCTCTTTCCCTTTCAATCTCACTCTTTCACCAAAAGTGAAACTTGTTCAGAACACCGCTGGCTGAATACAAACCAGTTCTAGGAAATCTGAAGAAATCACACCAATCCTCATCTTCCAACTCCGGTCGCCCGTACATAGCAGAGTCAATTTGAAAGTATTACCCTGACCTATAAAACTCTGCTTGGATAGCACTGCCTTTCAGCTCGCTCATTAAACCCTGTACTGCACACCTCCTCGCTTATCCATTTAAATTTTTTCCCCTCCCATGGTGCTTATATATCTTAGGAACAGCTTTTCCATCTTCATCAGATGGCTCTTTCATTTCTTCTTGTTGGTTTTCTGTTGAAGTTGTAACCTGTTGTGTTGTTTTATAACTGAATTATCTACAGTTTTATTTTAATTTTTTGCAACTGTTTTTATTAAACTTTTACACATGTTTTTGTCTCCTTTCCTTTTTTAGTTTTAAAAGCTGCTTTAATGCTAAATGTTTCACAATTTTCAACAGCAAGTTATTATCTTTGTCTGTGTCCTGCAGTTGGTTAGATCTCACACAGGCTCTGCCCCCTACTGGACTGGACAGGTAATACTGTCCTCTAGAGGTTCACTTGTTTTCCTTCACGTAATCAGTAAAGTTTGCCTGCTGACCTGTTAATGTTACTCTAATACCGTGGCTGGTTTAAGACCCTGCCCATGAAAACACCTCGCAGGACAGGCCTGCGAGTGTATTTCCCAAGGCATGCAGGGAGATTTTCATTTTTTGACTTTGGCTTTAAAAAAATGTTAACTTTACGGAAATTTTTATCCACTTGGTCGTTACATACTTTTTGAGTTAATGTGTTTTAATTTATTTTTAAGACTCATTGATAACCTTTTATGGCTCAGTGGTAAAATATTCTTTAATGCCTTGAGCAAAGCTTGAAGTCCTCAGGCAGAGTCATGCTGATTTTTTCAAGGTCTCAAGACTTAACTGTCTACCTCTATTCCTCTATAGGTTGGTCTCCCTCATTCGCTGCCACCCTATTCACTCTCTCTCTCTCCTTCCATCAGTCTGTCTTACTTGTTTTTTTTTCATTCAGTCTCAAATTGTCAGGTTTGCTAAATGAGATTTAATACTGGAGCTGTCAGGCAGGCGACTGATACCGATCAATCTCCAGAAAACCGGAGAGCGTGACGGGATAGAGGCTGATCCCTGCGGAGAATAAACTGGAATGGTTATCCATGGCGTCTTGTCTTGGTCTAAATGGATGCTGAAAACACAAAGCAAAAGCTGTGTGACACATTTGAGTTGAAACATAGGAGCAGAGACCAGCTACGGGCTTGTAATGGATGGGAGGGATCATAAGAAATCAGATTTTACCATTTTGATAATGTAAGTCATTTGCAAACAAGGTAGATGTAATTTAAAAGACTTTCAATGCATCATTTAGACAAATCCAGAAAAGCAAAATTCTAGTTCAGCAAAAGGATACAATATAAACATCAACATTACAATGATCTCAGTTACGAATGGCAGAATTTACTGAGTGCTTATTATCTACTAAATAAACAAGGTCCCTGTAACTGAAAGTGATTACCAGGCACACATCACTTAACTTATTATGTGTAAATAGTGTTTATAATGCCATTATACTGCTCCGTAAGATGATTAATGTCATCACTTGGAGCCAGATTCACCTGATGACTTAAGCCTTGCATGGTGTTGATTAAGATTAACCAAGGTGTAAAATGAAGAGAGGAAAAATAGACCATTTTTGTAACATCACTGATACGACAGGATGTTCATGATGACACAAAAACTAAGCTGTTTGCTGTGAGACGAGAGTAATGGAATTTTCTCATGCAAATAAATCCTTGAGGCGGGCACTTGTTGTCACATAGGTGTATAAAAAAATATTGAGAATAACATAGAAAAAAAAATACAATAATCAAGAAGTCTTTTTGTGTGTGTATGTGTGTGCAGGTCATGGTGGATTGTCCCAAGACGAGAGTCCATGGCAAATCCACCTTGTAGATTCGGTCCATAACTTTATACAGTCCTGAGCTATCATTCGGATTACACTCAAGAGGACTGATTAGTCATGTTTCCTTGATCTCAATAAGGCTTTGATTAGTCAGTCATTTCGGTTTATTTTCATTGACACACTGAAATAAAATGAGCGTGCAAACAAGTACACACAGCTGACACAGCTCACAGTTTTTGCCTTTTCAGTACAGGTGTTGAGTGTCACCTTATGCCACATTAACGTAATGCATTTTGCACTGACATGTGCAAAGTGCATTGCTAAGCAGCCAAACATATAGGAAGTGGGTGACAAAATGTATTTCCAGTGTGTCTAGGCATAAAGTCACTGCATCAGTAGTTTGTTGGGTGCAGGGTTGGGTGAGTAGGTGAGGTGGTGACAGCAAGGTCACATATAAAGAGAGGGGAGCACTGTGGCACTGTAAAAAGGGATCCAGTTTGGGGTTTTATTTAGGGTTTTTATGCCAGTTTTCATACCAGTGATGGAAATAATGTCAATATCTAATTAACCACAGGTTTGTTAAACTGAATTTGTACATTTATACAGTGAAATGACATTGAAGAGCACAGGAGGTGACAGTGCAGGCTGTGAAAAATATGATATCATTCAAGTGGAGCAAATGGAGACTGAAAAGCTTGGGACCAAGCACTAGACCTTGTGAAACACCTTAGGAAAGAGTGACAGAGACAGAGTTACCAGGCTTTGTAGAAGCTGTTTCTCTATAAACTGACTGCTTTAAAAAATCAACTAGAAACATGCTCAGTTGAACGGCCTTACTGTGCAAATTAAAGCTAACAGAAGAGTTATTAGCACTAACTGAAAAGTACAACCTGACTGGAAAAAAGGTGTGTGACATTTCAAGTTGTTTTCATGAGCTCATGTTGTAATATCTTTTATACAATCATGTGTTTCACAAGGTGATGAAGCTCCCCTTGTCCTTGCTTGGGAACAACTAAGCCTTTTAAGGTATCTATCACCTGGTAACAATGAACCTGTTTATGTGTTGGTTGTTCCAATCAGGGTTTTTTTAATCACCACAGGGAAAATATGTCTTTCTTGCACT
This sequence comes from Acanthurus tennentii, assembly GCA_029783805.1. Lineage (NCBI taxonomy): Eukaryota > Metazoa > Chordata > Actinopteri > Acanthuriformes > Acanthuridae > Acanthurus > Acanthurus tennentii. The sequence continues at coordinate 9,850,512 of JAPZDZ010000024.1, read as the reverse complement.
TGTGTTTGGCCTTCCTGCATTGCTGAAAAGAACATGTGTAATGCCACTTTGTCAGGGCGAGCTTGTCTGGCCTTGAGTGGGGCAAAGTTTTCGAGAATGTCAAAGCAGGTGGCGTTAAATAGTGAGAATATTTCCTAAGCACAAAGGTGTGCATAAGGAGATTGTAGGAAGCAGGTAAAGGAAGCAGATGTTTAAGCTTTAGAAAACCTTATGATGGTGGAAGCATCTGGAGGAAGATCTCTGTGCATCCCAAACACATTTTCTATTGTAGTGTCCCGAGGATACAATTTGTTTCAAGGCATAGTTTCTATATAAGAAACATTGTAGTTTTTAAGCATGTCCTCTTCATGCAATTTAGCTTAGAATATTTGTCATGTACAGCAATGTTGAAAGAGCATTTTCATCTCTATTTTCATCAAAGAGGAGTGCCATGTTTGGTAATTAGGGCTACAAATGATACTGTTGAGAGTGATACTGTTTGCCTCACACTGTTATTGGATACAAATAATTTCAATTTACTTACACATACTGTGCCTTAAGAGCTCACACTGCTCTTTCTCAATATTCCAATCTATCAATTACTTGCTTGTTCTTTTCTCATCTTTGCTCTTTGTCTCTCCTCATCTCCTTTGACAAAGGAGAGGCATCAGTGCTATCAGGTACCATCAATAAACTCAGCAGCAGAGGGTTCAGACAAAGACATACACAAACACACACAAGCACTGTCTGTCTATTGAATGCAGGTAATTTTCGCTTTCTTAAATGGCAAAGCTAGCAAAGGCACCGTGTCATTAAAGGTCCATGTGCTATTGATCTTTGCACAGAGGGAAACTGTAATAAAAAGGAAGAAAGGAGAGGAAGGGATGGGGCTGCTCTATTGATTACATTGAAAGCTCACTGAGAATTAAAGAACAGTAAGACATGTGTTAAACAGAGGACAACAGAAAATGTATATGGCAAGACAAGAAGTTACAGTTAGAGTAAAGTCAGTAGTAAATCAATTACATTACTCAACTGCCCTATGCTTATTTTTGTTCTGTTAGCACTAGCACTCTGAATAAACCTTTAATGAGAAAGAAGTGGGAATATTCTGGATAAATATACTGCTTTCACCTACTGATCATGACCGATCCCTATCTTTCTAACCATGTATGCATTTCCTGTCTCTGCCTGTTGCGTCTCCATCATCCCTGGAGGCAGAATCCTGGTCCAAGCTGCTTTAACTCACCTTGGCACTGTATTATGTGTCATCAAACTGGCCTCTGTTGGTCTCTTAGGGCCTGGCTCTGTTGCCAGTAATGCTAACACCAACACACCCTCAGTGCTCAAAGCTTCTGGTTTGAGCAAACTCTGATCAGGCAGATAACCGCATGGCTAACTGAGTTTATTAGCCAACGACTGCAGTAGCTATAGAAATAGAAAGACAAGCTACGGCAAAGAGTGAATGATAAATGATGATATATCTGGTCATCAGTGTAGTTATCTTAATCTTAGCAAAGAAACACTAAAAATGTGTTAACACCCATATGACACCAACAAGACTCATATGTAGGCTTAATGTTGAATTTAAAAAAAAGATTTTTGCATATCCTAACCCTGTTACTCATGATTTGCAAATAGCTTTATGCAATCACACATTTCTTTGTTTCTCTTATTTGAACAAAAGTAATATACATGCAAAACTCTTCTCTTACTGGTTTTTATAATGCCACACAATAATACCACAACTGTGTAAACAATCTGATTGGATAAGACACCCACATGATGCATTCCCCCACCCAATGAGACTATAAAAAGACACTTTGTCAAACTAGCTATTGATTGCCTATTAGTTACAGAAACTAATCTGTGTCTAAAGGTGCCAGTCTAATCTTTAATGTATACATCATGCATAGATTATCTGTTCATTAAAGTGACAGAAGGTCTGGCAGGAACCCCAGAGGAGCAGCTCCTTCATTCTCTGTCACTCCTGTATACCAGTGTGTTGGCATGTAAATAGACTTTTTGTTAGCCTTGCTAACCCATGACTGTAGCATGTAATCACTGAGAATAATTAGAAAGAGGGGACACATTGATATCTCATTAATGGGAACATTTCAATCTCTATACCTCACTCAGCAGTGTGTGTCTTCAGGAGGAGAGCGAGCACAAGAAGTAAGGAGAGAGAGAGAGAGGAAACTCACCAAGGGCATTTGTTCTTATTAAAATGATTTCAGAGCAGCAATTAACCAGCCTGGCCGCACTATCACCATTCCCAACCAATCAAACAGCCACAATTCTCGGCCAATAAAGAAATCTTTATTCGTGGTTACACAAGAGGGAGTTATTAAGCAGGCTGGGAAATAATTACTGAGGATTCTGGGTAATTATGTCCAGAATATGGTCCAAGCCTCCATATTCATTAAGGTCCAATCAGTAACATTTTCATATAATTATTTTATATAAATCAAATAGGTTGAAGGTATATCCACCCACAAAATATAACTTTGACTCATTAAAAACATAAGGACGCTCTGTGTCACTCCACTCATTGAATCAGATTTTTCTGCTTTACTTCTGTTTTTACATCCATTACTGATTGAAAAATGGAATCTGTGCTGCAGATTTCAATGTTCTGTTAGAAATTTTTGTGCTTTTTCTTTTTTTTTATTTGAATAATAGATTTCAATGGCCAGTCTCCTTACTTGAATATTACTGTCTGCACAGATAGTTTCAGCAGAGATAACTCTTAGTGGAAAATTGCTTTCACATATGCAGGTTAAAAAGAAAAACGTGTGTCAGTCACTATGTTCAGCAAAGAGCTGAAATGGATAAATGTTTTCTTTGCAGAGTTTAAAATTATTTTTGACTTTGAATGTATTTTTGGACCAAATATGCCATTTCAAGTAATTTGATTTCTGCCAAATGTGTTTGTTGAGAGTGAAGATAAATTGTCTCCCTGGGACGCTAATTCACCAGCCTGTGAATTAATGGTTCATGATAGCTTTCCTGCCCTATTTACACATCTATCATATCACATCTAATTTATTTGTGAATCACTTTTGACAAGACTGAAAAGTTTGACAGAACAGGCAATAAATTCTTTTGGGTTTGATATCTTAAGTTTTCTCTTGGGTAAAGTTTAGTTGAAGCAAAACTTTTGATCGGATTTTGACAAAGATTTAGGCTCACTAACTGATTTCATATAAATTGAGATCGCTCTTAGATCAACTGTTTTTCCTTTAAAAACTAAATTTACTTGACAAAAATGTTTCACTTTTGGTTATTTCTGTTTTGTTCAGAATCATCATGGTTCATTTGGTGAATGAAGACCAACAAACATCTACAGACAAGCATTTAAGTAGCACTTTCTGACGGACACAGATTTGTGTAATGAGTAATGAGTTTGGGTGTTAAACTCATAATAGTCTTAAAATAATCCGGGTATAAGCGTGTGAAATGTGCTCCACTGCATCTGTTGTCTCACCTAACAGTGGTGTCACAGTGTGCTGTCAGACCTGGAGGATATTTCTGCATGACTACAGGGGGGCAAGAAGATGAACTCTACATCACACACCCTGATGGCGGGTAGCTTTTAGTACGCTGCATTCGACTGCATAAAAAATGCAAAATAGGAAAAAAATCAAAATTTGAAAAGCATACAATAAAATATGTTTTGTTCGAGAGTGAGCATCCATGCAAAGAAAGACAGCATGTAGTCTTTTACAAGCAAATCAGAAGAGCTTGTACTATTAGCTACTGTGCTTTGATTCACTAGATCTCAGTTCAGTCCCCTGGGTTTTTGAATAGCTGTTACTTTTTAAAAATTGGTGTGGAAAAAAAGGAGAAAAGAAAACAGTGATTGTAACCCTTGTTCTTTTAATGCTTTAAGGAATCACACTGAGTTCTTTATACAAGTGCTTCAACAATGACTATCATCATGATGTTAAGAATCCGCTGATCACCAGTTGCGATTCTTATTTCGGGGCTCTTTGAACTTTGATTTTTGCTGATTAGCTTCTTGTTTTGCCCAAAATACCAGAATCCAATAGTTTAAATTAAGCTTATTATATTTTGATTAAACTTTTTCCTCAGTTGTCATGTAAAGACAAACTGACTGAACACTTTAATCTGCTTCCACGCTACCTTTCGCCACCTTTTCTAATTCTCACTTTCCATCTCTTTCTTTGTCAGCTTCTCCTTTCCTCTCTGACTTTTTCTCTCCTTTTCACCCAAGTATTAAGGTGTAAACCAAACACCCTGATAACTGCAGTGGCTGAAATTGATGTGACACGTTTCAAATTTCCTCCAGTCCTTTCATACAGCATCTCTCCTCCCCATCCCCACCCTCTCTTTTCAATATCCCGCTCTCCCTCCCTCTCCCGCTCTCTTTCTGGGAGGTGAGCGATTCTAAAGCTAGCAAAGTGATTCCATTCTGCCGGCTAGTTATTAAATTTGTTTGCAAATCTCTTCCCCCTTTTGCCCACCCACCACCCCTCTCTCGATGTCTTTCACCTCTCATCCATCTCCTCATCCCTCCCTCCTCTTGGTCCTTGGCCACAGTCGCGAATGCCATCAACATTCAGACCCATAAAACCTACAACAACAATAAGAAATGAGAGAAATAGATTGAGGGCCAATGGAGTGAAAAAAGAAAAAGAGTATAAACTAAAAGAGAGAGGAGAATAACAGATTATTTCCTAGAAAAGTAGCCCTCTGCTATATTCTAAAGCACGGAGCGCTCTTTAATAATCTCTTTTATTATAGCAATTTGTTACCGAGCCCCTTGTCTGCACTGGGATGGTGAAATCGAGGCACAGTGGTTTGGAGGAGAAAGCAAAAGAGAGGAAGGGAAGGCAGGAAAAGAGATCTGACTGGTGAAAGTCAGGCATGATAACGCTAATGAAGATGGCTGGATGAGGCCAGCACATCTCATGCATCTAATAAGTACACTTTCAGATGAATATTTATACTGAGTACAGAGTAGAGAGTTTTAGGCAAACACAGAGTCACAGCCTGTCACATGTGCGACAGGCAAACACTACAGGAACAGACAAACAAACAGCATATCTATTCCACATACCCAAGAAAAGGACATTCAGTAATTCAAACTGGAATATTTGCCCTACACGACATGGGTTCATGCATTTATGTATTAGAGAAATCATGAGAAATGGTCTACCTATATATATCTGCATGCCTACTCAGACCTAGAGCTGTGGACCTGAGATGGCAACTGACAGAACACAAAACCACAAAACAACGTTCACCGGTAGGCAAATAAAACACATTTCCACACAATGAGCATAGTGTAACACTGGTGTTTTCGCAAGTGCATCATGTTGATAATCAAGCTAAACATGGCAGGAGGCCTAACTTGATGCTCAGAAGGTGAGCACTGACATAAAAAAAGGTAGCAACAAATCAGAGAATAATAAAGCAGACTTGCGCAACACCCAAATTACTCGACAGCCAGGAAAACCAAACTGAAGACTCAGTCAGGGCCGATTGTTGGCACCTCATAGAGTGAAGGGTTTGCATCCCTGATAATATCAAATATTGACATTTAGAGTCTGGCATAAACAGATACTGAATAGATTTTTTTTTTTGAAAAGCAAAAGAGACAAAATCCATAAGGATGTAATGTGGCCCTGCATGTGTCTGATTTTATCCTAATTATTAATT
>JAPZDZ010000024.1:9827753-9842544 GCA_029783805.1 Acanthurus tennentii | reverse complement strand
ATCAATTCAAATCGCTGTGTGTGTATTTGCTTCAAAAGTGTGTGGGTTTTGGGTGTGTATGGCCCAGGTGGAGGAGCTGAGGCGGAGATGTACTTGATCATGCAGGTGGTGAAATATGATGAGTGATTTTTTTTAAAAATTTCCCTGGAGTTAGAAAGGGCAGGAAATTGTTGATAATGAGGCAAAAATGTGAGAGGTGAGAATAATAAAAAAAAAAGAGACAGAAGAGGTACGGTCATGTCAAGTGCCTCTAATGTCATACCTGCTCTTAATTTTCTGAAATTGGACGAAAAATTCCCTCCTCTTTCTTCCTCTTTCCACTAACATACTGTGAAGTGCTGAATGTGGATGATATTACTTACAGAGCAGGAACATATCAGGTCTTTTGAAACTAGTTACTAATGTATTTGATTTTATGTCTCATTGAATACATTTTAAATACAGTAACACTCCATGTAAACTCTGTTGTACCTTTTGAGGGTCAGCCACTTGGTTTCAAGTCTGTAGCACTCTGCTTTGCAAGACCAGCAGCTGTGGACGGATTTGAAAAAAGAAAGAAAAAGAAACGTTCCCCCTTTTTTTGCCTCGACAAGTTCTGGCTGAAAAATAAAATAAATACTACTGTGTTGTAATCCAGTTCTTTGCTGTCTATCCAGCTTCAGTTTGATACAAACATGTCATTTTTCAGCCAAAATGTGTTTGAAAACACAACTTTTCTTGGAGCTTCTAATAGAATGAAAGCATCATATTTGTGGCTTTGTTTGGTTAATGAGCACAAAAACAGATTTTTTCCGAATGAGGAACCCCTTCATGCTTCTCCTCTTGCATAAATAATTGCTAAATATGTAAATGTAATTTCAATTTGATGCTCTGAGGGCAGCAGTTCATTGCAGGCCAATGTTAGGTTATGACATTTGCCTGATTTAATGTCATTTCTGGTATCCAATTTCTGGATTTTATCTTAATACAGATAATAAATGAAACCTGGGTTTAATGCAAGTTTCACATGATCTGTCACTGTGAATGTGTCGATCAGTGTCCTGTGTTTGCTTTCAACGTTTCCACACGTTTAAGTCCACTCATGGATGATTATACTTCAGGGTGTTTGTCTCAACGCTGCGTTATTGCTGTGTATATTTCATAAGCATGTGTGTGATGACTGTGTGTTTTCTCTCACTAAGCCACTAACTCTGATTCTCTCCTTCGGTCTGTGGTCCAAAAGCAGCAGCACTGCAATTATTTATGAGGTTCACTTATCAATAATTCAGCCATACATCTGATTAGCCAATAGGATTGATGATGGAGCTCTGCACTGAATCCTCACACATCAATCCTCTACTTGGCCCTGGGCTGTTGTTATCTCTCCCTCCCATGTCTTTCTGCCTTTTTTGTCTTTGTCTATGTCATTCTGTCTGTTGCTTTTGCTCCCTTTTCTTTCTCTCTGTTTGCTTTTTTTCCCTTCTCTTTGTTTTTCCCCACTGTTTGCTTGTTTTCTTTACCTCTCTCTCCCTCCAACCTCGCCTCCTCTATCCATTCACTCACTCCATATTACAGACATCCCACTGCCTCGCTTTATTGTCTTTACGAATCATTGACACATGTGTAACTAGCTGCCATTTTGTTCTAAGATTGTCCCACGGACATCAACAGGTGGGAAATGTCACTTTGGCCTTAAGTTGAGAGAGCACAACAGAAAAAAAGGGATGAAGGGGCAACTGCAGGGGTTGGTTGTAGTGTGTGTTTGTGTCACAGGAGAGACTGAAGGACGGGGAGAGTGTGAGAGACTGAGTCAGTGGGTATTCGGATGGAACAGAGAGCCTTTTCCAGGACAGGAGGGATCAATACCTACACTGCCTGCACTCACAACCCCCATGAGCACAGTAGAGGCCCAAGAAGTAAAGTGTGTGTAAATTTGTGCATGAGTGAACCCTCCTCCCTTCGTTCAGTCTGTGTTTTCTGTGTGTAGTCGAGGCTGTGTTAACAGGGGGGGTGTTTGCCTGTGTTTGCTGTCTGCAGGGCAGTGCAGAAAACCGAGCTTCAGAAGAAAAGGAGGGAAGAGAACTTGCCAGCAAAGAGCCAAAGTGTTAATTACTTATCGATCCAATTTGGCAGATGACTCCCTAAAAATGCGGAGGGCAGCTCAGTGCACAGCTCAAAAGGAGAGAGAGGAGAAAATCTACTGTTCAAAAGTCCCTCGGACTCCCGTCTCTGCCTAACTAAATGTTTACTACCAGTTCCTTGCCTCTGAGCCATGCCTGGCTGCACTGCTTAATGCCTGCTTATCACTTTCCAGCTATCAGACTCCATCCTCTCTGTTTTACTCTCATTCCACATTGCTTACTTTCATTCTGTCCTTAACTCCTCATCTATGTCCTCTCACCTCTCACTTTTTCTCTCTGTTCAGCATTCTCCCACTTTCCCCCAAATCTCCAGTGAGTCAGTGTCTCATTCAGTGTTTTGTATGCTGTAGTATTTGTGTCTTAAATCTCTCTTGTTTTCTTCCTTGTTGCTTTAAGCCTGAACTCACTCTCTCCCTTTATCCTCCATCATCTCTCTCTCTGTTTTCTTCCTGCTCTCTCTCTCTCTCTCTCTCTTTTATTGCTCTTTCCTTCTAGTTTTTTTCCTTTTCATTTTGCTAAACAACCATCTTTAACTAAATCCCAAGCCCGCAAAATATGACTTTCCACTCCAAAGGCTGGGAGAGCAGAACCCCGCTGTGTTAATACCATCTCTCTATTCCTGTCTGCTGCCCTGCAGCTAAAAAAAAAATTTTTCCAGGAATTTTGATTATATGAGCCGTGACAGTCTAAAATGTAAATATGCGCACTCTAAATGCTAAATACTCGGTGTGAAATGTAAATAATTTATTCTCTATATGACAAACTAAGAAAAAAAAGTTTAAAAATATGTTTTAACTTACATGAGAACACAGTGAATGTATTTTGTTCATTAACTCTTTTAAAATATTTACATTTAGTTTGAATTTTAAGTGTACACAAGCATATTAGATTTCAGTGACAAACAAGGTGCAGAACAAATGTGAAAACAATAGAAATGATTTTTTTTTTTTTTTTTCGCGGGTAACAACTGAGTAAGTAAAAGTATAAGACAAAACAAATAACAGCAGTGTGGGTGAACACTTTTAATTCCAAATGTTAAATGGATCACAGGGAGTCATTACAATGTTAATTCACACAAAGACACAAATGCGTCTGAAAGTAAGATAGAGAGTTTCTCATATTTAAATTCTGCCTCGAGGCACAGAGGTGCTTTGAGCTAAATGCTAACCATGCATGCCAAAATCATCCTCAGGGGACCAAGAATGTCTTCGCAAGCCATGGCAATTCATCAAATAGTTATGATGATATTTAAGTTGACCCAAATTACCACCCAAAAGGGCCGACTGCTAGCTTGGGCAAAAATCAGCAACCACAGACTCACCTCGCTTATTTCCTTAAGTGATATATTTTCAACCAGTGATGCCTGGACTTGTTATAAGTATTGGATGTTTTTCTGCAATACACTTCTACATGTGGCCTTTAGTTCACTGGGTCGCAAAAAATAATTTTTCGCAAATTACCTCACTACTATTGTTTTCTTTTTCTGCTTTCAGGAAAAACACTGATGTCATAATTTTCTTTTCATAATATTTCGAGTCCAGAGATTTTCTTAAATTTCCAAGTTCTTTTTTTTTACATATCAGAAGAAATAAACTTGAATAATGCCCAGAGAGACAAATGAAATAATTACATGGTGGAGGCATCCCTTTTTATTCTCAACTATGAGAACAATAATACAAACAGCATGTAAAAATAGCATTGCTTAAAAAAAAAAAAAGAAAGCACTGACAGTAATGCTGCTGGATATTCAGTGTGAAATGGGATCCGAGCAATCAGTAAACATGGCCTGCCCCCTGCTGCTCAATCAACACTGATAGTGTTTTGTGAAACTGCCACTGTTTTCTCACTCATACTTTAAGTATTTTCATAAAATAATTATTTCATATTTATTCAGTTATTCAACTTGCTTGTGGGGAGAGTCTTAAATATATGAAACAAGCTCCAAACCTTGTGGAGTGTAAGCAGAGTGCTCAGTGATGCCATTAGAATGATGGACATTATTTGCTTAAAATACCTTTTGAAACATTGACTTCATTGTTTTACTAATGTTACGGCTGTGTGTGTGTCTATAGAACAAGGCTTGCATTCAAGACCACAATAGAGGGGAAAAGTGTGTCTTGGAAAGTCATATAATCCATATGATAAAGCCAACTGTAAAAGTACAACATTAATCCTAACCAAAATGTTATGAAAGCCTAAAGTGCCAAAACTATTTTATAACATTTTTTCCAAACTTGGCCAAGCTGAAAAGATGGACCCAGATAAGTGCAACTTTTGTACTTTATTGTAAATGCCTCATGCATCAAGGACACACTTGTCTGGCATTAGAAGTGTTGAGCATGAATCTTTTTTAACATTATGATGGAAAAACATTTAGAGGGCTGTTGGGTGCTGGGTCCAAAACAGCCTGCACCTACAGCTCATCCATCACAACAGGTTTAAGGTACTGTTACACCCTTCTGCCAGGCTCCTAGAGATTAAGTAGTTTTTTTGTTGTTTTTTTTTAAAGTAATGGCTAATTTAAGAAATTGTAATTAAACAAACTGAGAGAATATTGAAACTTTAGGCACTAGATGCTGCAATGGATGTTTAATCCAGTTGCAAATCCAAAGACAAGGCCTGAATGAGAGGAATTATTCTCATACATCACCATCACCAAGGAGGGTTAAATATAGCTTATTTTTAAAGATGGTGGTGAAGTCTGACCAGGGCTTGTTAGCTGAACCTCTATTTTGAGAATATAAATGATATTGCAATGACAAGAGAGCAACACGGCCTCTCAGACAGCGGCTCTTAAAATAGGATCCCTTATAAAAGGTGGAATGATTTATTTTCACCATAAGTTTACCTGTAAGTAACACAATGAAAGACTGTTTCACAATTTGATTTCATAAAAAAATATCTAAAAGCAAAAACCTTCAGATGGGACACTCTCTGGCACAGTCTTAATAAGGGGGGTCCTTGGTCCAATTTGAGCGGTGGTCCTTTGCATGAAAAGTTTGAAAAGCCCTGCTCTATATCATTGTGCCATCACAAAGATTGACACTGTACCTAATAATGTTACTCCCATGAGCAGATGTTGGTGTTGGAGGTTACACTGATCAATAAAGTAAGGGGCTTTTCATTTATTGTGAAATGTTGCATCCCACAAGATTGAAAACTTCAGAACTGTCCACCTTACCTGCACACGGCCCAAGATGAAGAAGAAAAGTTGTTTCGAATTGTGCTTATAAAGTTGCTACAGCAAGCACTTCTTCACTGAAACTTTTCCTGAGCGATAATTTAACCGGCCTAAAAGAAAGATCTGCCAACTGTTCTCCAGGGTGATAAGGACCATATGTTGCCTGTACCATGAGTGAATACTAATACCAGCCTGATAATACCATTACTGATGGAGATTAGATAGCTTCAGAGTAACCATAAGACATACCAAAAACCGCCGTCATAATTAAAACATATCTACAATAGAGGAGAGTAGAATATGCACAAGTTTAAAGTGGATGTAATAAATACTTTAATACTAACAATGGACCCAACTGTGGTCATTCATATTAATGAACTCGCAGAAATTTATTACTGGACTCTGCAGTTCCTCACGGCTCTATGGAGTGTTTGAGCATCTTTCAGCTCAGGTTTTTTTTTGTTTCGTTTTGTTTTCTTGCCCACAACTTTGTCTTTTTGATCAGCTCTTACTGCTCTCATCAACATCCAGCAGCACTTAGCTCTTTGCAATCAAATTAGCAATAATAAACCCATTATAAGCTGTCTGTCAGCAGCAAACAGTGGAGAGACAAAGCTGGGGACTTTAGATAATTAGCGATCGTAGTAAGAATTTAGCAGCCAAAAAGTCAGATATTGCCCCCAGTAATTAATGAAGATGAAAAACAGAGCTAAGAGCCAAAGTGGAGTGAATATTTGCCTCATAAGAAAGGCCAAAAAGAAAACTGGGCAATAATATGTAAGTGTTGAGTTCGTAGAGTTAACAGCTTGTTTACGCTCTATGGTAAAATATATATCTATATATTGTATTCCAGGTTTAACATTACATCAGAAGTTCTGTCTTCCTGTGTGTGATTGCATTTTTGTGTTTTGATTGCTTTACCAATCGAATTTTCCGCATTGTGTTGTGATACGACACACCTCCGCTGGGTCACCAGATATCAGCACAATGTGACAGACAATAACACAGTGAACCACACAGATATTCGCAGCCTTTACCATTGATGTGCAATTCACAGTCATATCAGTTCTGGATGGACTGTCTGGCTGTAGGATTTGGATGGATTTCAGTACTGGACACACATAAAAATGTGTTTCTGTCTGAAAGTCAAAAGGATAAAAAAGTATAATACATGGGCTACGTTTTGGAATGAATGTGAAATACTTACATTTCCATACAATGCATGAACTTCGAGATTGCCTCGGACGTAGTAGCTCAGCATACAAAATCATACCTCCCCTACAAAAAGCAGTTCAACTTCTGAAAACTCTATTGCAGAGAAAAGACTGTGCAGTTGATTGACTCCCTTCTCTGTATTTACTTTTCTTGTCTGAGTTCTGTGACTCCAGCTTAACTTTCTGACCTCCAACTAAAACCTCCATATCCCGGTCTTCTGAATCGTATACCCAGTGACTCTCACATTTCTCTCTCTCTCTCTCTTCTCTTTCTTTTTCCCCTCTCTCTCCGTCTCAAATGGAAGTTGAAATGAATCTAAATTAATGAATATCATTACAGCCTCTTAAATAGCCGCGCTGTATTACTAACCCTCCTCTGCTTTATCTCCCTCTGCACATGTGTCTCAGACAACCAAACCTTTCTGGGAGATACAGATAGAAAAGGCTAACTACTGTTCAAATTTTTTCCCCTTCAAATGGAAGAAAATGCTCACTCTTTCTTTCAGCAGGAGAGCGAGGCAAGCCATAATGAGGTTTGTGCCTAACGAGGGCAGTCTAATGCCTGCCGACATGTTTTTACTGCCGATATCAGTGTCCTACAGTATGTTACCTTTAAGGCAACATGAGCGACCCAATGAATAACATTTTATATTGTTTAAAAATGAGCTTGTCATTGTGTTTGAGATTTTCTGCTTGTTTTTTCCTTTTCCCTCGAGGGATAGTTAAATTATAAAAAATGATTAAATGTCCTTCCTTAGAAGATTTATTTGTGACTTGTCTTCTTGTGACAGTATCAAGAAGCTTCTTCTTCACAAGAAAAAAATTCTAAATAACTAAAAAAATACTTCATAACAACCAAAAAATCTTCCAGAAATATAGTTAGTTTATATAGGTAATTAGTAATATTACTTCCAAAATTCCAAAATCTAACCTTTCTAAATCATAATTTAGAAAGTTTAAGAGGTACTTAAATGTACTACAACCTTTGTATTTGCATACATAATACTGTAACATTAAGAACTTTAATGACTAAGCATAAAGCACGAGTGTCATTACAAATCCGAATCTTGTTTAATCAAAATCATATTTTTAACTTTTATTTTGAAATAAAAGCATGCATGATTTTAATGCCCATAAACTGACTGAAATCACATCATTGAAAATTTTGATTTTTTTGAAAATTTTCAAAACTTTAAATTACAGAACTAATTTCAAGGGTTTTTGATAGCTTAAAAAAAATCACTTTTGTCTGGCTTTGAGCTTCATAATGCAGATATTTTACTCACATGAAGTGGTGTGGAGCTTAATATCATCTATCTGTGACCTTCCTGGTGTTCTGAATTCTTCTAACAGAAACTAGGCTTCTGCCCTCAATAGCTTCAGGCTCTCAAACATCTCAAGGAGGAGCTTAGGCCAACAAAATCAATATGTTTTTACACCCTCTTCAAAGCTTATTTTTATTGGTGTAGGAATATGTATTTATCAAAGCAAAGTTGTGGAAATAGTAATGAATAGAGAGGTGTTTAGGTGTTACAAATGAGTATCATCCCCTTCGTTTATTGACTGATAATAATTCTCCTGTTGTGCTAATACTGTCAAGTAAATGCAAAGCCAGCTAGCCAATGTAATGTAGTGAACTCTGTCTATTTACCATCTTTTTGTATGAATACTGAGAATATTTATATGGCCTGTGATAAATTTACAGCTTTTTGAAAAGTGATATCCTGCTTTTTGCCAGTTGCATGCTGTAATTGCTTTATAACAGGGGCTGATAAGTGAAATGAATAAATAGACCTTTAAAAACTAAGAGAATCTTTCTCACATAAGAAAGTTTGCTCCAGCAAAAACTCAGGTTTCAAATTATTTTGGAAAAAAATGATATTGGGACACACACCCACGTGCACGCACACACACCTTTCCCAGTCCATTATAAAGAGAATTACCAGCCAGTGTTAAGCCTGTTTCCAGTGTTCTGAGAACTTTTACACTTCATTATTCAAATCAGTTCACCCCAGTTTTAATGAAGAAGTCCCTGCTATCTTGTTGTAGAGTTGGGACTCAGCAGCACACACTCCATGTATCTGTAAACACCCTAAATGATTTTTTCCATCCCTTGCAGCTTAAAATATAGTTTTTACAAAAAAAAAAGCATTTTCTCCAAAGATTAACAAAATTACTGTCCCTTAAGTATCATTCGAATGACTATAGAAAGTAGAAAACCTAAATACATTTTAAAAAATTTGTGACTAATGATGATACAAACTCAAATAAATACCAAACTGTATTCATATAACCGTAGCTTAAATGATGTCTTTTGTCCTAAAAAATACCCAAGTCCAATACAGCAAGCATAAGTCTGCTGAACTTTAAATATTTTTTTGCATTTTCAAGAATGCATCTATAATTGGGATTGCACAGTGTGTGTGTTTGAGTCAGTGTGGTTGTGTGTTTTTCCTTCCGTGCTCCTGATCAATGCTCCCCTGCCTGTGCTTCAGCTCTGTTGTAATTAAGCCACTGTCTGCGACGTCTGAGTGTTTAAAAGATCAAACACTGTCTCAATCCTCTCACAGGGCACAGATGTAAGAAGAGTCAGTCGTCGCTATAAAAGGTCACTTGCTGCGTTTTGATGCCACACAATAGTTTTTTTTTCCCCCCCTGTTTTTTGATCCCTCTGTCTTTCTTTCTCTCCGCTATGACTTACTTTCATGTGTTGGGAATGAGCTGGTAAAATGTCACTGGCACTCAGAAGTGATTATTGAGCAGAGGACAGCGGGTGGAACAGGTCGAGGAGGTGGGACGAGCGTGACAGCAAGTAAACAAGACACAAAGAAGGAATGGGTTGTAAAACAGAAAATAAAAAAAATGACTTGAGATTTGTTGTACTTCCTATCGGCAATCAATTCTTATTTATTTTCCCTCTCATTTTGGTTGAATGGATGTGTGGATCAGTGTGTGTGCTGATCTGTATTGCTCAAACTATAAGGATATAATCTTTTTATATAGTAACATTGTTTGGATTGCGTTCCTGATGTGGACCCAACTGAAGTCCCTGTAATGTATATCTTTATATTTCAGGATGAAGACTTGGGTAAAGGTTTAGGTTAAGCAAGAACATGATTAATGTAGGTCTCAAATTAATTGATGTAAATCTTTGAAAAGTCCTCAAATGTAATGGATACATAGCAGAGTGTGTTTGTGTGTGTGTGTATGTCTCAAAATAGTGCTACTCAGATATGTAGCCCAGGTGTTTACGAATTATGTTTTTAATGCAAAAACTGCTGTGTATAAGGCAGGTCGATCAGCATATGGCTGTAACATAATTCTGGCTTTGAGTGATCACAATGTTTGAAAGAAAATTACATTCAAATTAAAAGATAAACTTGACTACATTCAAAAAGAGAGAAAATCAGGTGTAAATCTCTTAGTCACCTCTCTACTGCTTTTGTTGAGGAATTAACTACCAAACCATCACATTCCGCAACATCTCCCTTTCCCACACTCCCACTTATCTCACTTCTACCCACATGGAAACCAATCATTACAACAGAATCACATGAGTTACGTGAACAAACTCAACATCATGTCCAACCACAACATGACTTCATACTACATTGATCTGCTCTCATATCTTTGGTCCATGAATAAAACTCCTTGTCTGTATCTTGCTTACATAATTGTGAGGTAGCAACTCAATGAGGAAGTGACTAACTGTGAGAGAAGCACTTGATTTAATTTTGAATCATGCAAGTGATGAGGATAACACCTGAACACATAGCTTGTGTAAGCAGCATGTGTGTGCCTGCCGTGCTGGACTGCTGCTGCTTGCATGCTCACAGCATGTTGTCCACACAGACAGCATTGCTGCTTCGGTGTCTTTTCATTTTTTTTTCTTTGTAGGCTTTCTAGCTACTCTAATCTCTAAACAAGGTTGAAGAAAATCTTTTTTGTGAAAAGACTGGTTCATAAAAGACCAAGGAAGATTTTATTTGGCCCCTCATCTTCCCTTTAAAGTTTGGTGAAAGGGACACAAATACAAACGAGGTGGTTTGCCAAAAAAAAATAAAATAAAAGGCAAACCAAAAGGATTCCAGCTCGGTGCCCCAAGAAATATGAAAATCAACACTGCATGTCACATGTGTAATAAGCTTTTTGTGCAAGGCACATGCTAACACTTTCACTGCTGCTACCCGTGTCCAGCACCCACCCACACAGTCCCACGCACACCCACACCCACATGCAGCTGATTGAGAATCTATGTGCACTGCATGGAGCACACAGACGTGACTTAACGCACGTAATTTATTTCATTTAACTGTGGAAGTAAGTGTGTAGTGTGTGAACATTACTGCACTGTGTTTTTATTAAACTGCAATAGTATAATATGCCTGTACAGTAATGGCAATTAAGTACTGGTATTTCAATCTAATTTAAGTTGCTACTGTTATCATATATACAATAACAGTTGTTCAGAATGACAGAACTATTTTCTTTATCAATTAAATACTGTGCCTTTTAATCAGTTTTCACCAGGACCTTTTATAAGCTGTTTATGTAGGCATGCACCAGTGTAACCATGTGAAAAAGTTGCTGTGATTGCTGCGGAAAAGCTGCTTACCTGCTGGCAGTCAACATTGTGTGGGGTTCGGATAATATTGCAGCAGATCAGTTTATTTGCTCAGAACATATGGGTGAGTGCAGTGGATGTGTTCTCATTACTTCATAGGTTTCTTGACAAAACTCTTCACAAAAATCAATCTTCCAATCTACATTTGGTTTTTGGCAGCTGGCCTGGTTCATGTCAGGCTGTCTATTTTTCGACTTTCCATTATTCACTGCTCCACACACACACACCCTGTCTTATCTGTCTTGCTCCTGTTATTTTCGTGCACTGCTTTCCTGTTCTTTCTTCAGTCAATAATAACTGAAGCAGAAATTTGGTTAGTGGCATGAGGCTGGATGTAATCCAATAACGGGAAACCACCCACATATGCCTCAGACTCTGTGAGGTTCACACACACCCACACACACACACACACACCCGCTCAAACAGGCACATGAGTGCATGAAACACCTCTGCTTTGGACTGTTCTTGCACTTTCCAGGGACACACCTCTGACTTAGTTAGGTCTCAGGGGCAGTTCACCTTCATTACATTAATGCAGCTAAACATCAGTTTCACCTCTTGTAAATTGTATTATTCCTTTGCTAAGTGACTGCTGTACTTGATGCAGTTTAACCGGATTGTTGCAACAACACCTAAAGAAACCATCCTCTAGTGATACATGGACACAAATACAGCTCAACTGGGGATCTCATTTGTTTTGTATTGATGAACTTCCTCAGTCATTTAACCTATTTAAACACAAAAGAATACATTTATGCATGAATTCAAAAGGCACTTGGGACTCTCCTTACATTGCTGTTTAAATTAAGGTGTGACACGAGCAAAACTTAGCAGTTAAATTTGAGTGGAAAGGACACTGGGAGGCTAAGACTTTGATGTGCTGGCATCAAGGTCAGTTTCTCCTTTTTCTTAAAAAAAACTGCTCATTGGTTTAAATTTTCTTGTGTTTCCCTTGGTCTCTGATTTATCATGCATCTCAAACATGTGTTTGAATTCGGGAAGCATTCGGTGACTCTGGGCTCCCTCCTGTTTAATCCACAAATCAGGGGTTACAGTCAAAGAGCTCTCCATTACTGCACGACCCACACACAGAAACATGAGTCATATGGAGGACAACTGAGCAACAATGAGATGAGATCGGAGCAAGCTGTTCACTTACAGTGTAGGATTATTTTCTTAGAGAGTCATTCATCACTCCAGATCATTTGCCGTGATCTGTTTATGAAGCACATCTGCTCAGCTGACTATTTATAGGGGGGCCACACATAATAGAACATGCTTACAGACATACACACACACACACACAAATACACACAAGGAGGCCAGCCAACCCCCCGCTAAATTGGTTTACCTCTGGTGGTACCGCCTGGGTTGTTTCAGAATGGTAGTTGCAGAATAATAGCCAGCTATTATAGCCATTGCTGTGATAAGATTACTTTACCTGTACAGAGAGAACTGCTGTACATCGAAGTCCTTCCTGAAATGGATGTTATTCTTGGGGAACATTTTAGAGAATCAAAACATGTCTTGATAATGATCAGTTTGAAAGACTGTACTAAATGTTGGGCAATTTTAGCTTATTGCTAACTATTTCCAAAAGCATAGGCCTTCTATTTTGTCTCATGATTGTTGTCCTACTTTCCCTGGCAGCAAAGTGTGACGTGGCCACTTGGGATTTGTTATCAAAATGGCTATCTGTAGCCATGCACCTATAAAGTGGATATTAATAGAAATGTATGACAGAGAAAATAAGCTAGGTTAAAACTATAACAAAGGGCCAGGAGGCTGTATGTCTCTACCAAAACATCAAAAACAGCTTGAAGTAATGAGAAAAAACATCCTGTTAACGCAAAAATTGTAATTAAATGCTGTTCCTGCTAACATAAGACAATGTTGTTAGCTAATTTGGCCCAGAGAACAAAAGTGTCCCTGGAGTGTGCTAAGCCAGCTGTTAATATTAGTAGGAAATCAACCAATTTTCCTGTACCACTTCATCACCTGTGCTAGCATCAGTTCTTTTATGTTGAACTTTAATTGATCAGCGACGCTCAACAAGACAGTATTGTCTGATGTTGCAGTGCTGATTTACTGTAATGGTTATTTAACTAATAACCTAATATCTGACTAATTTACAACAAGGTCCAAATAATCAAGAAGTTGCCATAAACAAGATCTCACAAAATTTGTCCAAACACAGTAACTCAAAAAATTATTATCACTTTTAATAGACTCTGGCAATGACAAAGAAGCAGCCTACATTTGTAACTGTTTGGTGTATTTGTTAGATGTGACATGTTTACAGTTTATAAATTGTCCTAAATTCTGTTTGAATGGTAAAATCAGCTGAAACAGTGTATTCAAACAGCTGCCAAACATTGGCAGGTAGCCTAAGACACACTTATAGAGACAGAGCAGCCTCGTATAGGCAGACCAGGCTTCCTGTTGCTGTGTTAACAAAGCTGACAGGCCGCCACAGCTCTCCTCAGAAGCAAGACTCTGGAAAAGATATGTACAGCAGCATTATGGTCTTCATCATGTGCTTTATTTGGTTCTATCTGCATGATAAGTCTGACTTTTCTTTAACTCATTCAGTGTTGGATGTGCTTGACAAGCAGCGACACACTGTCAGCTCTTGGCTCTTTATGCTCTCACAGTCATTACCGTTGAGATCTGATATATGCACTGCAACTCGTCATGTGCTTAGGCTCTTGTAACTTATCTGTACAAGTTTTTGGTCCTGTCACAGTATGTAATGATTATTCCTACAACTTTTCCATCATGACTTCGCTAAGTGTGACCCATGTATCAGGCAACATCCGCCTCTGTTCGCACCTTAGTGCTTCAATTATTTTGCCCTCCTGTTCCTGCTCTGCTTGGGTTTTTAGACTTTTGCAGTGCTCAATTATTTTGCCCACTCTCTCACAGGAGCTGAAATGGGATGCAGGTGAAGTGAAATGCTTTCACCTTGGCCATTAAGGTCAGCAACAGGGCTCATTGCAAGGCAGAGCAACGCTGCAGTATGTTCCCCTGCACTGATATGAACAGTGGCAGCTGGTCGGTAAGGTAAATGATATAATGTTAATGAGTATAACGTATTGTCAGCTTCAAAAATGTAAAATAGAAATGTCTAGATATTCACAGAGGTGATATTTATCATTTATCCATCCCGGGACCCAAGATCATTGCACACTGACTCTAATTATAAGTTGAATCCAGCTCCCAAACACTTGGTGGTATCAGCGAGCAGTTGGCTCCTTGTGGTAGAAAGAGCTTGGATCTGAACAGCTGGACAGCAATCAATGATTTCAAGACAGAGAAAGGCAACACACTTGGTTGTTTTCAAGGAGCCGGTTCACTGCGAAGACTTGGCTAACTGCACACAGTGTTGCTGCTTTCTGTCACTTTTTGTGTCTCCTTTTTCAGTCAATAGGATAAAAATCAGGCGAGATCCAGCAAGGATTCAGACAGGTGATTTTAAGCTTTGTTCTAAAAGAGCAAAAAACCTCAAACAAACCAGGATTAAAGAAAAAAAAATACGGTGTTACTGAAAAGTTAAACTTCTGGAATAAATAATGCTTGTACATTATTGTTTTTTAGTTTTTCATAATGAGGGAGGAGTTGTGATTGGAAGGGTTTTTTAATGGGGTGATTA
>JAPZDZ010000024.1:9811385-9827653 GCA_029783805.1 Acanthurus tennentii | reverse complement strand
CTTGTACATTATTGTTTTTTAGTTTTTCATAATGAGGGAGGAGTTGTGATTGGAAGGGTTTTTTAATGGGGTGATTATACTTTTTTAGAGAAAAAGCAGATGAGACACAATAAATATTTTTGTTTTCATTTATTTAAATGCACTGCTATGATACCTCAGAATATCTTAGCTAACCCTGCGAAAAATATGTCACATGTGTCAGCTTTGTGTTTTAAATATTCTTTTGTGTGGGTTTGATTGTGTTGACAATTTAATATTGTTGATAATAAACCCACATTGTTTTCCAATTCACTGGTTGGTGGCACCTTATTGCTGCTTTAACAGTATTAAACTGAAAAATTAAATCCATTTTTTGCTCAGCAGTGGTACTTCATACATGGCAACAGCAAATCTGTCAAGTGGCTTTTTTGCATATTCCGTTGCTTCAGGTGTTGCTGATGTGTTCCTGGCACGTGTGTGTGTGTACGTGCATGTGTTTATGGGGTGTGTGTGGCCCACAAATTTACATTTATAGTATGAGACTTCAGGCAAGCCCATGGGTTGACCCTAAAAAACTATTCATACATTACATTTCATGTAATATGTATACAGAAGCATCATTAAACATAGTGTATTCACAAATAAAGGAGCACATACTCATTATTGCAGTCCCATGCAATGCATACTTTACACTTGATGGGGTGCATGTCTATGCATAAATAAATTTTCTGAATATATCTTCATCTTTCTTTCTCACACACAGACCGAAGCAAAGAACCATGTATTGCATTAGGTCCTGTATTATCAGGATCATGAAGCTCCACTTGTTTTCTCAGGAACTCTGCTGTGAACGACGAAACTATGGGTGTGCAGAGAAAGCAACGGAAGGGAATGTGTGAGGGAAACACAGCTACGTAGCATAGCAGGAGAAAAGGGAGAGAAGGACAGACGAGAGACAGAAGGCAAGGGGAGAGAACACCAGGATGAGAGCGAACAGTGGAAAGTAACAGTGAGGGAGAATACAGAGCGCCAGAGGGAGATGGTAAGCGGGAAACCCAATCTGTGAGTTGATGGGGCTCCTCAGCACAGCGGCAAAATCAATTTGACTGGCGCTGCTTCTGCTCTGAATGAGAAGCAAGGACGGTGGAGCAGGAGAGGGAAGAGAGGGAGAGAGGAGATGGAGAGCAGTATGACTGGACAAGGATGGAGCTGTGGAGTCAATAAGAGTGTGGCAGTAAAATGAGAGAAAATGGATGAAGGGAATAAGACGGAGGAGAAGAGGAGAAGGTCATGGTGGGGACAGCAACCAGAGAGAGAGAGAGAGAGTGTGGAAGTAAAGGATAGGCAATATAACAAGTGCAGCCATTTGATGTTCACTTGTGGATATGAATAGTTGGCAACCTTGAAATATATAGTCAATAAAAGTAAACAAAAAGAGAAATGTGCTTTACACAAGTCTGTGTACCCATCAGCTGCTGACAAATGCTGGGATATAAAAATGCACTTTAAGATGGTTTAAGTGAAAGCTGCCTTGACTATAAAACTATTCAAGTATGTAGTTTGATCAGTTACGCTTTTTTCTATATTTTAAATAAATGTAATTCATTGAGTAGATATTTGGTACTTTAATCCCAATGAGAAAGCAATCCTGATGTATTGTAACATTTAAGTCTTAAAAGAACTGCTGTGAAACTGAAAGCATCACTTCTAGACTTCAGCCGCTGTCTGCCTTAAATGTATGAAACGCCTGCTGATGGAAGTAGAATTTAAATACCCCGTAAGAGCCGGTGCAATAGAGTTTGTTTTACACCTTATCAATGGCAGTAAACAAACTCATCGCCGTTTCTAAGAGTAAGGAAACAATATAGCTGACCATTATTAAACTTTTGACCCTCTTTGCCTAGAAGACAATAGATTTACTGGAGTAGCACTTGAGCTGATTAGCTGCCTAGCTTATTAGCTAATTGCCAAGAGAGAGGGACAGTGATGCCCCTCGGTTTGGTATCAACAGGTAGCACCATGGCTGGCATCCAGCAATTCTCCACATACTGGCTTTTGCTGTGCTTAAATAGCATTGTGATCAATGTGACTTTTTTATGCTGAAGGTGGACTGTGAAACTAATAGGACTGCTTCCAAGGGCCTGGAACTGGTGCTGCTCTGTTATTATTTTAGGCCTGATGCCCGGTGGTGTGTGATCTCTGGGTGAGTTGTACTTCATTGCACATGAGATGAAGGTTAGCATTGAAAAAAGTAACATTAGCATGCTACGATGTGTGAATGTGTGCGTATGTTTGTGTCTTTCTGAGAAATTAACAGAAAAAGATCACAAAAATATTTTACAAAGGGCCCCACAGGCTTCGAAAATTGTCACGAGGGGAACGCTTTTAGAGGAAATCCTCTCTAAAAACATGAATTATCAAGCTGGAAGCCTCTGGAATAATGAACCACGCTTGGTGCAACAACTGTGCAGAAGCACGCTCATCTCGTATCTCTTTGTTTCTTTGTCTTGCTTTGCCTCTTTGTTCCCAGTATCTCGCCTCGTATTTCTCTCTCTCATCAGGAGGATACAGATTTCACTTGAAAATGGATCATAGTGGCCTACAAGATTGGGATCAGCTACTTAACAGGACAGAAAAATAGCTAGATAGAAGAGGTGGAGGGGATGCTGAGGGTGACCAAGCTGTTAAAAATCTGCATGTCATTTACAAACTACTCAAGAGGGGTTACTTGTTGTTAATTATCCACACCATGTGGTCTCCTTAAATAGTTCTGTTGTTTACAATGGAAGCCATAACACACTTAATCCACTGAGGGGAGGAGTGCCATGGCTACAGTCATAAATGTTTGTATGTAAAGTTTTTAATGCAAATGATATAGTAAAAAATAATCAGTTTTTTTTTTTCATTTCAACTAACCTAGACTTTTACAGTGAGCTGCATCCATTAAAAGTAAATATATAAGTGTGTGTGTGTGTGTGTGTGTATGTGTGTGTTCCCCCAGCCACCCTGTCCTTATTGTATCATGAAGGCTGCTACCGCCAGAATGGAACTCCTTATTTTCTCATTGCTGCTGACAGCCTCAGCCAAGAGGCTGCTATTTTTAAAAAGGAGTGGGTGACTGTGAGAGCTAATAAACGAACGAACGAACGCACTCACACACACTTACACACACATGCACATGCATGCACATACACAGATACATGCAAGCATACTTCATTTGCATAAAAACTGAGATTTATGTTCACCCAAAGTCAGTCTTGCAACAACAGGCACGTTCAAAAAAGCACCTTTGACATCCGTTTGAACACCTTTATGCAACAAAGAACCGCCCACATTTCAGATCACAGATTCACCCATGAATACACACATACACACACACACACACACACACACACACACACACATTCACAGAAAAGGGAAACTGCATTTCCATATCACTGTATTGAACACTTCTCTTGGATTGTGTAAGTGATCTCCTATTATTTTAAACTGCCTATGAATAGTGTTACCATCTGACACCAGCCTACAGCTAAAAATCACTGCCGATCTAATGTAGCGGAAGAATTTACCACATCTTTTCTCGCACACTGACGGGCAGAGAGGTGCACATGAAGATAAGGGAGTGAAAGATAGACAAGGAAGGAGTGCAGAATTTTAAATGTAATTCCAGCATCAACAACATCTCCTTTTGTCTGTTATTTTTTCCTTATATTTCCAATCTCCGCTGGTTGCCAGGCAGTTTCCTTTATCTCTACAGCCATCGCATTTAATATGATTGCGTCTCTCTGATAAAGAGTGGCCTTTGCAGGTACACAGATATCTGCGGCCTGTCAAGTTGTAGTCAAAACCTGTGTATCTTTTGTTTCCTGCTGCCGTTCTCCTCCTGCCCTCGGCCCTGTGATAAATACTGTAGCTATAGCTTGTCTAATGGAATAGTGTTGTCGCTTAATTAGAGTCTCCCTTTGACATCAGTTTAACGTATGGCTATTGACCAGCAGGGTCAAATGCATTAGTGACTGTCTTGCTGAATATCTAATTTAATCCCACTTCTAACTACAGAGGAATTAAGCAGATTAAGGCAAACGAGTGTTCACAAAGCAAACAGTTTCCAGATGAATTATTTAGAAAAATACATTTGTAAGCGTTGGTGAGTGTAAATCTTAAAATTATGGATCTTAAAAGTAAAGATCAAGCTATTTTTCATTATCAGAGCTGCTCTTCAACCCCATGACATCTCATTCAGGTGGGACTGGTTTGCTTCAGTGTGTGTGTGCTCCTGTGTTAACATGCCTCTATTGATACTCTGTATTGGACTGTAGATGACTGCACACAGTTTGCTGAGTGAAGGGAAAGAGCGATTGTTAAAGCTGTCAGGGTCAGTCAAGAAAAAGAAGAAGAAATTTACTCCTGTGTCTTTTTCATTTTTCAAGTTACATCTCAACTTTTACTACTTAGATCAATGTCCTCTGATGGCTGATATGGATTGATGTCTTTTTCTAGCCTCTTTTTAGGGGAAATTTATTGTGAATAAAATACATTAAGCTATATGTTTTTACCCTAAAGCCCACAGAGAAGGAA
Source organism: Acanthurus tennentii (assembly GCA_029783805.1). NCBI lineage: Eukaryota > Metazoa > Chordata > Actinopteri > Acanthuriformes > Acanthuridae > Acanthurus > Acanthurus tennentii. The sequence continues at coordinate 9,823,096 of JAPZDZ010000024.1, read as the reverse complement.
GGGCACTTTTCAGTATTTACTCTCAGGCTGCACATGAACCAAAAGTAAATAAAAGAATAGTCAGAAAAGCACTTGCTATCACAAAAAGCTTACATACTGAGAGTGTATGTGAATTCAACCCCAATTCCAAAAAAGAAGGGATGCCGTCTATTATACAAGCTAAACAAATTGTGATTTGCTAATCATTTCTGACATGTAAACAGAAAAGAAAGCAGTTCAACGAAATTATTTCTAATGTTTTACTTTTCCAACTTAATTGATTTTTGTAAAATATTTGCTTATTCTGAGCGATAGGTTCAAATAATTAAAAATAATTCACAACAGTTTGCACTGAAGCAATGCAAGTCTGGTAAAGCCGTAGAATGATATTATAAAAACACCTGTCTGGACAATTCACAGGTAAACAGGATCATTGGTAACAGCTAGCAGAATCAGTGTCTGTTGAACTCATGATTACAAGCGAGAAATGCAACATAGGACTGCATAAAGTGTTTTACTACATGGGTTCAGAAACACTTCATGAAGCCAAAGTCAGTAAATGCAGTTTATTCACAAAGTATTTTGTTTTTATTTGTACTTTACTCAGTTTCTTGCCATTTTTGGAGTTCAGGTTGTGAAAGTAAAGGACGGTCAGATGAGCTTGAACATGTCTGTCAACTCAGAACGTTTCTCAGTTGATTTTTTGAGGCTTAGAAGTAAAATGCCATTGTTTAGAGTGATACCTAAAACAATGATAATAAGTAAATCAAAGTGCAGGGGAATGAAATAGGTTTTCAAAAGTGATGTTATAAGCTAATATCCACGTAAATAAATGAATGCATGAATACTTCAGACAGTTTATCTGTGCTGCATCTGAAAACACATTCAGGTTGTCTCACACCAGGATGAAAATCACTCTCCTAATACATATGAAATCTATTCCTTACGAAATGTTTTTCCATTTTTTCTCAACTCAAGAGGAGGGATGGGGTGAAATGAAATGACTTCACTTGCAAAGTAAATCTACGCATCTCTCAACTTCTTCTCCTGCAGACCTTCAACTGTTGATTTAAGTGCACTTAAGCCCTTAAGCTACACAGCTCAAAGCATATTAAGAGCACTGGGCTTTAAATTTTCATTTTTCTTATCAGTCTTGGTTATTGTAAAAATGACAAAACAGAGGGAATCGAAATGAAATCTAATGTGCTCCGAAAATACTTCAAGTGATGGAATGACTCACAGAAATTTAGACCCTGTGACATTGAGCCACAGTGTGTGTGAGTCATATGTTATATGTAGTGTTTCTCTCCTCAGACTCCATGTCTCTTTTTGCTGGAGTGACATTGAAACAAGCCGCTCATCCTTTGATCAGCGCCACCTTCATTTGTCTCAATTAGCTATGACAGCTTTTGCTTTTCTCATGTCCACTTCAATTAGTCGGCTTTGCAACGCTGCACGCGTCTGTGTCAAAGACAGCGTGTGTACGTGTGTATGCTTTATGTTAGCATGTAAACGTGGGGTGGAAACAAGAGGGGAGGGTGAGATTTTGACATCCTCTTTTCTTTGTTATTGCTGCTTTCACACGCACTCACTGTCCAAAAAACAACAGAAACAAGTTCACATAAACATGCACATGCAAAGAAGAGCAGCTCCTGTGTCCAGACTTAAACCAAGTTAAACTTTGCCAGCTGTGTGTGTGTGTGTGTGTGTGTGTGTTTGGGGGGGTGGGAGGTTAGTGAACAATGATTAACACCTTCTAACAGGTTAGGTTAGAAGTTGAGGCAAACTTAAACACACCATATGCTCCCTCCCTAACAACATAATCCAGTTTTCACACCTCTCAAAATGTGCTTTCTTTACTGGGTAAGATGTTTCTTCGGAGGTGTTACTTTAAAGTGTGACTGACTTTTTTTTTGCTTTTAACACCAAAAAGATATAAAAAAAACACATTAAAGTAGACTTTTTAAATGATCGTGTGTTAGTTGTGCATATTCTTAACAGCAAATCTAATGAAGAAAAATAAGAGCACTGTGAGGACCCTTTTTAAATCATCATCTCAGAATATTGTGATGTTTAACCTGCAGGAGATTTTTCCAATCAGGAGAAGAAAGATTGAACTGAATTTTTCTTGGTTTTACAAATCACTTTTTTATGATTCAACCATACCCATAAAATTTAAAATAAAAAAACCCTAAAACATTGATCCATTTGTACTGTTTTTTTTTTTTTGTGAACATGTGACATCTTTAAATTTTATTTCTGGTCAATTATTCGAAATATTAGATGTTTTTTTAAAAAGTTGCCACTATTCTATTTTTGCTAACATCCAAACTGTTTTTCACATTGACTGTTATCAACACTTTCATAGTAGGATTTAAAGACCCTCTTGTTAAATTCATTTAAGAATGAAATAAAATGCACTGAAAATGATCACATAAGGGTAAAGTATAAAGGGTAAAATATCTGTCTAGCGCAGAGGTAACTTCTACAAGGCCGTCTCATGTGAGCATTTTGCTTTAATTATTTACGCTCTAATAGTTTTGATCATAGCAAAGATAAAGAATTCCTAAAAGGCTGGAGATACATGTGTAGTGTACAATGGAAACATTGACTGGTACCTTGCCTGTGGCAGCGGTGGAAAGACAAAGATCAAAGCGGTAAGGCGAGACATACCTCGGGGAACCAGGGGGAGGGATTTTCCACTAAGCAACAGGAGTTCACCAGCATTCCTGCAGGCTTTGAACAAAAGTGATCGATCTTTTGTGCTGCGAATGCAAGCGTACACAATGCTGGCTCAGGACTCAAGGTTGTATTCTGTTATTGTATAGTCTGGAGTCATGGTTGAGGACAGAGAGGGATGTATGTTGGAGCATCGTTTTTTTTCTTCATTCACAGACTCGGAGCAGCCTCTTGGGTTCTTTCTGACATGGTATCATCTCTCTCTCTCTCTCTCTCTCTCTGTCTGTCCCCCAGCTCTGTATTTTTTATCCTTTCTCTCTCTTTTTGTTCTTCTGTTTTCCTCCTCTTGCTAGTCGTGGGGGGGCAGTGTTCTCTTTTGTTACGTTGGCCCTCCTCCTTGATTCGCTCCCAAGATGTTACCATGGAAACTACAAGACACTACATCACCTCAAGTAGAAGTTTCTCAGAGTGCTTGTCAGCGTGTGTGTGTGTGTGAGACTGTGAGTATGTGTGTGTGGGTGCAGCTCTATGTCAAAATGCTGATGCTGGATTTCAATTTTACTGACACTGAACTGCACTTATAGAGGGTCTTCCCCTGCCCCAATAACTATTTAAAAATAAATAAATAAAAAAACTTACACAAACACACCACTTAAAGGCTCTATCAAGCATTAATGATACAAAAAAGCTGAGCAACAGGAGCAACTGAAGAAGCAGGGGGGTAGAGATTAGGAAGTGTAAGGGGGGGTAATCGTGACAAAGAAGGAGACAGGACTATCCTAGATCTGGAAACAGTTACCATGGTAACAGAGGTACAGTAGAGATGTTTTTTTTTTTAAAGAAAAGATGGCTTTTGTGTCATCCTATGTCAGTGCATAGGCATGGCCACCTTATTTGCACTTGCCATCACACAGGCAGCTGCAGACATGCACAAACACACACAGAGACATACAAGCACAAGCATCTCCAGAAAACTATAGGATCACCAGTTTACTCCTTAAAAGGAAATGTTGCAAGTGACTGTCAGTATGATAAAGGGAAAGAGAGTGGGGAAAAGACTGTATAAAAAGAGGATAATAAAACAAGACAGAGCACTGAAACTTCCCCTTTTACTAAGGAAAGTTGCCCTCAAACTCTAACAAAGTAAACTCTACAGAAAAGCTTAGTACGCAAAAAAACAAAAAAAAAACCAAACATGTAATATAACTGGGATCTCAGAAATATTAGAATAATATTAATGTCCACTCTATTTAAAAATGTTACCCATCCAAAGGTGTGTCTCATTTAAAAAGGGTCTACTGTAAAATAACATGTCCTGGTGAGCTGAATCACATTATTATAAGTGCATAAGTGTGTCAGTCTAATGTGGCCCTGCTGGCTGCAGAGACGGTGTTGTGACTGTGCAGATCTCAGTTCAGATCAGCGAGGCACCGCTCTTTTTTCAGTGCAATAGAGCGTGGGATTAAATGCAGACCTGGGATCAGCTGGTATGACTCATGCAATGCTCTGGGCTCTCTCTGCACTGTGCTGGGTCAATGAGACAAAGTAGGCGATGATTATGAGAGAGACACAGAGAGAAGAGAGACATGCACACACACACACACACACCTCTACCACCGATGCCACAGTGCTTCTGCTCATTACTCGTTCTTTCACTCTGATTAAGCATGACTAGTGGAACCTTCCCTTTCACTAAATGACACAGACGTAGCACCTGTGACGTCACTCACAGCCTTGTGTTAAGAGATGCTTTAAAGCCTCAGTCAGGTTTTTTCGCTCACTGCCCTCTTTGCATTTTGCCATTGTTGTGGAGCCTGAGGGATGCTGGAGTTGGTTGAGTGAGCAGCATCTACTGCTGCAGAGTGTGATGGCTTGACTAAAACAAGGCAAACACACACTTTCTTTTAGGCATAGTATCTTCTTAATGCAACAGTTTACAAAATCACCACCGTTATATGTTTGACACTTAATTATCTTCTGACAAATCATATAAAGGTAACTGAAATTGACTTTGTATCACTTAAAATTTAGGAGGTTTTCCCTCACTGCAGATTAGGAGAATTTACAGAGCCATCTTCAAGTGGACATAAGAGGAACTGCAACTCAGCCATAGAATATTTGGCTGGAGATGAAATCTAAAATACCATAGAATATCCTCCAAACGTGTCAAAGTGTACTGGAAAAGACACTGAAACCCAGATTACTTGTGATGGTCGGATTGGCACAATGCATGGCAGCTCACAATGCATGTAAGTGTGTGTTTGAATGGGTGAATGAGAGGAAAATTGTGCAACAATCAGAGTAAGAACCACATATAAATACATTCACTTACCATGAAGCGATTTAATTGCAAATCCACATTATATTTGATGATAAACCACACATCTTAAACTTAAGGCATCCGACTTATACACAGCAATGTGTAATTTTAATGTAAAGTTTTGGATTCTGGAGGGAAACTAAAGAAGTATTCAGAGAAGGCATTTTTTGTCCCAACAAGCCATGAATTTTGTAAAGAGCACAACTGCAATGAAAACATCATCTTTTAAACATGATTGTGAGTTTGAAACGAAATGGATCTCTATTTGTAAAAAAAAACAAACAAAAAAAAACAAAAAAACAAACCCTACAAGACCAAAAGTGGCCTGCAGAACCATGATCAACAAACTAGCTACTATCAATTTATCATAAACTGAGGCTCAGCATATTTAAACAGAATAGGGCCCGACAGAGGAAGCTCATAATGGCCTTAAATCTCACAAGGGAAAAGAGGGATCCAGTATATGGAACAGCCATGTTGCTATTCAAGCTATAGCTGATTTCTCAAAGGAGAAATGAATGATGGGGAGTTTATACAATTCCCTTTCAAGATGTTATTACAAGAAAAAGTATATTGACTTTAATAGGCTTTGCACAAATCTGGAAGGCATGTTGTTACACCCTTAGGCTGATGTTTGACTAATTCAGCTTTGATATATGGACATCTTATTTTATTCAGAAATATCCATATAAGATGGAAGAAGCTCTGCATTTAAGAGTACTGAAAAATTAATCATACTGCAAACGTAACTCTGAACAGAGATGCCCCGAGCCCCCCCCAAACCGTCAAATCAACAACCACAACCAAGACCACCATCATGTATCATATATGTTGCTGAATCAGTCGTGTGATAAATTATTTTCAGGGAAACAATAATTTGCCCAGAGGTTAACATTACCACTAAATCCATTTCTTTTGAAAAAATGAGATGTCTCATACAAATACTGCATTTTCACAGGGATTCAAGCTACAGCTGCATGTGATAAAGCACACAGGTCTAATAAGTAGACAGCGCTGAAGATATAGCATGCAGAAAAAAGACCTCTTTCCCAGGTATGAAGGGACAATTTTTAATGAGTAGCACTGTTTATTATGAACTATTTGCTCAAAATCACAGCGTGCCAGCTGCAGCAGAAACAGCAGGACACAGGGTACAAACATAACCATGGTACTTCTTTGACAAAGCCTTTTTGATTGAGTGGCCTTTGTTGCCAGAGGGAGGTGGGGGGGACCTATGTGGGTTAGTCTGGTGGACAGCAGTGCGACCGGAGATCCTTCAACTGGCTAAAAATGAGGTATTTGTGCATGACAAATCAGCCAGGCAGTAATTGTTCCCTCTCACCGGTGTAGGCAGGAGGTAGGACAGCAGCAGCAGCGTTTCACTGCGTCACAGATGCAAAGAGTACAGCTCGGTTGATCAGAGGGATTAAATCAACAATATGGAGTCCACAGAGAGCACGAGCATGTCGCTCAATAGTTCCGTTGACAAAAGCCAATCAGCCTAATCTCGCCCATTTGGATCTATATTTCCCGATGTTTCTGCACTGAGAGATGAACTTTGCAATTATCATGGAGGTCATATGGTGGTATTGAAACTAAGAACTTGTAGACAAAGTTTGTAAAATAAAACTCAAGTTTTAACAAATTGATTTTCTTTTTTTACTTCCTCCTTGTCTTTCTAGTTATTATATCTAAGTACCTCCATCACAAGCTCTAGTAGTAGTTTAGAAAATTGTGAAACAGCCACCATTACTGTTGAAAATTGGTCAGACTGACTCGGGAAGAAATGCTCAAAAATTAAGTTTTGTTCAGGTTTATTCAAGTTTGCCAACTTTTTCTGAACTTGTGTTACACTGGAACTTTAACTTACCTTGAATGAAATCATTTTTCTTACTTTAAAGTTGTTGAAAACTTTTGGGACAATGCAAGTACAAAATTCAAACTTTCTGACAAAAGTCTGCTCGTTTTTAGACATCTTAATGTTGAAATATTGCACAATGTAACTTAAAAGAAACAAAAAGATGCATTCAAGTACTGAATTAAGTAATCAAGTACACCGGCAAATCAAAAGACTATCAGCAAATTTGCTAAAACAAACAACCCAATCTTCCACATGCATCCTCACATACCCACATTTAAAACCACAAACAGGATGCCACATCACATTTAAATGGCTTTGCCCAAAATGTTTGCAGACATTAACGTCTTTTTTTCCCTCTTTTGACAAACACCGTCTAAACTCAGTGCAACTTTTTTGCATTATTGCTGACTCACTTGAACGAGGCAAATGGAACATAATTTATGAGTCTAGCTTATGAACTTAGTTCTTTTTTAATGAAGTCACAACCTCACCAGGGACAGCCTGACACAGAGGAAATAAAAAAATGAAATAAGTGAACATATGCTCCTTTTTACAACTGCTCAGTTTTTTGTTCTCTCTCTCTTTCCCCCAACAAAGGAGAAGATTAATGCTTCACTGTTACTGTGTGTATGTACATTAACATACTCATGCCTGTGTACCTGTATGTGCATATGAATGAATTTGCATGTCTGTGTGTACATTGCAGTGATGTGTTTATTTACGTTCATATGCCTCTTTGCAGTGTAAGAACTACCACTTCTAAAAGAATGAGTGTTGTCTGTTGCAGAAAACGTAGCTCAGCGGGCAGAGCTTCATGGAGGCACCTCCTCCTGCACTCTGACTCAATGAAGGGATGAAAAGTTCATGGAAATAAAACTTTCTTAAGTGTCTCAGAGGGCTGAGCCTGAAACATTGCGTCTAATTTGAAGAAAAAGTGTTTGTGTGTATGTATGTGAGTGGATTCGTGTCTCCATCTGAGAGCTCGAAGGCACATCCTGCTGTTGGTAAATTACCCAAAGCAGCGTGGTGTGGGGAGAAGACAGCGAGAGGGGGGAGGTGGAGAGGTGGTGAAGTGGGAGATCGAGAATGAGGGGAGAGAGAGGGAGGGAATCATTTGGAGCCCCAGGTCTTATCAAACATTGTGAGTGCACCCTATAGCCTCACATTTACTATCTTATTGTTTGCTCCCCCTCTTACATACAAACACAAGACGCACAGAAACACACAAAGACACACTAGGAGACACAGGCACATGGGAGCAAACACTTCATAAGCAACACGAGGGAGAATATTTCAAAAACACGGATGCATGTTTTATGATGGTAGTAGATTTTTTGTTACATGTTTCCTTCGTACTGTATCTTTATTACATTTTTATATACTCAGACCAGTATGAGGTCGTACAGCATATATACAACAATGTGATTTACACAGACGTAACTACTCACACGCCACCACATCACCCCACATAGACAATACACACAGGTGTAGGGGGAAGATCATTAATCCAACAAGGAAGTACCACGGGACTTTCCCAGAATGCATCGCAGCATCTCTCATCACTTCCATTGCTCCCTGGTGGCTTGATATTCTACAGTGTAACAAATAAGCAAGCTGTGTACAGTGAATGTGTGTGTGTGTGTGTGTGTGACAGGATGTGCGGTTGTGTGTTTTATTCACTGTAATAATGTAACACAATACAGTACAGTGTGTTTGACAATATGCATTCGGTGCACAGCTGGGTTATGAACTCTACATGTAATGAGAATAATAAACATAAGCATGGCAGGTCCAGTGCGTCATATGTGTTCTTATGAGGTGGAAGTGTTTGAATTAGAAACAAAAGGAAAGTATATGATGTGTCATTCAGGACAAAACATACCGGCACTCTATGGGAGTGACAAACATATCAAAAAATATTTCCCCATTTTTGCATTTTTATAGCTACAAGATCCTCTTGTGCTTTGTGCCTCTCACCCCTGTAGTGCCATCTGTGGTTCAATTTTTTTTTTTTATAAACCAGCATTTATAGTCAAAGAAACAGAACATTGTGTAAGATAGAGAGAGGATAAACCACAAAGAGAGAATAGTATAAACTGAGAAATAAATATAATACCAGTGATGATCAGAAAATGAAAGGTTTTTGAAAAAAATGTGATTTAACTTATATACCTTAATTCGCACTCCAGAGATGGTGTGGATTTAGTGTTTTGTATCACATCTGCTGGTTGATAATTTATGCCTCTTGACACATCATGTCATGTTAAAAAGGATGATATCTAACCACTCACAACAGGTACTTTGCCAAGTTATTAGAGGGAGGAGGTGAATTTCCCTCAACCTGATATTCCAACTGACAAAAAAAAAAAAATAAATAAACAAGGCAGAATAAATAGAAGAAATGTTTTTGACAGAAAATGCATGAAAGGCCTGAATGGAACCACCAGAAGTTAATCAAACACGCTGGGTAAGAGTGACATATTGATTTTGAGATGAGGAGAAAAAGACTTCGAAAGGAGAGGAGAATATGAGTTAAAGAGAGAAGAAAAGATTAATCATTTTGATTTGTATGTGTCGCACCCAGACACAAGTGTTGTCATCAACCATTTTAATGAAAAGAAAATGAAGAAAGTCACTTGCACACACGCTGGCATATCTGGCTCTTATTCCTGTGATAAAGAGCTTTTCAATTAGACATAATCCAAGAGGGTTACCGGTCCATGTGAGAGTCCAGTTTACCTCCCTCTGTGTCTGTCTCTTACTTTAAGCTGAAAAGTCCATTTTGTTCTGAAAAGGAATCATGTTCAAATAGGGTGTAAAGACACTGTAATCGCAAATCTGTGGTAATATTTAATAATTTGTGAAAAAAGGCAGTGGCTTGTGCAATAATACTGTAAACAGGGTGAAAGAAAATATTATGTAGAAGTTTCAACCTGCAGCCATATGCATCTTTTATGTGTTCATATCTTTATTCTCCTGCATGTTTATTCTAAGTTTTTTGTTCTTTATTCATCGGCAAAATTATAAAAGAAAATATAATAAGTAGAGATGATCCAATTTTAGCTTCGTCCTGGGGCATGGTAAGTGTAAAAACAGCATTTTGTTCGCAAAACAAAGGCTCCTAACTACACATGAAGGTAAACTGACTGAAAAAAGCTTAATTCAGTAATTTTGCAACAGTCACATTAAACATGCAGCACCAATCTACCTATTGGCAAACTCACACACCTTAACATCAACTGTGAAGCTTATTGTGATGCTCATACATATATACAATCTACAGCCTTTTGCTAGGAAGGTTTAAAAAATTCCACGTAGCATAAGGTTTGTGATGGGTTTGGTAGCAGCAGCATAAGGACCTTTGGAAGTACCCTTCATATCTTTATAAACCCCCCCATCAAGGCTTCTCTGACCATCTGAGTCAGAATGTGAATTGCTTGACTGTAAAAGCTGACTCAGTGACTGGTTTGAGTCAGGTAAGTGGTTGTTTGAGTCACCTGATACTGATAAACTGACAGCATGTATCACTTTAATGCTATGTTAAGTTGTGCGGGTTAAACGAGGGGTTTCCTGTCTGAGAAAAAGCCCCTGACATGAGGAGAATATATATAAATCAAAAATAGCACAATCATATCATTAACTGCAGCACTTTTGTATGCCATGAGATGAGAGGAGAGAGGAAAGCTTTCATGTCTGCCCGTTTAGACGCAATAAGGAGTTTGGCTGAGAGAAAAACTGAAAAAAAAAAGAAAAAAGCTGCTTAATAGACTGCTGATGTGCCATATGATAGATCTGTTGAATGCTCATAAAACCTCTTTGGTGTAAATTGCTCCAAATTTCCTGAAGTTGCTCGCATCCTTCTTATCACCTTTTCCAACTCCAATTTTCATTTCTGCCCGTCCTTTTTCTAAAAGCCATTTTTATTTTTCTCTTCTTCTTCTCCTCTCTCCCTCCATCTTACCCCAGTCTTCCCTCACCCCTTTTCCTCTCCCCCCTATTACCCATCTAATGATAGCCAGTCTTCACAGAGAGAGGCACTGATGGCACTGAGCGCCTATCGTTATATTTAGATCTAATTAAAGATCATTATAATCTATCAGCACAATGGAGAGCAGGCTGTGATATAGTCGGAGGAAAGGGCATGGAAGAGAGGAAGAGACGCGGGGAGCAAGTAAGTCAGTCACTGACAACGTCAGCCCCCCCCATTCCCTCCTATTGTTCCATAACTACCCCCTTAAATTCCCAATTATCAAAATGTGATCCAACACATTACAGTGATTGCAGTCCTCGAACAGGCCTGAAAGTACAAAGGAAAAGGAGGAGTGTCGATGAAGTATTGAATAATAAGATGTGTGTGGGAACACACTCCTCACTGTTATTAGAAACAGGGATGGTGATTGTTTGTGCGGTGTGAAACTATGAATGAATAGGCTTAAAAATGTATATACTGCATGACATTAAACAATTTGACATATAGAAAACTACAACAGCTAAAGTCAGTGGCAGAACAAATTAAAGTGGTGCAAGGGGGCAGGGCACATGATACCCCCCCCGTGCTGTACAATTGTGGGTGGGGGGGCCTGTCTTACACTCGGTTGACAAGTTATTGATACAAGGACACAAGAAAGTTTATTGGTCATTATAAAACAGGTTGTATAATTAAATTAAAATGTGGTTCCCTCTTGATTGATTAACTGATTGTAGAAAAAATAAAAATAAAATGATCAAACATGGAGGAGTGCAGATGGTGCATTAAGCAGTCTCACAGCATGAGGGAAGAAGCTGCTCTGTAGTGTGGTGGTACGGCAGCGGATACTTCTGTATCTTTTGCCTGACGGCAGCAGGGTGAACAGGCTGTGGCTGGGGTGGGTG
>JAPZDZ010000024.1:9795443-9809787 GCA_029783805.1 Acanthurus tennentii | reverse complement strand
CACACACACTAACACTCAAACAAAGACACTTAAAGAGAAATAATGATGACTCTCTGTTTCCTGACGTCTAACAAATCTCCTTTTTATTTAAGCAATGTGATGACGGGAAATTAATATTTCATGCCTGTTCTTTGTTCCCCTATTACCAGCGAATTATACAAATGTGTGTCAGCCCTTCATGGTAATAATAAGAGAGCATGTTTGTGTACATATTGTGCAAGTGACTAGTCTCTGAACTCGTGCAGCAGGTGGATGGTTGCCGAGGCTTGATGATGCAGGAACAGGGTTGTGCATTGCACCTGTGCGGCAAATTTCCACTTTTTTAAGGCCAGTCATGACTGTATTTATATATATTTGCATGTGTATTTACGCTTAATACTGTATAGTCATGTGAAGCGTTTCTCTCTCTCCCTATGCATGCATGTCTATGTTTTTTTTTTATGTTTGTGTGTGTGTGTGTGAGTTGTTCTCCTAGTTGCTGCGGTTATCGTCACCCCGAGGCTGAATGCATAAAACAAGGCCAGGAGTAGGAGCAGATAAGACGAGGAGCTCACAACACTGAAAGGTAGACAGTCCATACGGATACATGTGTGTACGTGGTGATGTGCTACCTTTTGCTTTATCAGTCAGCATTAACAAACAGCTTTCAATGTTTCAGAGGCAAACTGTCAGGAGTGCCCGTGCTTACAGGGAGAGAGTCAGATATGAGAACATGGTGGTTTGAAGCAAATTCATGGGGGAGATTGAGAGAGGTCAGAGGTCACATAACATATTCACTATATGGGCAGGGATTAGGAGAAAAATATATGTTAGCAGAAGTAAAAACTCAACATTACATTTGTACTAGGCTCTCTTGGATAAAGTTTACTGTATGGTTTTACTGTATTGCCATCAACTTAAACTATTTCAACTTATTTACTGAGAAATTGTACTTTTTTCACGACTAGTTGGTGTAGCAAACAATAATGATACTACATTTCCTTGACTATGCTATTCTATACTATAGCTTTTATTACTGTAATAGGTGTTGAGCACTTCATCATTCAAATTGGAAGTAAAACATTCTGCTAAAGTTTCTGAATTACTCCAAAATAAAGAACAGAAAGTGGAACTGATTTAAACTAATGGCATTTCTTGTTGTTTAAGGGTTCCTACAACACTAAAATTAAACCCAGTAATTCTAATGTGTCTCATGATTGCAAATTTTAGTGCACAGCAGACCCCCGAGCTGAGCTGACTGAGGCCCAAACATGCATAAGCTGCAAGAGTGCAAGGTCAGTGATTGGATGTATCATACTGAAACTGCAACTTTTAAGTTAAATCCACATCTCTCTTTAAAGATTCCAAAGCCCTTTTTGATACATGTAATAAAACTGAAAAACAATTTGTGTCTTGTGTCCTAAAAATGTTGATAGATCTTGATAAATAGGAATTGTTCAGTGTCTTTGAATTGAAGATATGGTTTACCATGCACAGTGACTGACAAACGTCCGAGGTAACAAGAAGCAAAATATATTTTTGAGTGAAGAGGGGCAATAAAAATACACAGAACTGGGAGTTCCGCGAAGGAACTAAATGTTCTCTGATGCAGCTGCACCTTGTTAGGAAATCATCACTTTGTTATGTTCTAATCCTTCAACAAGAAGTGTTTGGGCCCATCCTTCCGAAATTGTTCACCCGGTATTGTTAGTGCAAAAACCGACTGATAAGGGTTTGAGACCCTGGATGCAAACAGAAAAAAACCCTCACTTTGCAGTTCCTTTTGAGTTGATACAGAAAATTACATTTCTTCATTCCAGTTGGTGAGATGTATTATTTGCATGTGCTGCTGTTCTTCACCAAGGTGAGATGACAAAATGAACGGTGATAAATTTCCTGTTGTTACCTTCCTACGCTCACTTTACTTCACTTGTGATTGCTGCTTTGCACTGCATATTGCAGTTGAAAGTGGGATATGTGAGAAATGACGGCAGCAACACTTTTCACATTCAACACGCACGCTGTCATATCATGGATATTACCATCTTTTTCAGTAAATGTACAGTAAATGTTTGTGAAAAGAATTCTTTTTACATCAAAAACTGAAAAAAACAACACTTGTCTTAAGGTCCGATCCACTTTTTGCTCCCCAAACATCTCAGAAATACATCAACTAACCACATCATCCTCCACTGCTCCCCCCCATGTTCCATCCATCTTTGCTAACAGAAGAAGGCGCACATCACACCTTTTGAAATTCACGTTCATGACTTCTGCCTGCTTTTGTCATCACTCTCAATCTGTCTCTGCTCTCGTCTTTTCACGCCGTCTCTGGTTGAAGCTTCTGCAGGGTTGTCAAACTCTCACCCCCACCCCCACCCCCCCACCCCCCCACCCTGCTCTGTGTTGCATCATGGCAGTGCGAGATAAAAGAAAACAAAAGACGAGATGAAGAAAGAAAGCAGTATTTATGTTTAATTAGCAGAGCGTGGTTTGAGTAATGTGAGTTATAACATATTCAGTGAAAGCGGGGATACACAGAGGCGCACGCAGACAAACACACTTGGGTGTGCACACAAAAAACGACACAGATGATTTGGCAGTTAACCAACATGTTGGGATCAGTCCATTGTGCGTGGGATGAATAAAGGGGAATCACAAAAAAGCTTAATCTAACAAGCAGAAATTTACTGTGTCTTGAAGCCTTAAACAGAAACAGGCACAAAATGCTCAACTCTAATAATAACTAGATGAAAACGGCTTCGTTTTTTCATTTTAAGTTGAGTCAACAGTGTGACAGGGGGGTTGTCACTCTTGAGTGAGACACTGCAGGGGGCAGGAGTGTGATTTAATATGTATAACTCATCACTTATCGTTGGTTATTAAACGGAATGGATTGAGATGAAACAGAAAGTGAAAAAAAGACACAGAGACAAGAAAAAACAGAGAGAGAAGAAGAATGATGTGGAATCGTACAATTATATTCTGAGCCGACATCAAAAAGAGTCAGACAACGAGTGAGAATGAGAAAAGAGATGTGCCCCTGCAAAAACTGAATTTATGCCTGTGTTTTTATGAACACACCATTAAAGAGTAAATATATGACAGCACTAATGGGCTACTGGAGCTCCCATCGCACATGATGGATGGAATTAAAGTAATTGCCTCTGTGTGTTTAAATCAATTATAGAACACCGCTGCACAGAGACGTGACAAATTGCAAGAAGAGTCCCCCCCCCCACAACAGTCTTTTCTGTCTGTTTGTGTGTTTGTGTGTGAGTTTTTGTGTATGAGAGTGTGAGTGCGAGCCTCATCCCAGATCCTCTCATCTTCCTGAAATCCAACAGCGAGTGACCTTTTCCTGGGAATTATCTTTCCCATTCATTTCACTTCACTGCTGGATAAATTCCGTATATATTTTTCACCAGCGCTCCGTCACATGTAGACATTTATGTGTGCAGCATGTTTCTTTGTGCACATGTTGTGTACCCGTTGCGCAGCAGGGACCAGCATCAGCTTCCTTCATCCAGTTCATTGAGTTCACACTTGGAGTTATTAGGTCCTGAGGGCCCGATCCGAACTGACAGCCATTGAAAAAAAAACCAAAACCTCTATGGACAGAAAGCACTTTAGGTTGGAAATAATGCTCACTACAGCATCCGAGTGCTGCTGTCCGTGAAGTTAAGTATTGTCCAAAGAGCTGTAATGCCACACAAGCTTCAGGAAAAACAAAGATGGAAAATTTTAAACGCTGAAAGGAGGTGGATGGAGGGATGAAAAGAGTTGGTCTCTCCTTTCAGTGGACAGACTGGTGTGGAACATGTGAAACTGGCTCAGGGACCTTTATTGTTGCCAACTTGGCAACCCTCTTGCTACATTTGGAGACATTTCAGACCCTTTTAGCGACTTCCTTCTAAAAAGCATCCAGCGACAAATTTAGCGGCTAATCAGGCCATCGGGGAAGGCAGGAAATATAATTAAATGTATTATATTGTAATTAATTCCCATGCATGCTGCTAAGAGTAATGCAGTCCATGGCTTTTCTGCCATCACCGCAGGGGGCTCACTCTCCTCTCGCTCTGTGTGCAGGCAGTCAGTAGGTGTTGTGTGTGTTTGTGTGTGTGTGTAGACGACAGAGCTTACCAAATGGTATCCGCTGGTAAATACACAGTTATCCTACAGTCCTTGAAGAACCGTTTTGAAGGATTGTGGCATTATGCTTTTTCATCTTGTGTTGTTTCAGCCGGATCAGAACATATTTGGATACATTTTCCGTGTTGAGTTTTGACTCAGCGTTTGTGTGTAACAGCCTCACACGAGCTGTCTCATCCTGTTTGGTCAAAGTGACATGTTCTCACTCTCCATGTTGCGGGTCAGAGCACCTTTAAATGACCTGCTGTGAGTGAGATGTGTACTCGAATGGACCTTTTTCAGCCCCGTTGCACCTTGGGATGTTCATCTTGTTATTTTAGCATTTGGAGAAACAGACTGTGTTTTTCTGCTGTTGCTTAAACACAAAGGTGTCAATGTGGGGAAAGTTTCATTTTGGACAAATCTGTCAGTACCTTTGATTTTAAGCCAGTTCAGAGCTATTTAGTCTGGATTATTTAATAACAATAATTTAGGTGATTTTAATGATCATAATTCTTTTATGAATTGAAACAAATGAAAACTTTTTTTAAAAATTATTTTTGACAGCAATAGTTCATTCTTTTGTTAAATTTGCTCTTTTTTTAAAAAAAAAAAACAATGCTTTTGTTTTAAAGAATGCTGAAAAGCAGCTTCTGTCTGATTCTGTCTCCCTGCCACTACCACTCCCTCAGTGGCCTTTCGCTCTATTTCACTGTGTGTATGTGTGTGTGTGCATGTGTGCGTGCATGCGTGTGTGTGTGCGTGTGTGAGTGAGTGAGTGAGTGAGTGAGTGAGTGAGTGAAGACGGTGTGATCAAGTCAGAGCAGAGAACTCAGCCCTGCCACTTCCACTCTGCCACATCTGTGTCTCTGCTACCAATGAGTGTTGCATCCTGTCAAGCCACTTTGCCTTCCTGCCCCTCCCAGGGTCAAGACCGAGCCCCACCTTCACCTTTTCAGCCACGTGGTGTTCAAGCTTTTTCAGGTCTGTAGCCACCTTCTTTCTCCACCTTTTACAATATAGACTTCACTTCCACCACATCCAAGTCCTGTCGTCTTGAGCGCTTGCACCTTGATTCACCTGCTCAGTGCACACTGTGTAACCCCCTGACCCAAAATGACCACAACCATGAAACTCTGTCCCAGTTTAAATACGTTCTCATCTCGCCACCCTACTGTTGGCAAAGAAACATGGAAAAATTCCTAAAATGTCAGAATATCCCTCAAGTTTAAATAATAAATCACATTGTACTTCATGTCCAAATATCAACGTGCCTTGCATTTTTAATTTAACCGTCTTTCTTTCCAAAAAAAAAAAACAAAAAACGTGTAGCTGGAAAAACATTATGTCTCATTAAATCTAACAGACAAAAATCTGATGTTCTTTCTTCCTGTTCTATTTTTTTTTCAAGCCCTGCAGAGTTCAGTGGTTGTGGTGAGCTGCTGGCCCAAGATTTTGCTGTGTATCTAAAACATGGCTGCCATTGTGAGCCCTCACACTCCATTTCACACTTGCCTGTGTGTGTGTGTGTGTGTGTGGGTGTGTGTGCAGGTGTGCGACTCCTTTCACTCATCTGGAAGCAGCTTACTCCTCTGAGCTGCTCCGCTGGATGAAATCCCACCCAAACCAAAGCTCTCTCTCTCTCTCTCTCTCTCTCATTTCCCTCTCTCTTTCTCCTTCATTCTCTCTCTAACTCAATCAAAACTGTCCCGTCTTTCAATCTTTCCTCTTCATTCAGCTTTTGTGACTCCATCTATCTTTTTTAAAAATATTTTTCTTTCATTTCACTCTTCTTTCATGTAGTCCGTTTTCAAAAGTTATTTGAAAACATTACTTTACCTCCCTCTGGTTCAACCTTTTCTCCTCCTCTCAGAAACCTGTTTATATAAGGTTAATCTGCCTTTAACAAAAGGATGCCCCTCTGCTTCTTTGGGTGTCTTGGAGAAGTGCTTTGAAAAATGTGTGGAAAGGATTAAGGTAAGACCCGGAGCCAGGACTAGCTCTTTCTATTGCTCCACACTCGAATCTTGAGCCCCCCAAACGCAGACAAACTGATGCACACAGACTCTCCCTCCCTTCTCTCTGTGTTCTACTTAACTTAGTAAACTCAAAGACTCACACAACAAAACTTTCTGACCTGCAACCGACATCATGTTTCCTTAAGGTGTAACATGTTTAATGAATGCGCAGTGTGTTGACTTCTTTGTTTATGACTCCTGATATTCAAAAGCTGTTCTTAAATAATGTAGTCTTACAATGTAACAGCCTGTACCTTCTTTAAAGTTCAGTAAGCTTTAACCTGCTGTATGCATAGATGAATTATTTGCCTCACATGCATTAGGTTTAGGTTTGTTTACTTTGCACAGTGGAGCCAAAGTGAAATTTACACATATATATATATAATGAAGTGCAGAAAAATGCAGAAAAGCTAAGTGGGCTTATTTTAAGCCCCTACTGAAATCTTGTTGCACTTTCTATTAAATTCACTTCATCTGCATTTATTGGCAGCTATCTCAAAACTCTAACACATACAACTAACACCATCCGCATGGCTTGAATCCTCGACTGAGTAAATAAGAAAATGTAAAGTATGATAAAGGACAACTGTCCCTTAAATGGCTCATAAGACCATGTACTTGCACTTGAAAGCAGTTGTTTTTAATTTACCACTATATAATATCTCAGGTTAGGATCTGGAAGGTAAGAGAACCCAAAGATCTGTTTTATTTTGTTTTCCAGTAGGAGAAAATAATTAGGGACTTGGTTCATGTTGTGAGCTCAGGTCTGGCCAGCTGCTGCACTGCGCGGCTCTGCTGGTCTTGCTCTTTTTTCAACGACCACTGAAGACGAAGCCAACTGAATTCTCAAGTACGCTGGCAAGGGTTGGAAGAAGTGAACTAATCAGCGAGCAGATCAAATGTTTTCCAACCCCTAAGCGTAGTGTGAAAGTGGAGCTTGGCTGACGGCGAGTAACAACATTAACCAGGACATCAAAATACAGTCATCCCCGCATCAAACCCAAGATATTTATCACCCTACATTTTTAAAGCAGTTGTATAAACCATACTGCACTCTACTGTACTTGCATCACTTCACAAGGCCATTAAATATCAAGACAGTTTCAGATCAAGAGTGACATTTCATGGCAAATTAACCACAACATGTTATTTCAGTCCAGCCACGAACTAGGTGTAGGTGTGCAGAGGTTACTGCTGGATGTTAAAGTCATAAACTTTTGAGTTTTGTCTTTTAGTCACGTCAGAATTTAGTGTGCGCCGCAGGCTGTTTGAAACTTTACCACAGACAGTAAGCGGTTTCATGTTGGGTAAAACAAGCCATCACAGTTTTGTGAAGATATCCCTGTTTAAATGCTGCGTTCGGATCACCTATCACTTTACAGTAATCCAAACACATTTGTGCTCCTTTTGCATGTGTCTCATGTCATGTAGCAACTGATAGTCATCAACAGCAGGTTTCCTGTGCATGTGTGGATTTTGATGAGAACATACACTGTGTACAGACGTGCTAGGGCTCTGTGATATCATTATGGCCTGATTTGTTGAATGAGTAAACAGGCAGAAGAGAAGACGACGCTGCAGCACAAAGAAAATGAACTCGAGCACATTCATACAGGTGTTAAATGAAGGTGTCTTGCTAGATTGTTTAGACACGATGTTACACAGCACCTGATCTTGTCTTTCAGGGGAAACGTATCTAATTCAGACACTGGTTGGTCTGATTTTATTGGCTTGCTAGTTAGTACAGATCATGATCTTCTGTTGATCTCTTAGTAAAAACTGTCAGACAGATTGCTGTCCTCCCTACTGCCTCTTCCCAACTTGTTTTTCTGTAAAGCAGCTGATAATATAAATACTCACAACTGCCTTCAGCAGTGCAAACTAGAAAGACAAAAAAACCTATAGCTCCCTGCCTGTGAATACCTGTTCAAAGCTGCAAATTCAATTACTGGCGGCAAAAAAAAAAAAAAAAAAAATACTAGCTTCTGTGACCTACACTGCATTCATAATTATTAACAAAAAAAGAAATGGCCTTTTCCACTCACCATCTGTGGGAAATTATGGCTCTTTTATTTCTGCAAATGCAATTAAAAGAAAAAAAAAAAAAAAAAGAACTGGCACCAACAGGCCTCACCAAATCGTCTTTTACCTGGAACAAACCAGATCGACGTCTGGAAACCCACAGCAGTGGCTGATCGTGGGATTCCAGCTGTGATCGGCTCCCCTTTAGTCCCCCTGTGTGCAGGGATTCTCATGGATAAGCAGGACGGGGGGGGGGGACTTTGAGGTTTTTTCCGAGCTATGGGCCGAGCTTTAGCGTTTTCCCCGACACATCCCAGATAGACCTGGAATGCAGAAGATTCCGGATTTGTGTTTGGGCTGAACTAATTGAGTCCCCTATAAACCTTGCTGCCCTGACTCTAGGACAGTGCTTGGCACATAAACACACACACACATCTACTACACATACAGTACCGTGCACACATCCAAACACATACACACATGAATGCATGCTCCCTTTTGTCTCTTTCTGTGCCAAGCCTAATCCTGCCTTACCAGCTGCAGAAAAAAAAGGAGAGAAAGGGAGAGAGAATCTCCTCCCTCCATTCAGTTCCAATTCACTTTTCAATTTCAAGGTGCTTTATTGGCAAGGCTTTGCCTGAGCGATGCCAAGGTAATTAACAAAAAAACGGGCGCTTTCAAAGCAAAAAGAAAGAAAAAAAAATGCGTCAGTGGCACTATATTATGGCAAACACTACAATCAGAACGATAATAATAAGCTTTGAAATCATTTCAATTTGCCTTCCATTCCCCCTTTTTTTCTGCACACACCATCTCTCGGGGGTCAGTGCAGGATTTTCCCTTCCTCTCCTAATTGTGATGGAAAGTGCTCCACCAAATTGTGTAAACACACGTGGAAGCAAAGGAAGAGACGGCAATGGAAGACTGATCACAGCAAATGAGTTTCTCCGGAAATGATTGGGGCCTCTTTGATTGCCCAAATGTAAGTCCCCTTATCAAACATGCCACCTGAGTACGGAGCCGTGTATCGTTTAGAGTATGAAGAACATAATATATTAAAAAGATAAATTTTCTGGTGCAAGGTAGAGAATTGAAAGCAGATAATTTGTAATCACATTGCAGAGTTAAGTGTTTGATGTTCTTTGAATGGAGCTCTGAAGTTAATTTTCAATTCTCTTTGAAACTGAGTAAAATAATGAGTTGTGAGAACAACAGAGCGCTGCCTTGGTTACATTTTAGATGGGTAAGTAGACATGGGTCAAGGTATGGCATGGAATTAAATATGTGGATCATAAAAGGAAGGGGAAACTTATTTGCACCCTTTTTAACTTTTTTTTCATGAACCCTTTGACTCTTTTTTTCTTGCAAATATAACGCTGCTGTTGCCACCAAGAACCTTTTCTTTCAAAACATAAAAGAAACTTAGCGCAGGTTGTGTGTAATATAAACTCATTCTGTGTTAATCACCTTTGTGAAACTAGCAAAAAGAAATCTGGCACAAGTTTATCCAGAAGGAAGTTGTGGTTGCACAAATAATTAAGCATACATGTTTTTTCTTCATTAGTCATCAATCACTGAACAAATGTACTTGTACTTAACTATTTATGTGTTTTATGAGCTGAACAGTTCATTGACTCACTTGGTGACACATGTATCTTGTCATCTGAGGAGAAAATTATTACTTGTGCAGTCTGCCAAAAAAAAAATGTTGAAAGAATGCAACAATTTATTAGCTACATAGACAATTTTTGACACAAATGAGGCCAGCTTTGTGAAGCTTTGTCTAAGTGAGAGGCCAGAAATAATTCTGACACACTTTTTTGTGTTTTTGCCAGCATTCCAGATGCTTTTCAGGTTTTCATTCAGTATTATAAAGACCTTGTTTCAGGGGTTTGTACAAATTTTGATTACAGACTCACTGTTCCTCTCCTTACAACTGTATTGGCCAAAAAAGAGAGGAAGAGAAAAAAATTAAAAATTAACAACAAATCTGAAGATGTTTCAATGTTATTATTTCAAATTCTCTCTTTTTTTGTGTAGATTTTTGTGTAGTTAAATCAGATATTGTAGTATGACTTTGTGCCGGTGTTGGAGAAATGCTTCAAAACTCTATTTTCATTCATAACACTGACAGTTTTTACTGTTTATCCAAATTTAAAACGATGGGTGCATTCCCCATTTCAAAATGTCGTATTCGATACACTGACTCTCTGATATTTAAGACCAAATGTAATGCTTCCCTGTGTGTGTGTGTGTGTGTGCTTGTGTGTATGTGTATGTATGTATGTGTGTTATTGCATAAATCCACGAGTCGTTAAGACAAAGCGACTACCTGTCACAGAGTTGGGTTTGCTGGACATACATATCCGACAATTATTCTAATGACTGAGTTTTGTGTGTGAGAAAGTCTGTGTATTGTGTGTGTGTCTGTGTGTGTGTTTTGATATGGCTGCCTCACAGCTTAGTCTTAACTACTTGACATTTGGGAAGTGCTTTCATTAAGTTGGACGGCTGTCTCAGACAGTTATGATGACAGGACTTTGCAAGTTATCCCAGTTAATACTGTGTCCGTCTTGGATCAATAACAGCCTAATCCCCCAATGGCTTACACTACTCATGCATCCACACACACTCACTCACACGCCCGTACACACACACACTCACACACACACTTACTTTTATAGATCGCATGCATACACAAATGTGCAAAGACGCACACAGCTCACCACTAAAAATTTAATCCTCTAAACTGCCACTGGGTCATCAGCTTTGGAGCTTTCAATACATTACAGCAGATGTAGGAGGGGAGGCTGGGCAACAGAGATGAAAGGATAAAAAAAAAGGGAGAAAAGTTAAAAAACAGTAAAAGTGATTGAAGATGTTGCAGTCTCTAAAGTACAGAGTGGTGTGATTATGGACAGTCTGAGCAGAAGTGAGCAATGCTACACTTAGTAAATTATTCACATCTGGCATATAATACAAACCAAAAATGCAGAGAGTTTAATTTTATAGATGTTTTTTAGGAATGTGGGTGTAATACGTCTTTTGTCTTGCAGATTGAAAATCCCATCTCAGTCTCTTAGCCGATGAGCAGAAAGCTCATCAGCATACACCGGTGAGCTCCCACGATGAATTCACTTTTCTTTACTGGTGTTTTGGGTGCCGACTGTAATATTGTTTACTGTCTGTTACTGTAATTTTGTGTGTTGGCTTGCTGGGGAGAACATGACATCAGAGTGTACCACATATTAACTTAGTGCACATTCTGCTTTCACGTAAATATGGAAGTTATTTACAAAAGGCTGGGCTAAAATACATTTTCTAACATTTTATTTTTGTGAAAGACAATGAAAAGTGTTGCTTTTACTGAACTGCTTTCTCAGAAAGTCTTTGTAAAGCTTGGACTTTTCATGTTTGAACAGCATTAGCAGCACTGACATTCAAAGTTAGATCAGCTACAGATAATGAAAATGTTTTTTTTGGTTCTTTTGCTTGTTTGCCTCGCGACACAAAGCTCCAGTAGTAACCATGTGAACAGCAGCATTCAACATGCTCTGATTATGTTGTTATGTTGCAGCTAACAGATTTAAGAAGCAGCTACAGTAGTTTAGAATTTCTTTAGCAACAAGTAAAGCTATCCATCTGGGAAACCTGGTAAATTACTGAGAATTGAGGCAAATCAGCCAGAGACCATCAGAGTCAAAACAAAAGCTTTTTTCTTTATAAAATATGATCTAGTTATGGCAAGATAAGGGATATTTGTCGTTCTGTGAGGTTGAGTCCTGTAAAATATTGCACGCTTTGATCCTTTCTGCTCAGTTAGGCCACAAAATGCAACAACTGACATTTTGGGCAAATGGTGACTGAGACAGAGGGCCATTCACTCTGTCACAAAATGGTGTTGAAGCTGTTATTTGAAGGTTGAAAAATGACATAATGTTGCTCTGAGGCATTTTAACTTGTCAGACTGGCATCCACATCCAGCAGTAACCTGGGTTAATACATTAGTAATGATAAGCAACTGTGGAAGTGATTTTAATATCACTTCAGACAGTGTATTTCCTGCAGTATCTGTTGATTAACTAATAGGCCATGATGGTTTGTCCAATAAACATAAAACTAATCATAGAGAAGTAAATGTAAAGTTAGAATCTCAAATGAAAAAGAAACGCTTTCATTTAGTGCGAGTCTTTTCCCTAAAACTTTCTCACTCTTCATTTAGTTTTAACTTTATTTATTCTTCCACTTATTTAGTTTGCAGATCATATATTTGAGGTAACCACAAATTAAATTGAGTAGCACCCACATATTTGAGGCTTCTCTGCAGCTCCTTTACTTTGCAGTTTATCATTGCAACTGTTTTGTTTTGAGGCATACACAGCTGCAAATATCAGTGTCATATTTCCGTGCTGTTTATTTGAAATATTTTCTTTTTAATTGACTTTTTTATAGAGTAGGCTTTAGGAAATCGTTTTTTTTTTTTAAAACAAAAACTGCTCCATAAAATATAACAAATAGCAAAAAAGAGAGAAAAAGAATGATTGAATAACTAAATTCTTCAGTTTTCCAGATACGATATCTTTACCATACTTTCAGATAAAGGCTGGATAGGATGTATTTCTTCTCCAGTTTTTGACAATACACTAAAGATGGGATTACTTCTTAATGACAGCAATTTTTTAAGAGGGACAATTAATAACTTTGGCAAGAGTGATAAAAGAAAATAGTTAGCTTGGTCTAAATTAGTCAATTTTATGTGGAAATTATCAGTGGGAGCACAGCAGAAAATACTTCTCCGGCAAACACTGGAAACAGCAGAGAGGGCAAAGGGGGGTTAAATATAATTTTATTTCAGTAACGTAGAAATATTACTATTTTTGCTAAGGCATTAAACACATACTGAGTTTTGATAGTGTACTAGAAATTGAATTATGCAAATCATTCGTTGGGGAAATTGTCCCCAACTCTGCCTTGCTGATTACTGTAATAAGGTTTTAACATATTAACATTTTTTTTTTTCTCCACATAATATTTTTTCCTTTTTTTTGTCAGAGATGGTAAAAACATAAAACACTCGGCTGTGTTATGGAGAAGAAACCAAAGTGAAAGGAGAAAATAATTGCACATAAATGCAAATGGGATTTCCTTGTTTCCATATCAAACCATGTCTTGGTGTTTACACCCCTTAATTATGATGTTTCATTAATTACAACAGGAATGTAATAGGGAATATTTACAGTCCTTCAAAGGCTGTCAGTTATGAAGAGAAAATAAATAGTTATGCTATCAGGGGGCAATGTGCTCAGATGTTTTCTAGCTTTTACTCGTTAATAGTGTCATGTTTTGACTTCACATGACACATATGGAGCAGCAGGCTCAAAATAAATAAAATTATTTTATGCGACAACAAACATGGTGCACACTAAGGTTTGAGTCTGAGTGACACAACTGAGCAGAAAAAATCAATAAAAGGTTACTCAGTTTGCCTAACAATGTTATGAAATAATACTTGCAACAAATAGAATTTTGCATATATTATAATTTAATGAAATATGTGACAAGATTTCTTAGAAAATAAGTGCTATATCTTGGTTGGCAGAGTTGAATAAAGTCTTAAAAACTCAAACCCCAAAGAAAGGCAGTTTTGTTTCAGAAATCTGATAAAAGTGAAGCAATTTTCAATATAAATCATTTTTTCCTCCCTAAAAGATGCTGACCAGAGAATTCGTGGTGTCACAAAAATGACTTCAAAAGACAGAAGACGGGAATCTAATCAGCTGTGGCATGTGTTTGGAAAGATGAATACTATATGTACCATAGAACGGTTGCTATATGTGGTGTTTGTCATATTTAGTTTACCTCTCCCTCACCTAGAGAAGACTGACTTTGACACAGCAGTCGCACATCATCAGTGTTACACTTTAAAGGTTCTGTGTATGTGTATGTGTGTGTGGGTGTGTGTGTGTGTGTGTGTGTGTGTGTGCATATGGTACTCCTGTTTCCTGCCTTTTTTCTGGTTAGCGAGCCCAGGGCTAGTGGTAGAGTGGTTGCCATGGAGTTTTGACATCATTTCATAAATGAGAATAGATGAGTCTGGGAAGTCAATATGGGCTGGAGCTGCTGAAGGGTGTTATGGGAAAAAATGAACACCGCTCTATCGAAATAACCTCCACTTCCCGCTGAGTCACACACAC
>JAPZDZ010000024.1:9768694-9783456 GCA_029783805.1 Acanthurus tennentii | reverse complement strand
TCTGACTACGTGACAAAAAGCATTAAATAGCACATCAACATCACCCTGCTAGGATTTGTGTGTGTGTGTGTGTGTGTGTGTGTGTGTGTGGGTGTGTGTGTGTTGGGGAGCTTGTTTAGTCTGCGATCAAGACTCTTAAAATCCCTTTACTTGTCTCTTGCTAATACAACGAGAAGGGAAGAGAAAACATGACAAAGCAAACTGTGAGGTGGAAAGAGAGTGAGCTAAAAAAAAAAAAGAGCAAAGACTGTCATAAATCAGCTTTGTTGTTTGTGAAATTTTAGAAACCCAGGCAGATAAAGACCTCAGGAGAAAAGGGAATGCCACAAAGGAAGAGGAAGTGATGATTAGATGAGATGGGGAGTCATCCTTAAACTCCCTTAAATTGAGCTCTCGAGAGAGGAGATTCAATATATAGATAATTTACTTCACTCTCAGCCTGAACTTTATGAATGCTGAACGCAGGAGTATACTGTCTATTAATCAACAGTGGTGGCGGAGTTGAATGATATCAACAAACATGACCTGAAATTTCCTTATTTCATAATGGGGGTCTCAGATCAGATGAATATAAACATCCTCATTACTGGGTTGTCAGCTACATCAAAGTCTCTTTGCAGACTCTCTCTGGAGTCTGCTGAGGGTGCAGGTCAGTAAACGCATCCACACTGACGGCATCACAGATCTGATAAGTGAAAGGAATAGAATCCAAAGATAAATAAAGAAAATGATAACATCGGTGGCAAGAAATGCATTTTTTTTTTTTTAATGTGAGAAGATTTACAATCAACTCACAACCAACTGCATATTTGCACGACAGACCACGTTTAAGCCCTCTAATATACACGGATCCGCTAATCTTTGACAGATTTACTAGAATAAAAGCCAAATGAGTCAAAGAATTAGCAATGTTCAGCTCCATTGTGATTACAGGATCCTACGCTTTGTTGCTTCAGGAAACAGAGAGTTTGCAGTGCTGTCATGAGTTTTTCTAGGCATGTCAGAAAAAGAGGGTTGAAAGAAGAAAAAATCGAAGAGATTGACATGAACATGGTGCCAAAAAACTTATATGAAACGCCACAAAGAATATTACAAACCGAGTGAGTGCGTAGGAGAACACATGCTTGGTGTCATTGTCCCTTTTCTATAGTACTTCAATCAGCACATTTTACACTGACATGGATGCAATGATCACACACACACACGCATTCATCCTATATTTACTATGGGATGCTGGAACGAGCGTCTTTCAAAGAACGGTGTGTCAGCACATGCTGTGCACAGACATGGGAAGCTACAGAAATAGACTGAATCAGAGAGAGGTGGAGGAGGTGATCAAGGAGAGAGAGCAGGGCGGAGGAGGCTGAAGAGGTAAGCTTTGGTGCTGCGTTTTCTCCATTTTCACTGCAGCTATATCAGAGTTTAATGTTGTGGGACAATAGATAAACACCAAAGCCTTGTTATTCCCTTAACACTCTTTTCATATCTCCCCTGAAAAATCTCTTCTCCTCTTTATTTCAAGCCTCAGTGTTTTTAAAACAGTTTGTGTTCTTATGCAGCTTTGTCCATCACTGAATTGCTCCATCTGTCCCACCTCCTCCTTTTTATTATTGCAATCTGCCATCTTTATTTCTTTTTTGTTTATATATACTTTATAGACTCGGTTGCCACAATAAAAAAATGACGCAATCCAGGCTTGAAATATTGTTCCTGTTTCTCTTCATCCCGACTTATGAGTTTCCCCAGTGATGATCTTTTTCTCATTAGCTTTTCCCTCCTCATTCTCCTTCCATCTGCGCACCTTTTCTCTCCCCTTTGTCTCCACCTGCTTACTGCTCCTGCCTCTTTTTTTTCCCCCTCCACTTTTGTTTACTTGGAGGGGATTCAAAGCAGCCGGAGGGAGGGGAAGAGGGTTTGAGCTCAGGTTGTGGTGGGTTGATTTGTCTCATTGGTGCTGATTGTAATCAATTAGGCTGTACCGCTCATTAGAGCTAGACTTGGATCATTATGGAGAAAGCATCTGCTGCCTGTACACACGCTGACAAAATACAACAAAACTAGACTGCATTAATGCCAAATACTTGGTTTGTTACAATATCATCTCATGAGGGAGGACACCAAATGCAATAACATCACTTGAGGACTTGTGGTTCCTGTTTTGACTACCAGAACCGGGCGTTAAATTTATGATTTCTTACGGAACGCCGCAAATTCAAGTTTATGATGTCTACAATTTTATTACAGTGGGAGTATGAGTATACTCGCCTCTACACAGTGTGTAAAACACAATAAATCTGATAAATACACTTTCATTCCCTCGGTCTGTCCACCACGCTGCCCACGCACAAACACAGACACACATATACCATTTTCTGTCCGGTCCTCCGTGCTTGGCTACACACGGGGTGAAGCTGTAGATTACAGCAAAGGTGAGCACAGGCCACCCGTGCTTAACAATGATATGCTGCCCGTTCAAGGTCGCAGCACACACACACACACACACATTCACACACACACATTAATAAAAGTTATCGACTCATACATACAGAAACAAATATAGAATTAAATACACACCTGCTCACACACACACACACACACACACACCCACACACACACACAAGCGAGGGTTAAAACCCCAACTCATAAATCAAGGAGGCTGGAGTGCCGGCATTTAAAAAGCCACGCTCACAGTCTCTATATGCAGCCTTTACGAGAACGACAGAGGTCAGCGAGGGGTGACTCTGGGTTATGACAGGAAAATGAATATAGTGTGACTCTTCATTTGTGCCTCTACCACTGTCTCTTCCTCTCAATTCCTCAATTACTCCTGCGTAGCTGGAAAACTCACCTTTTATTTCTGTAGCTAAAAAAAGGCTAAAGCTGGACAGTTAATACAGAGAGGGAAAAAAAGTACAAGGAAGGAGATTTTAAAGATAGGCTTTTTGATTTTCATTTTTATCTCTGGATTTCTCAATTCATGACAACTTACCGAAGCAGAATGTGTCGGTATTTAATCAGTACCCAACTTTTTACAATAAGAAGTGGCCCAAGGGGCACCAAGTCTGTCATTTAGTGTTAAGGGTTGCTTACCTATAAAGCAGAACTGTCAGCTTTTTTACACTGTTTTTATCTTTTCAAGGCACAAACTGCCCTCTGCCTTAAATTCATGCCATTGCATTACTAGAAAAGCATATCTAGCTCAGCTCGACGTGCTTTAAAAAAAACAAAAACAAATGACAGCCACGTTAGCCCTGCCCATCTCGCTAATTGGCTTTATGTTAGTCCCCCTTTGGACCATTCCATTCTTAGGGAGAGAAACCTCTGTTACATGTCACAATGCCAGATTCTGAATCCGCCCACTGCGCCAAGTTCAAGTTTAGTGAGTCTTTAAAGTTTGGACTCAGGCAAAAAGTTTGCTTACATTTACATGAAACATGTCTCTTTCAACACAGCCATCACTTGTATGCACGTAGGTATTTAGTGAAAATTAAGGCTATGTTTCTTTTTAACAGCATTATTACAGCAGTGACAGTATCTGTGACCATCTTGGAATAATGCATGAGAACTCCCAAGATTTATGCTTTTTCCAAGTGACCGTGTTATATGAATGAGAATAACTTTTAGTGTGTATAATTTAAGGAAGTATCACAGTTTCACTATAACCCTAATGCTGCTAAATGCATTTAATTTAAAACACTATGCATCAACTTTATGACTGTAAAAGCCAAGATTTGCACTTTCATGTGTCTTCAAGGTTTGCAAGAGAGATGTCTTAAGAGGTCGTGGAGACAGAGGGGTTGGTACATTTTTGTTTCCCTGTCAGCTGCTGTTAAACAGAATGACAGCATGAGGGCGAAGGGGTTAGGACTGTGTTCAGTAAATTACTCTCTTCCGAATTGCATGGGTCTCCTGTGTGCGTGTGTGTGAGTGTGTGTGTGTGTGAGTGTGTGCCTTAACTGACCACACTCAGTAATAGCCCTCAAGGTTAATTGACCGCAAGCGGAGCACTTGTTCCTCCAAATAGACATTCAGGGTTAGGGTCTCCCTCCCACTCTCTCCCCTGACCTAACACAAGATATCATTATCAGCTCTCTCTCCTTTTTCTGTCTCTCTCTAAACAGAGACACGCGGAGACAGCCACCACCCCTGAGAGTGTCCATGCACACTTATTAACCCAACACTGTGTACTTCTGTAACAGAGTTTTTAAGTCGGTTGTTTCTTCTGTCTACTGGGGAAAACAGGCTCAAACACAAAGGAAAAGAGCTTAAATGAGTGCAGTCCTTTCAGCCTGTATGGTGTGAGACAGTTTTTGGTTAAGGGCAAAGACACAATTAAAAAGAATCTGTCAATAGTAAGAGCCAATAAGTCCGCGAAATGTGAGAAAAATGTGAGAAATGAGAGCATTTGGTATTAAAATGTGATAGATTACTAGCCTGTTCCAGTCATATGAAAACCCTTGAATGTTAAGTGCAGTGATGATGCTACAGAACAAGAATGAAAGAGAAATCCAAATATCATTTATATTCTCAGCAGATAAAGTTTTTGGACCCTCTTTAACTGCTTAAAATCCACTTCAGTCCAAAGTAGTTTTGATATTAGTTGTTACACATGTGTGTTTCTGCTTTATCCTCTTTTCTGTCGTCATATGTTGCTTACAGGTTCAGAAAATGGATTGCCTAAACACATTATCTATGTGGTTCTTTCAAAAGATTTGACCCCACGTATAAAAAAGTCCATTTCTGCTTGTGAATTGCAGCATATTTTTAGTGCACACATCAGCCAGCCTGCTGTGTCTCCCACCGTTTTGCTCAGTTAGCTCAGAAGCAAATCATGGGGAAATAAGAGCTAGCAAAGAGGCAAGATTGGCATAAGAGATAAGTTGGCATTAACTGGTGCATTAGCAAGTGTTGGGCAATTACTTTAATGACGTAAATTGGACTAAGATTTCCCCCTGCACAGGAAGTGAACGAGAGAAATGCAACAATGATTATGATTAGGCAGCTAATTATAGTATCAACTCAATGCAGCACATACGCCTAGACAGATTCTGTTTATTTAGATGATCAGCAAGGATGCTTGGTGTGTTCGCTGATTGCAGTGTTTTGTGTGTGTGGGTGCACATTGCCATAATTTTAGCAGATTTTTGACTGAATGTGCTGATTAAGAGATGAAATGACTTGACTTTGACACTCTTTGATCTAAAATATCAGCCCTGATTTTATAAAGGAGTGATGCAAGTGAGCATTGCATAAGAGGCACATAATGCTACTTGTAAATAAGAGGAAATTTTCTGCTTTAGGTTTCATATATGCACTTTATAAATAATGATGTGGCAGTAGTGTGTCAGGAGTTTGCACTGTCACCCCATGGCAGAGTTTCATGTTACCCCCGTGCTACTCTGGGTGCTCAGTTTTCTCCCACACAGTATAAACATGCAGAATAGGCGACAAGGGGACCCAAAATAACCCGTGAAGGCCTGACTGTATGTGTTATTTATATGAGAGAGTGGTGACCTGCTCAGCTCACACCCAGCCTCTGGCCCTGTGTGTGCTATGCATATGATAAACGCCTGTGGAAAATGGATGGATGGATGAATAAAAATGTCACCAGTGGTTAATGCAAACTGAATCATCTTAACCTATGGCGAAGTAAGTAGCACAAAAAGTAAGAGGTGTAGAAAGGTGAGGAAAAGTGCAGATAGGCTGTAGGAACTGACATGCATAGAGTAATTGTAATTATTGCATTGTTATTTGCACTGCACTGTTATAGTTTATTAAAAGTTTGGTTTTATAGGGTAAAGTTACAAAAATAGTCACAATGGCATATTTTAAAATAAAAACATTCACTAGGTCAAAGCTAGCAAATCTGTGTAAGGAAGCAAAAAAAGGGAGCAGATGCAGGAGTAGTAGAGATGGCTTCATAGTAGCTTCAAACTCAATCAGCATCTACAGTTTCACCTAAAATAAACCAAGCATTGTAGCATTTATAGTGTGAGGTATGCCTGGTTACTGCCCTTATATTTCAGGCACAGTGAAGGGCTACATAGTCAATGACAATCTGGTACACTGCATTTGCCCAGAAGAAAATGCTTGGCAGGGAATCACTTGTGCCTACACAAAAGGGAATGGTTTTACATTTTATTCCCTTTTTGATTCAATACATGGCTGCAAGCGGTCTTTGTCTTTATTGTATTTATTTTTTTTTTCTGTAATAGCTCTAACCTTGTTGGGAAAGTGAGGGACAAATGGTGTGTGATTGCCTTGTCGCTCTGCACGTTTCTATGTTTGGCTCAGAGTGCCTCGAGGCCTCGGCAGGCTGCTGCTTTAGGCCTGCCGGTTGGCCCAAAGTGACGTCGAACAGTTAAGGCAGACAGGAGCAAACAAAAGCAAACACACCAACAGACAGACTGAGGTCCAGGAACACTCGCACTGTACTGCACAAACCAAAAGATAAGCAGACTGGCACATACGCACAAAATCCCCCAGACCATATCCTCCCTTTGCTCCATTGTTTCTGTTTTTTAATTTTTCCTCCCTCCTTCTGTCTAATGTTTCCAAAGAATAGAGATAAAAAGAGAAAATTCACAGGAGGACAAAGGGGAGAACGAGTGGCACAGGAGGAAAGGGAAAGAATGGAGGAGAGGTTAGTAGAGAGGACGTGGCTGAAGGACATAAGGCAATGCTAAAGTTAAGACTGAATTTAGTATGCTGCACACATAGCTGTGTGTAGGTATGGGGTGGTGTGTGTTGTGGGCGTATGTGGCAGCAGTGGCTCAGGAGGTATAGTTGGTCGACCAGTTATCAGAAGGTCATTGGTTCGATCCCAAGCTTCTCCAGTCTGCATGTCAAAGTGTCCTTCAGCAAGATTCTGTACCCCTTATTGCTCCTGATGGCTGCTCCCTGGGTGTGTGTGTGTGTGTGTGTGTGTGTAGGATGACACTTTGTACAGAAGCCTCTACCATTAGTATATGAATGTGTTTAGATAGGTAAATGCTGACTTGTATAGTAAAAGGCTTTTGGGTGGTTAAAGGACTGGAAAATAACTATGTTTTAAGTGTATCCATTTTCTTGCATGTGTGAGTTCCT
Organism: Acanthurus tennentii; assembly: GCA_029783805.1. Taxonomy (NCBI): domain Eukaryota; kingdom Metazoa; phylum Chordata; class Actinopteri; order Acanthuriformes; family Acanthuridae; genus Acanthurus; species Acanthurus tennentii. The sequence continues at coordinate 9,776,370 of JAPZDZ010000024.1, read as the reverse complement.
GCGTCTTTGTGTGCACATGTGCGTGCATGCATGCAAATCTGTTAACATCCATGCATGTATGTATGGTTCATCCCGTATTAACATGCAAGCACGCTGCAGGTATTGTCATGTGTATTTTATTTCCACACAGGCACATGGACCTACCTTTACATGTTTGTGAAGCTTTACACGTTTGTTTATGAGCACAAGTCTTATATTAGTCCATTTATGTATGCATATATGTGTGTGTGTGTGATGTTTTCTGGTGTGTTGAGATGCCACTTGTTACCTCTAAAGCAGATTAAGAGGACAAGGTATTTGACCTTGTTGTTCCAGACTGGGCTTCAGTGACAGAAAAAGAGTGCAGAGAACCCCTCCACGTCCCCCTCGCTGTGTACCAAGTCTGGGTTAGCGCACCACTCTGTGACCCATCTGCTGGGGGACCAGGCTTAAAGAGTCACTGCAGGGTAATTGGCCTGTCTGTCTCCTGGTTGCCACACACGAAAAAACCAACACAACACACAGTTCTCTCCTTTTTCAGGGTCATGGGAATGTGTGTAAGGAAGGGAACATTTACTTTGTGTCTGATAGAATTTTTGACTCTCCTGTTTCTCAAATGTCTGTCTTCCGTCTGCACATTCAAAAGCGAAGAGACATAAACTGCTCGACACTGACAAAATATTTTTACAAGTGGTGTGAAGATTTAACTGTACATTCCTGAACACATCAGATATTCCCTGATCCACATTTAATGTCAACAAGTGGCCCGGCGGCCTCATGAGAAATAACTTGATCTTTCGTGACCCTCTCTTTATTCTCTCTCTTCACCAAGTTAGACACAGGCTGAGCATGGGATAATTGCTCATCTCCAAATGTGCCAGATTAGCTGACCTCATAAAACAATAGTGCCAGAGAGCGCTCAGAAACGAATTAGACTCTCCAAATGAGTTTTTATTTTGGGTTACATCTTATTAGTAATGATGTGAGTTGTATGCCGTCGGTGACTGTGCCTGGGCCATGTCATGGGGTCGCGGGGAGGTCAAGCTTAAGTAAATGTCAAAGGAGGGATGATGACGTAACAGGTCAGTCCGAGGACGAATCAGTAAACATTGCAACATTGATAGAACCAGACAGAGACAAAGAGGAGGAACCGTAGAGAAAGATGCTGACTAGATTTGGTTACATTGAGTTTATAGCTTGTGCTGTAGTGTTTCTGTCCCCATTTTAAAAATAACTTGATAAAAATATTTTTCAGTTAAATAGGCTTTATTATTTATCGTCCAATATTCAAACACACTATCTCATGACCAAATGAAGCAACAGTAACATAGTAACTATTGTTCTATGATCATAGGGAGAATTTCTGAAGGACTTGAGCCTTTAATAACTAAATTGTGCATTTAGTACTCAGCCAATAAGTGTATCTAACTCCATGTAAGCTGTATGTTTGGCAGGTATTTGAGGCCTCAACTAATAGAAGTAGAATTGTACCTCTTTTTTTACACAAATATTAAATGTTAAAAATGTTTAAACATCATTAATCTGATTTTTTTTTTTTGGCCCTAAAATGTCTGAACACCTGAGCGTTAAGCAAGTCAGCTTGGTTTGACTTATTAAGATTGATTGTAAATGAAAAATTGGAATATGTCTCTCACTCAGTCTGAATAGGATGTGACCTTTAATTTCAAACAGGCTGAACCCTCTAAAAGGGGATTTATACTCTGACCCTCTACGCTGCTGCGGGACCATTACAGTGAGATTCATGCAACTTTAAGCATTTCCTGACAGGTCAACACACCATTTACTCCGACAACCCGACTACATGACAGAAGGACATCTTGACTGCAAACTCCACCCCTGCGGAGCTATTAGTGAAGGAAAAAAAATCGACTAAAATCAACTCTGTAACTGATTGTAAATATAATATTCAGGTTTATAAAGATTTTAACTATGGCATAAGGGGTCAGTGCACAATCTAGTCAGTTAAAAAAATTAATTATGTTCTTTTCCATCATCTAGATGTTTATGATTATAGCAAAACATGTCAAATGAGTGTTAAGTTGGACATTCACTCTTAGCTGACAGGCAGGTCAAGTATATCATTACTGATGACTGAGAAACACAGCAGCACCAGGTTGTCGGCCATCACCACACAGAGAGAGATGGTACACATTAAAATGTAAAGTTGCACCAACTCTTTGTGTTGTGTGTACTGCCTGAAACCTAGTTAAGTGTTTGGGAAATAATGGACCAACTTCCTGCAGAGGACAGAGTCCAGCAGTACGAATGGAAAACAGTCTCCCCTCCATTCTAGATTTCAAACTCCAGATATGAACTGTGACACAGTGAGGCTCATGCCACTCTACCTCCACACACTCCCCGAGCTTGTTAAGTTTCGGGCAGTGGACACTGTCTTGCAGCCCTTTAGGCACTCTCTAACAGGCAATTTTAGTGGTGAAGGCCAGGAGGTGTAAAAACTCAACACCAGCGGTCTCAGCAGTGAACTTCATCATTTGGAGGGGACTTCTGCTTTCCCAGGAAAAGGAGTGTGATATCCTCGTAAAATTACACAATAACGCTGTTGATGTGAAAGTAGCATGAAGTCATTTTGTCCCCTGACAATATCCAATGTGAAAACAGATGCGTTTTAACCGTATCCTCAGGGCAGCGGCATGAATCGAGAAATATATTTTGCTAACCTGTTCAAAGGGTTAGCTGAGAAACAACATTTAAGAAACTCTGGAAGCCAAACACACGATATAGCTGCTGATGTGTAAAATTGTATTTTGCTCAAATGAACTTGTAACTGCTCATGTAAATTTTTTTTTTAAAAAGATGGAGTCCTTGTTTATAAAAAGGTATTGTTTTGTTTGTTTGTTGTTCCTTTGTATTGTTTTGTGGCTGTTTCCCAATTTCTGTCACTTTGGTCTGGTTATGCACTTATTTTAAGTGTGTACTGACCGACAGTTGAACCCTTGGATTGCGAGCATAGACAAGCATCCCTCCTGTCCACAGAAATGGGAGAGGCTCTTGAACTCAACTAGACTTGTGGAACATGTTGCCTGTTTATGAAACCGGTTAGCTCGAGGCATTAGAGTGCGGGGACTTTTGTTTTACCACACCCTTATAAAAAGCAGAGGACATAGGGAAGCTGACTCAGTGTGCAAGTTAGCTGTTAATAACATCCAGACACAAACCATTTAATGATTACGTACTGCCTGTCTTTCTAAAGTTGCTAGAGTCGAAGACTTACTTCTGGGTCTCTGCACTCTTTCTTGGATTAAGAAGTATAATGCTTTTTCCTTTTAACAGTCAGTAAACACATCAAATGTTTACAATAAAGGGAAAATGTACAAAAAACAAGCTCAAATTCTAATTTTCAAAATTTTTAACACTGCCTGAAAGACAGACCTCTGTAAAACATGTAGATACCTGAATTTTAAAGTCTCAGTATGCTCATAAACCTCTCAGTCCTCTCACAGTTTTTGTGTTTCTTGTACAGAGAACCTATTAACAATTTAATAAAAAAGCTTGAGTATCATGTCTAATGGTTAATTATGTAAACAAAATAAATATGAACCTGTTCAACTGTTTAACTGTGATAAAATGCATAGTGCAGCCTTCATATGTTGAACCTTTAATGTGATTTTTTCTCTCTCTCAACAAAGCTAGCATGACCACGGTTGATCATTTCTCTGGAGGAACTCTCTCTTTCTCTGTGAAATCTGTTGTTGTAAAAGAAATTATTTATTGTCTCAAATCAGATAAGATGTCTCTTGAACACTTTGCCTAACATGAGGGAATAAGTTTGTAATTTGTTTGTTAATCGTGTCTCTGCTTTCACAGTTAAGGCCAAAGAAAAAAGGGCAGTATTTCAGCATCAAAAAGTTGCTTTAGCAGTTCCCCAAATGTCCACGTGTTAAAAATGTGCAATTTCATACTTGATCACAGAACAGCAGATGTTAAGTCAACAGCTGCTCGACAAGCAGAGTTGTCTACTCTATAGCTAGCTTTAGCCTTTGGCACCCATCAAAGATCCCAGGATTCCTCACAACTCACATGTTTAAGTCCTGCTGTTCTCGTCACTGCTTGACAAGTCCCAGCCTTTGTTAAAGGGATACGATCACGCCCACAAAAATGACAGAATGATAGAAAATGATTGAAACGATGAGTAGCACTGATTGGTTGTCAACTTAAATTCCAGAGACAATAGTTTACTTTGGCCACAAGAGGGCAGCAACCTTTTTAATATTAATGCGAACAGGCAATATAAGATCCTTTTATGGGACAGATTGCTTTTGTTAGATTAAAAGTAAAGAGAAATATGGCTTTTAATTCTTTAACTTGCTTAATTCCTTAACTTTAACCTCCTGATGACACGTCACTGACACGAAGTAAACAGAGGCTGCTATACAGGTCATATAGCTTTTTATTGTGTAGGTATATTTCCATCTGAACTTGCTTTAAACTACACGATTCTGGCCATAGAAGATCACTGATTTTGAAATAGGGAGGCTATAATGCTCTGTATGCAGAGTGCTATTGCTGAGATCCTCAGTTCTGTTTGGACAACCTGTTCAGTGCAGATATGAACACATGGGTCGGGCTCATTATGCCCCTTCAAATGATGAGTCTTAACCCGAGGCATAATTGGACATCTAGATACATATTTTAAAGCTTTATCATCTCTTTTTAAATTTAATTTAGAAAGACAACATATGAAAGAGTTGAAATAAAAGAATAATTTAATAAATGACTGCACTCACTGATAACAGCCTGCCTATGCTGCAGTTCTGTTTCCTCTCTGTTTAGTGTCCTGTCACACTGTGTTGCAAAGGGACTTTTCTTAATGAAATAACAGCAAAAATGCCATTTTTGATAATTAATTGTGTCTTGGGTCTCATCTGCCTCAGAAATCTTAAATTACAGCATATAAAACAACCTCACCGTACCTGTTAACTGCTGTAAGTTAGACCTGACAGCCTCTGCTGCCCTAAAAGTACCTTCAGCAACACTCACAACGTCTTGATTTTTGTTGGTTTTAAAGACTGTCAGTCAGTCTAGTTGCAGATGAAGATTGCAGGAGTTCTATTGTCTTAGGGATTGCTCAATAAATTTAAAAATACTTCTGTCTGTTGTTGTATACTTTAACAGTGATTTGCTCACCAGATTTTGTAGAAAGTAAATAAATAAATGCATTTCCTGAGGCAATGTTAAGAGATAACTAGGTATGAATGCACTTACAAAATGTGGTTACGAAACAATGAGGGGAATAGAAGCCTATTAAGACAATGTAGGCATATAGATCAAAGTGATGCCTGCTAAATTGGAGGTCAGGGGAAAAGAGGAGTGAATATAAGAGATTTAAAGTAATACAGTAAAGGGTCTTGTGGATGGATGGAAATCACAATTTGGATGATAGGATGTGTGAAGAAAAGGTGGAGTGGTTGTGTGTTTTGGGCCACAGGGCTGAATGTGTGTGTGTGTGTGTGTGTGAGTGAATGTGTGTGAGTGTGTAGGAGAGAGAGAGAGAGAGAAAATAGTAGTTACAGGTTAGAGGAAACCCTCAATGGTTCAATTACGCAGCCTTGTATGACCTGGAGGGACTGTTTGATAGGTCTATTAGCTCATACTCAAGGTACCAATGCTGCCAGTGGGACCTGACTACACACACTTTAACTCACACTATAAAATGTGACACAATCTTTAAGATACACACACACACACACACACACACACACACACACACCTGCAAGCAAAACTCTTCAAATATGCATCCACAAAAGACTGGATGATGAAATGAAAAATATACCACAGATGCAAAGAACATATGTGGGGAATTGGCCCACTTCTTAAGATTTTCAAAAATGTAGCTTTTCAGTCAGTATATAGATTTTTTTAGTCTGCAGCCACTCTGACACACGTTGGAGGTTGCAAATGTAGCAGACATTATATTCCCTTCCATTTTAAATTGTGAAACTGAGGAGGGATAAACCAAAGTTCAGACAAACATAGTGTGAAAAGTTAGCATAACATGGGTTTAGCGCTGCTAAAATGAGCAGATGTTCTACACATCTGCTCATATCTGAACTCTTTATTAAGGTTCTCTAATGAAAAATTAGACAATCTGGTAAGACAAATCATTTAAGACACTTATGTTTTCACCTTTTCTGTTTCTGAATTAGAGGTTATGACCATAATAAATGTTGAAACATACACTTTTGAGGGGCTAAATCATCCACATCTCTTCTTTTAAGCTGAGCTGAGCTTCTTCACTACCAAAGTTTCTTACAAAACCTGCATCGGCTGCAGACACCACAGGCCAACATTTGCCTCTTCATCACTCAATCATACTTCTAGGCCACACTCACCAGGTTTTCTTGTCCATCATTTGGCCTTCTTTATTAAGACATAGATTCATAGGCCTGCATAAAAGAGGACAATACAATCTGCAGAAGCACATAACATTACTAACACTATATTAGCAAGCTCAAACTCCTTTTCTACCATATGTTGCACTGTTCAGCTTCCATCTTGCAAATCAAGGGGTTATCCTGCCATGGTTACTGTCTTTGCCTGGATGATGGTGTGCACATTGTGATGGCTGTGTGTCACCCTGAGGTGAGGGTGAGGTCACCCTTTCCATCGAAGCCCATTCATAAGCCTGACCTATCGCCTGGCAATCTCCCTTTGGAGACTCTTCCAGGGAGGATTGCCCTGACAACCAACCCCCTAAGGACCACAAGGACATACAAATCCCTCCATCACAAAGCTGTGCTGATTTACATTGATGCAAGTATATAATGTAAATGAACCAGAAAGCAAATGATCAGCTCATTCTTTGCCTCTGACACAGACCCTGTCTCCTTCAGTGCTGATAATGATCTGGCAAATCATAAATTTCTCAAATATACCAAAAGCACATTTTTTTTTCGAAGAATTGCATTGATTTAAGTAGAGTTCATATTTAAAAGGAGTGAGTGAGCACAGCAAGGTTACTTTATTGATAGTTTTGTTTGCAGCAAGGCAAGCCTTTGTAAAAATCCAACATAATTATGACAGTAGAGTCAATTCAATGTTGGTCTAAAAATGAAATGACTTTCAAAGTTTGCTCAGGCAATTAGAGAACAAAGTTTGAGCTCAGCCAAAATCAATTGCCAGTTCAAAATTAATTAATCAAGTGTGTGCATCAATGTTTTTTTTTACACTGGGAATGCACACATTACAAGAAAGCACATGCACTCAGTTGTAAAATAAAGGTTCAGATATAAGGTCTTCTTGTCACCTTTAGTGGTTTGTGTGTGGGTTAGAGCATGTGCATGTGTGCGTAAGGCTGCAAGTAAATTTAATTGGCATCACTTCGTGCTGAATTGCATTGTGCCGTCCTTCTTTGGAAAGAATGAAAAAAAAAATCCTCATTTGCACCAGAGAGGCATTTTCCCACCATATTTCCATTCTCTGTATATATTTCTCCTCAGCTTAAAATGATGACATATTATACAGCCATGCATTTTGGCATCTTGCACAGAGCTTTTATTGTGTTGAAAAGTGCTGTCACTGCAAGACAGGCTTCCCCCTTGTGATTCCCATTCCACATGCCCTTGCTAATACTGGGGGTTACAAATGACTTTACCAATACATACTCAAATAAAATGTTCAGAAAGGGTGTCTGTCTGTCTGTCTGTCTGTCTGTCTGT